>JAVJGI010000062.1:40110349-40121850 GCA_035590275.1 Ibycter americanus | reverse complement strand
AATGCTCCATGGAATCCCACCCCCACCCCCACCCCACCACACCCCACCCCACCCCGCCCCCCATGTCATTCTAGTTGTATGGCATTTTGCAAATCTGTATGGATGTCTTGATAACTTGTTAACATCTTCTTTCTTGCTCATTAAGTCCCAGTGGAGTGCATATTTCACCATCTTCAAAATTACATTTCTGCTTTGCGTTCCTGATTGCACAATAAAATTGCCCTTTAAGTAAACTTGTATTTTTACTCACTACGAGGTTAATATGAATGGTTGCTTATACATTAAATGGATGCCATTTCCCAGCAAAAACCTGACTTGTCCCAAAGGACAATTTTGAACCTAACTAATCATAGTTCATGGAAATTTAGTAGAAGCAGCAGCAAGCTTTAGTCTTTTATACTTTTTTGGATGTAACTCTTTCTACCATCCTTCTGAGCCCTGGTACACCAGAAAAATGTGGTACCCAGTACTCTGCTAAGCTGCAGATGAAACAGGCCTTTGGTAGCATCTCTTTTCACTCCCAAAACGGTTTGCCATATATTTCCTTTGTTTTTTGCAGTTTTCTTTTTTAAAGCCTTAACAGTTTTAACTCAGTTTAACAGCAGCGAGCGGCTGTTCTTGTATGGCAGTAAGATATGGCTTAATTTCTATTTTATGGTAAATTGTACAGACCCGCTGTGAATACGCTGAGGTCTGTAATCTTAAATCATACTGTTTGAAACTCCATTTCTGCCCAAATATTTTCTTTCTTTATCCGCAACCCTTTCAAGTCCAAGAAATCAGTCAGTTCCCAGAATTCTACAGAGCCGACTATAATAATGAGGCTGTATGTATGATTTGCAGTGGAAAGGTCATTTCCTACTTTTTTCCAAGGTCTGTTGGGAATGTCTTGTATTTTTATTGTTTCTTTTTGCTATACGGCCTACCTATATTTTAACTGCAATTAAATCAAATGGCAATTGTAATTTAATTTAATTGCAATTTAATTTAACTGCAATTGCAATTAATTCTAAGATCTCTGAAAGACTTGGTCAAGTTTGACTGGTATATGGCCCCTCTGGGTTTCCAGAGGCAGGCCTTGACTCCAGAATGGTCATACATATCCTTGGGAAAAAAACCAAGGGGTTCTCTGTGATCTAGGCATTATGACCCAACCACCTCTATATGTGCCACTATATACGCTCAAATCATCTTAATATTCCCAGTAACCTTGAAAAACGGGTGGGCTTTGTCTTAGCTGTCAGACTATTCAGGGAGAATGATGTACATGAATACTTGTAAATCTTTTTTTTTTAGATTGATAACCAATTCTTTTCAGTCTGCCTTGTGACTCACACATAACCATTTAATAAACTGAAAATTAGAGGAGAACCATGCAAGAAGCGGAAACAAGGACACATGACTAAGAATGCATGAGGGAGAAACACAGCCCATAAGAATAAAATCAGGAAGAGGAAGATACTAAATGAGTTACGGCTAGCAAGGAACATAAAAGGCTCCAAGAAAAAGTTCACTGATTGCATCAGAAACACTTCTATCTTATTCATTGTATATAAGGGAAAGAATAGAAAAAATTAAGTGCACCGCATACTGTGGAAGAAAAACAAATAATGTATGACACAGATATGACTGAAATACTGACATAGCCATTCTCTTTTTAGAATGACACAACTGATAATAAAGGGGAGAGGAACATGGACCAGGATAAGGAAAAGGGCATCTTAAAAGTATGAAGGCAAGACAGATATTTTCAACACAGCTGGACCTGATGAAGTTCGCCTTAAAGTATTTCAGGAACAGCTAAAGTCATCCTTAATAAGTCAGAGGACAAAAGTGTCTCTGTGAAACAGAGAAAAGCAAAGCAGCACCAATAGTGCCTGTCTAAAATAACTTTCCAATATACATTAATCAAGTTATTTACAGTGTTTAGAAAAATACCAGCAAGAAATACTTAAATTACTGGTTACTAGGACAAAGAAGATAATAGGCTAACAAAAAGCAATAATAAAACAAGGATAAATTATATTATGCCAGTTTAATTTGGCATATTTGTTAGGATTATTGATCTACAGGATAAGGAGAAAGGAACCAATATGACATTTATGTCTTTTACTTAAATTTTTTGCACACCTGCATGATATTCTCACATCAGAAAAATATGATTCAAAGGAAATATCAGTGAATGAATACCTGACTTTAAAACATGATCAAATGTTAATTAAGAATCTTTAGTCTCAAGCTGGGATTTGGAGGGATCTGCACTGAACCCAGTCCTAGTCGATATATTCAATAGTGACTTAAAATGAAATAAAATTATATTTCAAGTATTTAGTGCAGTCACATGCTGAAAAGGATTGTAAGCACCTCATAAAGCAAGTCGGAACACAGAATGACTTTGAGGATCAGAGAAACAATGATAGGAAAATTGAGATTGGAAGGGGCCTCAAGACAACTTTAGTCCAACTTCCTGCTCAAAGGATCAGACCAGGCTGCTCAGAAAGATTTTCAAGACCTGACTGGTTAAAGCCATGTATGGAGACAGCAGAAACTGCATTCACAGCCTGCCATAGGCAGTCTGTTCCACTGACCTCACTGTGAATGTTTTCCCTTACATTCAGTCTCAACCTTTCTTATTCCCACTTACACCCATTGTCTGTCGTCCTCCCATCTCTGTTAAGTCTGGCTCTCGTCTTCTTGATGATCTCCTCATTGCTATTGGGGGGAGCCATCAGGTCTCCACAGTCTTTCGCCTGTTTGAATGTTGTCCTCCTCCTCCTCAATGCTCCCTACCCCTAATCCTAATAAGAAAAATTATAACAAAAAGATAAGTGTTTAGATCCAGGGAGAAGCAGCTAAATTCACAAATACAAAATGGGAAATAACTAGCAAGGCAGCAGTGTTTCAAATACCGACAGGCCATTGCACTGTACCAATACATGTGCCACATGAAAGACATTAATTTGTTGTGCTTGGCGCTTGTGAAGCTTTGGTTGGACTCACCCCTGAGTCCAATTCTGGGAAACCAAATAGGAAGATAGATGGAGGCAGATTGGAGAGACTGTAGTGGAAACAGCATGATTCAGAAATTTGGAGATACACTTTGTTAGGAAAGACAAAGAAATCACTTTGTGGGAGCATGGTAGTGGTGGTTATGGTGGTGGTGATGTGTGCAGGGAGGGAGGGTGGGGAGAGAGAGAGAGAGAAGACTGAAGAAGGGCATGGAAACAGTATTCCAGTAGCTCAATAGATAGAAGTCTTCCAGTATTAGAGGGAAAAAGAGCAACGGTCTCCTGTGCTCACTGTGATCATGACAAATAGAAATATGCTCACAGCCAAAAAATATTAGATCAGATAGTATGAAAAAACCTCTAACTACAAGAATAATCAAGTGGTAAATCAGGCTGCAAAGCAAGGCCATAGAATCTACATCAGTGCAGCCTTTCAACCAAGGATATATAAATATGTCAGGTTAGATACTGTCAGCCCTTTGTCAGGGCAGAGAGGAGCAGCAGATGATATCTCATAGCCCTTCCTATTCAAAGACCAAAAACTTCTTAATGTTTGAATGATGCTTTATATAGAACCCTGTTCTAAATAAAATCTAAACAGCAGCACTGCCTTAAACATTTCAGAGGTTCTAATGTCATTAAAGGGAACCAAAGAAACACTGGCTGAAAGCAACATCTTTTATGATGTTTACACAATGTGAATTTTCAGAATGAGTATTTTTCCTTAGAACTTTCTTGTAGTTCACAACATCCTAATGGCATTGTTTTCTTGTTAACAGAACTTTAATTTGGCTTTGCTTGATTTTTCTTTTTGCTTTATCTTGTCTAACCTAGCTTATTTGTTGATATTCAAAAATTTATTCATCATTTATGTCTCTTTTTTGTAGTGTTGTCATATTTTTTATTTATTTATTTACAGCTGGTGCTACTCAAAGCTTTACGAAGCATTATGCCTTCTTGTTTGTTCAGAGGATTGGGTTTGTGGTGCTTTTATTTTCTTAAGTGCACTTATATAACATTCATTTTTAAAAAATCTTTTTCTTGCATCATACGTTTCTGTAAGAAAATTTTTCTTTTCTTTCTAAGCTTGCAAGATTTGGTACGTGTTTTAGCACAGTTATTTCATATGACTTTATATACAAATTTGTATGCGTACTTCTGCAGATATCTACAGCTTGGCACAGATGATGTTCATTCTCAAAGCATTTCCACTTAAGTTATACATCTACTGTCCCTGCGGACTGGGATCCCAAACCCTGTAACAAGGACACTGAGACATTTTCCTGTTCTGAAACACCATACATGTGCTAAAAGTCCTGACTGAAGACAAATTGGGGACTGGATAAATTGTCAAGTAGGAGCAAGGAATGGAAGAACGTTTGGGACAAGAATGCAAGAATGCCCTTGGCTCCACCAGGAGGTCCACCTGCAGTTATTCAATTAGTCAGTCAAGCTCCAGTGCCCAAAGCACATTCTGCCAACTAGAGCCACATTTACTACTTGCAAACCTCTTCTTACAGCTTACCTTGGCTTCCAAAGTATGATACAAGCATGGAATTTCTTATACATTATTTCTTAACAATTAAAAATAAATTCAACTTTTATAAATGGAGTTTCACATGATAACATTAACGATGTAATTTTAGCGGGTTCATCACAGTACCTGAAAACTTGGCTTTTGCATATCTTTCCCACTGCGCTTCTGGCAAGCAGAAAGTGTTCTGAATTACAGTTAAGATCCCACATGAGACCTCATCTGCTACCAGCACATCAAGGTGCTCTAGGAGCATAAAATCCTCTTTGTCCATTAAAGCAAGATGCAACTGCTTTTATCGAACCCTGTTAAAGTGAGCTCTTTCCCTACTGTGAGCAAAAGACTAATTGCTACACACGTAACACCCTTTCACATTTGTATGTTATATTCTTTTGGGGAATGGTAGAAAAAAGGTAATCTTCATGTATTTTATTTGTTTTTGTAATAACTCCAGTTTCTGATAAACTGTATCTGCAGAAAGCTAATTCATTTTGAAAACAGTGCTCAATGTTTGACTATAAAACGATACAATAAAAACACCTGTGCATCTGGGGGTTTCATTCCTTGTCCTAAGTGTACTATTCTCTCTCATCAGGCTGTTCCTGAAAGTATTTTCTCAGTTCGTTCTTGTGAGGTATTTTGTGAGGTATTATCTCAGTACAGTAATAGTTTTCACCGTCCTTGGATACCTTTTCTAGGGTCCTGTTCCCCACGCGTGCTCCTTTCAAGTGATAATGCTGTGCTTCCACTTTGGAGAAAAGGGCTCTGTAATGTAACCATATTTATCAGCAGGATGAGGTTATTCCATTTTGATTAACAGCCTTGATAACAAGCAGGCTTAACAGCTCCCCTTAGGGAGTCTTGCATAATAACAGTGTGCAGCAGCTTCCTCAAAACCAAAGTATCCATCAAAAAGTCCATGGCACTCAGATGAAGCTATTTAAAGATCAGACTTATGTGGGCAGTGTCTTTCCTATTCTTGACATGTCTCTTTAACCCCACAGGAAGACATGACTTCAGGACAGTATCTCATGAGGATGTCATTACGATTCACCTGACCTTAGTGTGTCCATGTCACTTTGCTGCAGCTGACAACTCTCCCACATCCTTTCCCTCACTTTCCACACACTGTTTTCTGAGCTCTTCAACATTGCAATCCAGCCAGGAGAAGCCATTCAAGGGAAGTGGGCTTTAAATAAAGAAAAAATTCCCATGCAGCTCTCCACCAGGCGACTCCGTGAAGGTATGCACAAAGCTGAGGATGACCTCCTGTCACTCAGCGGCTGACACACTCTGGACTTCCCTCATATTCTGGAAAAACCATCCTTCAGCTGCGCCTTCAACAATGGCAGCTGAAAAAACCTGTGAAAACAGCGCTTATGAAGTTACAGTATTTGGAATATGTTTACATTCCTTTGTCTCTTCCTTTCATTTTTAAGGAGAGTTAGACACACTATAAATGAAGAAGTTAGCATCTGGAAACCTGATCTCGGAGAAAGATTTAGGGGACACTGATCTCTGCAAGACCCTGTGAAAAATACCAGGATTGTCCAACTTGAACTTCCTCTCCCTGGTGGGTACTGTTAAGTTACTTAGGATCACCATAAACATAATTAAAATAAGCATTATCTGGCTTAAGCAAATAAAAAGAGGTTTTCTAAAAGAACTGAACTATTATGAAAAACAAAAAAAAGCACCACTTTTGCATTGTAGAAAAGCTCAGCTGAGAAGCTCACATGGTCAGGAAGGAAAGAGCAAAAAAGGCAGAAGCACAGGTTTATCACCCCTGAAGTCTGACAGCAATAAATTTCAAAGGTTCAGAGCAATTGCGAGGACTTAGCAAAATAACAAGACTTCCCTGACTGGAACCCCACCATATTAGATGAAGTGTTAACAAAAACATAGCACTTACCCTGCAGAGGTTTACCACCAACCATAAGATGACAGAGAGACACAGGCACATTGATTGACTGAGAGATATGGAGAGTGACAGATGAGACAGCAAAAGAGAGATGCTCTTTTATGAACTTCATTGCTAAAAAGTAGTTAAGTATCTATGAGATGCATATTTTCTAGCAGAACAATAGAAAACAAAACAAAACAAACTGAACCATCATCTGTAGCATAGCTTATATTTGGAGTATGGCTGAATACGAGCCAAGTTAAATAACTATCTTTTAGTTAAGATTTAGAGCACAACTCACAGGCAATGTTGAACAAATAAATAGCACTGATCTCAACAAAGCAGTACTGAAATACAAAAATAACTATCCTTAAAAATATTTTTTATTTTTCTTCTTTGAATAATTTTAAGAAGCTACGAAAATTCATGAACTATCATATTTAGTAGAAATCCGTATGTTATTTCATGAACTTCACAGACTTAGTAAAGTCTGCCTTGCTACAAATTGTATCTTTCCTACCCAGAACATCACTTCCTACCTCAATACCAAACCATATCCTCAGTCTCCCTGCAAAACTTCCACTGTAGGTAGGAAACTAGAGACTCCCATCCCTCTTTCAACAAAGCTTTGTCAAAACTGGCTAAAAAGCCCCACCTATTTCTAGGGTCAGAAAAGCAGCAAAATCACATCAGCTGATTTCCCATAAGAAAAAGGATATAACTGAGAAGGTTCCTAAACTCTCACACTTTATTGCTATCTTCCTGCTTGAGTGACTGCAGTAAATAAAATATGAACCTTGACCAGTAAGGGAAACAAGCAAATGCACAGCACAGTTATCACTCCAAGCCTCAGCCTGGCTCCTGTTGAACTTCGCAGGGCTGCAGCCAGGAGCTGCTCTCTCACAGGAACGTACTCATTCCTCCTGCAGCCTAGCACTCTTTCCCAACCACACTGCCCTCTTTTTTTTTTTAAATTGCTGCCCTGTTGGCATACACACTCATCATAGGGCTTCTTGGACTTTCAGATTCTTACCACTGTTAGACAAAAATTATGGTTTAAGTATATCACTAGTTTGTTCCAGTTTATCTCCTGTGGCTTTACTGCTCAAATTTTAAAGTAGAACTATTATACCTCTGTTAAAACCACCTACCTTTGAAAGATTTAGTGACACAAAAGATCTTAAGGAAACAAGATTACTCTTTTGGAAGATCAATGGCATCTGCAGTTCCTAAATTACTAAAGTATTTTGGAAAGATTCAATAGGCTTCAAGCAAAGGTGTTGCTACAAGGAATAATCACCCATGTATGTTACAATTTTGAGGCCATTAATACTGGCTACATGGCTGGAAAAAATGGATAGTGAGTAATTAATAACAAGCCATTCTTTCTTATGACATTGTAAAACCAAAGACCATATTATTTTAGGATTAGGTGGCTAAAAACCACATAAAATGCCCCAAGTCATACACAGTAACTACAATATGGCTGAATTTGTCCTTTCCTTGTTGTGTCTACAGCCACATGAGCAAAGCCTAAAAGGTCCAGTCTTCCTTCCCACAAAGTTTCTGGAGCTGACTATTTGCTTTCAGCAGATATGTGAGCAACAGGTACAGAAGGGTGGACACTTCCACCCACACATGTAAGATCATAGATGGTCACATAGCCAATGAAAAGCAGATAACCATCAGCTTGCAAACTTCTTAATGTTTTGCTAACTTCTTAATGTTGAGCACTCTTTGTAATTCCTTTTAAAGAGAGGGTATCTGTAGTTTTTACCATAGGAAAGGAAGAATAAAAGTTCTTGTGCAAATTTCCAGCAAAGCAAAATAACAAAGATGGTCTAGACCTGATTTTATTGCAGCCAAGCATCTGACATGACCAGAAATGTCTAGTATTGCAGCCAAATCAAAAAACTCTTTGAAGGGACTGCAGCATGATGGATTGTCATCATGAACCTGTGGGTGTGGGAAGTAGAATGTCTGTGGCATACTAAGATGGAAAGCATATGGATAGAAAACAGATTTCATGGGAAAGATTTGCCAGGGGAAATTAAGATAACTGGTTTTGACATTAAAAAGTAGTATTTAAGTTGTAAAGCCCCACATGAATTCAGGCTAAGTTTCTCCTCCCTGTAACACAACAGGGAGAAAACCTCCTTTCTTCTCAGTCTTAGAGTTCCACACATCTTGGGAATGACGTTCAGTCTTCCTAGATAAATATTACTGAACAACAATGAATTTTTGTTAGCTTTATTTTGTTCAATAAAGATTTCCTGCAAAAGTTTGGAGGATTCTTACATCTTCAAGACTAAGTATGAGCAATCTTTAAATTGCCACTACCTCTACAGAGAGTTTATGCCAGCTGTTTTCAACTGGAGAGCAGATTGCAGTAAAATCTCCTACAGTGCTCTCAATCTCAAAAGCCAGCACAAGATAATCATTCTCACCTGTCCTTCCTGTTCCCAGAGAAAAGTCTGGAGACAAGGGGAAATAGGAAAAAAGAACTGCAGTAAGGAGAAGAAACAATCTGCACGTAGCTATCAAAAGGAGACATCAAGAAGACATATTTGTCCAGTAAAAGAAAGGATTCCTATGTAACAAATACTGGGCAAAGCGACAAACAGCTGTAGGGAAAAAAAAAATTATATTTAGTTACTAGTTTTATTAAAGGATTCAGTTTCAAATAAGTTCTTCAATGAAGTGCCTACACTGTACATGATGATTCAGTGAACAGGTGTCCTACATCACCTATGTGATCAAATATGCTTTAGAAATGCTAGTCTTTTAAGAAAGAAGACCGCACGTGATAGTATGGCTTTGGTAGCATACACACATTTCTCAGATAGGTCCATACAGGGCTCCAAGATCCTGAGCTACAGAACCACAGTATCCAAGTTAGTTCTCACAGGATGGCCAGGGCAGGTGCGTTAGGTTAAGCCATCCTGCCAGCAAGGCATTGCACCCACAAACCTCGTGGGACCACAAAGGATAGCAGCAAAGTAGAAGAGACCAAGAAAACAAGCTCCCTCAGTAGCAGGAAACACTTAAGCTAGGACAACAAGAACAGGGCACACAGAGGGGAGGGGAGGGGAGGGGAGGGGAGGAAGCTTGAGGTATTGGGGCAAAAAGGAGCCAGAATATCGCTTTCTGTAGACTGCAAAATCCAAGTGTAAGAAACCATCAATGTCACCAATTGTTTGGAGCTAAGATAAAACTTAACTTACAGCACAGAGTGTTCATTAGGTGACCACATTTCTATTCCACTAAGAAGGGTGAATCTGCGTTACTAATCTTGAAATTATAACTCAAACATTATTCTTGTCACTCTCTTCAGACCTGAAGCACTAATTTTCCACATCAAAACATTTTAATAGATGATGCATTACTGGTAAAGATGAAAGAAAGAATATAACTTGCATTAAAGAAAAAATATTTTAATAAGTTTTTCATTATAATTAGTCAAAAATACTTTTAAACAACTGTCATATGAGATCTGTATCTGCTAATTCTCTAATTGAGGGGTTTTGTGGTTGTTGTTGAAGAAACAGAAAAAATACCTATAATTCTCCTAATGCAACTTTAGCAAACATACATGGGATACTCCCAACACTCAACCCCTGAATATCCTTTATAAATATACTCTTAATTAAATAAACCAATCCTATTCAGAATAACAATATGCCTCAGAATTCCTATGGATTATAATCAAAACAGTTCTTGTTATTTGATGCCTTTTGTCTGTTTTAATAATCCAGAAATGCTGGTGTTTTTTTCACGTCAACTGAGAAACCTTGATTAATGAGGAAAAGATAAGGTCAAAAATGTGGAGTTGATGGATGCTTTCCATTGTTACCTACCCATACACATCAAATCAGGACTTGGTGGCCACATGGCATATACTCAGAAACAGTACAGCCTTAGTGCTGTTCAGAAAGGACATGACCTGCAAATATTACAGATATAGTTGTTCTCTAGGCCTCATAGCATTAGCTAGAAATACTGGACTATAAAATGTGGAACTTTTATTGAACATGTTCAAATAAAAATCCAAAAATCAATGTTATAGAAATCCAATAAAATTGCTTTTAGATTATAACATCTTTCACAGCAGAATGAAAACAAAACAAAAACATATGGCCAATTACCCTTGTGAGTTATCATCTGCAGAAAATAGATGATAAAGAGTCCCCATAATAGGAAAAATTGGCTGAATCACTTTTAAAGGTGTCAAAAGAGAATGACAAGAGCTTTCTTTGTTTCTACAGATCTACCTCAATCCCCCAAGCTTTGCAGCCTCCTTCCAGGCCCCTATCAATGAATGTTGTTGAAATTAGTCCATATAAAGGATAAGTTGAACCATTTTCACATTGGCTTATATAAAGCCATTTTTCTGTTTTATTAGTCACATTAGCATTCTATTGCCCTTTAAATGTCACAAGTTCAAGAGCATAGCTGTACATATCCTGGAAATATTCCTGTTTGATGTAATAAAACAGAAAGCCACACTTTCCTAGGACAGATAAGGTGACAAAAAAAAGGGAAATGAACAGGGCATAACAGCACAGAGTAAACAACAGGCAGTAAAGCAAGATTGTTTCCAAATGAAAGAGGAGCAGGAATGTTACTGGGAGCAGAGATTTAGAAAGGCTTGTTTGCATTGTCTCTACCAACATATGCAAAACAACTGATGAACCTGCCACTCACTGTAGCTCACAGAAAGGAAGAAAAATGACACTGCACTCCCTTCAGACATATTCCCTAATGTGTTAGGTACCTTTGCAAAGCCACATTGTACATTGTGACTACATTCATTTATTCACTGTGATTGATTTCAAAACAGAAACCTGCAAAATTCCCTGGCTGCATGTTATCTAACCTAGAACATTGTCAGGGTTATCAAGGGCAATGTGAAAAATCAGAAAATGGTTGGAAAGAATTCTTGGAGATCAAATGAATTTTGAAGTCTTCAGGATCTGACTTACCATCTTCTTCTGCCAAAGGCACTGGAGAGGACTGGGGGGGGGGGAGGGGGGAGCAGGGAGGGGCGGGGAGCAGG
>JAVJGI010000062.1:40063850-40110339 GCA_035590275.1 Ibycter americanus | reverse complement strand
CCCCCCCCCCCCCCCCCCCCCCCCCCCGGGGAGCAGGGAAGGAGGAGAAATGTAGAAGTGTGCTAAACAGAAGATACACAACAATGAAAAATAGTATAGAAAACAGTACAGTGAAACCAAAGTAGTAATTCCTATACCGTGAACTTCTTGTTTTGGAAATACACTATATGTTAACGAAGCTGCATTATGAGTCCCCTGGTCTAAGCACTGTCTAAGGCAGGCAAGCCTGCAGCTAACAGCAGTTTAGTGCTTAGAACAGGGTACATGTGGCTTGAAAATATCACCTGAACCACCAAGTCCAGTTATCCACAAAGGAAAGCAATGTACAACAAAAGTTTTTTCCCAAAACTGCCATGACAACATCTTCCCTACATGCCACCACAGCCCATGCTACACTACCCACCACCTCCACACAAATACAGGGCTAGTTATTGTGGCTTTTGAATGCCTACTGCCATGGGCCACATGAAAACACAACTCTTTGTGTCTTGTTTCTGTTGCCAAGTGTCACAGCTCCCCACAATTACAACCAACTTGCTAGATAAAGTTCCCAAATTACCTTAAGAAGAAAGAATGTCCCATGGTACAAAGGAGGGCAACCTCTTCCTTCCCTCTACTCCAGAAATCCCTGCGAAGCTCATCAAGGAGAAAGCCACATACACCCACAAGGATGCACATAATATGACAACTTAAACATCTACATAGCCACTCAGTGGGCACATTTTTAAACTTGGTCTGTTACAGCCATGTCATGACTCCAGAACTGTGTCCACACCAACAAACCCATGATGGTTTCAGTGCTGTCTGTGTCCCATTGCGCAGATGAAAGTCTACTCACATTTTGTCAGGGTGTTACAGGGACCAGCGGGGGCTTCCCATGAGGGTCCGCTGTGGCAGGGCCCAGCCCTGTGACACAGCCCCTGGCCCAGCACAGGAAGCTCACCTGGAATCCTCAGTCTTGCCAAGAGCCCTGCTAGCCAAAACCTCAAAGGCAGCACTGGTACAGCCTCTGTGCCACCACCACGCAGCAGTTTCCCACTCAGCCCCTTCAAGGGGCTGAGCTCCCAAGCAGGGCTGCACACACAGACCTCCTGCTGTGGGAACTTCACCCAGCAGCTCTCCCAGAGGTGGGAGGCAGAGGGGGGCAGGGGGTGAGGAGAACCACGGCAATACAGGTGCTCAGAAATCCTCCACCTGTGGATGTAGCTGCCTTCTCCAGCGAAACCTGTGTGGTATCTGCTGTCAGGCTCGGGGGGGGGAACAAAAACATGACCGACAGTCTGAAGATCCAGTTACAGCTCTGGCAGCACAGGAAGGCCAGCGAGGGAGAGGGATGTCTGCTCAGATGAAAGTGGGAGCTTGTAGTACTTGCTTAGTGTTGCTACCTGGTCCTTCCAGCTGGCAGGTTGTCACCACCCCGTGAGGGTACAGCAGGGCCCCAGCGAGGCAGAACCAGGGACTCTGTTGGGGGGCACTGCCCAGCTGCTTTGAGATGCCACGCTGCAAGTACTTGGCATGTGGCAAAGTTCCACGTATGGCAACAGGCGAAGAAGAAACTCATCTGCCATTGCTGCTGAAGGGCAGCCGACACAGCCACCTTTATAGAAGGGACCTGGGTGCACAAGACACAAGACGAGTGCTGTTTAAGCAGGCTGTTGATAAGAAAGTAAAGTCTGCAGGTGGCTGCATGAAAATGCCGAGGCACAGGGATCTTTCTGTGCCTGACAAAGCCAATGTAGCAGTCTCCAGGAGAATGAGTAAAAGAAGCCAAGGAAAGGGGTTTCTCTGACCCAGCAGGTGCTTAAACAACTATACTAAGGAACAACAGCCTCAACACTGTATTTAGGCAGTGCAAGTGAGCAGACCATCTGGAAGCTATTGTATATCATCTTGTGACACTAAATGATGGAGTAGTTCAAGGCTGAGAAACATGACTTCCAGTTATGTCTTCTGTTTTAGACTATCCTGATCCATTCCTGGTTTACATATAGCACAGAGCACATTAATGGGTCCAACACAATCCCGAAAAAAGACCTGGGCTCAGCTCTTGTGCACATGCTTTCTTCCTACGCTTGCTCCAACTCCAACTGACCAAAAATTTGGATACAAGTGTCTTCTAAGAAATTATATACATGTTTTCATGCATGGTGCCCCTTGGAAAGTTTGTTTTCTTTCCCTGAAGCTGTGATGGCTCTTCCCTTGCAGTCTGTCAGGTCTGCAACTAGCGTACTAAAAATGTGCTCCCAGGAACTGTTAAATCCACTCGTCAGATGCAGTACAGCAATTCTGGTCAAAGCTGACTTTGCTTCTGGAACTGACAGCCCACACGATTCGTCCTCAGTGATAGACACAGATTGCTTGCTTTGTGAGAGCAGCTCCTTGCTCTGAACTAATGCACAAATCCCACATCTTTCATTCAAGTTTCTCCAGAAACTACATCCTAGATTGTCTTCCTGCAAGTTCTGTTGGTGTTTCTTCCCTTCCTCTGTTATTTCAAACACAAGGAAGAGGAATTCAGGCAGAACTACATTCAACTATTTTTCAAAGCTATAGAAATCAGACATCGCTTATGCTGCATGTTAAATCAACAACCTATGCAATGGCCATCATCTTGTTCCAGAAAACTATTGTTCCACTTACCCATTTCTGCTTTCTCATGAAATAGAACTAAGCATTTCTGAAAAAAAACCCAAACTTTTATCTCCCTCATTTACAGTAGATGTGTTTCTTCTTTATCTAAAGAGGTATTTCAAGCTCATCCATACTGAAATACACTAGGAAAGCCAATAACACAGGATGTACTTTATTTTCCTGCATTTTCAAAAAGTTGTGTTTTACCTACGACTAAGATTACTCATGATGCTTTAGTTCTGTCATGTCTTCATGACTTTTTTCTGTTGTTGGTCTGTCCTTATGAAGAAAAACATCCAAACTGTGGAAGTCTGGTATTTGTATTCCACTGCAGTAACGCAGAAGTGGACCTACCAGCTCAGGGTAGACATCCATATGGTTACCAGTTCTGCCTCTACTATGGCTAGGGAAAAGGGCAAAATCATAGAAAGCATGGCTAGATGTTTCATAAAGCGTCTCCCAGATCCCAGTAATTAGAAAAGAGGGAAGCAAGAATTAATACTCTCTCTGGGGTGAACTGTTTCAGCTCTCAATTTGTGTATGAGAATCATACCCAAGTGTAAACTGTGTGGTTACTATGCCTGCTTGTGTTCTTTCACAAATTTAAGTAGGGGTCTGCATTTTCTGCTCTAAATAATGTAGACTTCCAACATTCACTATCATCTTCCTGGGTGCAAGGAAATTAAGGTCACTTTTAGTCCTCTTTGTGCAATACCTATTCTGAGCTATTCCCACAAAATAGAACGCTTTCTGAAAGACCTCTAGGTTCCGGTGCCAACACCAACATTTCCCCAAAATCAGCCTCCTAACTTGCTTCCTCTTATGGGCCAGAACATTACCTGGAATAATTTCAGTGTTTCAGGTCTGTCCCTCGATGCATCTCTTACTCCCCCACCCTTCTCCAGCCCTCCACCCTGCATTAGCTTCCTATGCAAGGAGCCACTTAGAAAGCAGACTAAGTTAAGGGAAAAGATTTCTCCAGTCCTTACCTGTCTAATATGGCAAGCAAAGGCTGAAAGAAAGACTAGTGCTCTAACATAAGTCCCCGACTACCTATCAGAATAAAGAGTACCAAAAAGCCTGACAGAAACATCATAACTCAACATGAACCCAAGGAGTGTGTTAGTTTACATCGTCCAGACTTATGCAATTGAAAGTCATCCCCAGCATAAAAGCTTATCTTTAAAACCTTCATTTCTCCTCACTCAACAGAAAGTTTGAAAAGCAGGTCAGGAATCTCCTTTTCTTCTATCTACTTGGTATTTCCTGTTCACAGGTGTAACAAAAGAAGCTTGTTACTGGAAACTTTTGAAAATCCCAACATCTTTGCTTCCATACTGCCACTGCTAGGGTCTGCAGCAGTGACATCCTCCTCAGTTTCCAAAGAACAAGAGCGTAATCCCTAAATTGCACATTCTCTTTAACTTTTGTGGTTCCCAAGAAAATTGGAGGGGTTTAGGTGCCCATGGCCCATGATACAGCCTGAGGCTGGGATACAGTATTAGAAGCAGTAACCCATCACCCTCTGTCAGCACAACTGGGGCAGGCTGCTGTGAGAAGTTAGCATTTTCATTGCATCTCTTTACCAGGGAGGCCAATTTAAAATAAATAAATAAATTTAAAAAAAAACCAAAAGGCTGCTATTACCATCCCTAATATTTTCCAACTGAATAGAAATGCCACAGCAAAATCCACTTTTCCTGTAGCTAAGCAGTTAAGACACTTGTGCATCACAACCCAGAGCTGAAGACATGATATTCCTGGAATGGGATATTTTGCCGATCTGAATCTCTCCTCTGGCATCAGCAACATTTCTGCTAATAAGAGTCAGCCCCATAGTGCGGCTTGTGACAGCATTGGGGTAGACTGAGAGATGACGGAAAAGGCAGGGGGGAAATTCTAAGCTATCAAAAGACAAGCTCTAATCCAATTCTTCTGTGTTTATTAAAAGAGCAAGTGAAAGCTCATGCACCCCCTAAGAAGGCAAGCACTGTCATTACTGACCTTAGTGAGCGATTTGTGCATGCCCGTTGCAACACAGCCTCCTGTTCTGCTGTCTGGCAGGAGAAAGATTGTTCATCATCATCTGGTGACTTTAGTGGAACAAGAGGAAGCTCCCCGCTCCTTCCCCTGCCTCACTTAGAAGCCAGGAGGTGCAGCCTCGGGAGCTGGCTCCGATTGGTATTGTAATGTACTGGATATAAGTAGGTCCTGTGTGCATCCCTGTCCTTGAACGGATGTAAAGTCAGCTGTGATCATGGGCTTATTATGCCAAACATATCAAGCTGGCCTGAAAAACAGGCTTTTTGCTTTACTGACACCACGCGGAGAGACTGCTGCTTCTTTGGTAGCAGCCTGCAACCATGAACCTGCAGTCCTCAGCCATAGCCAGGACCTTGTCTCCCCATTTGTACCTATCTGGCATTGCAAAGTAATTAGGGAGCCAGATAATGAAGACCTCACTGCCCTCTCCAACCCCCTGTAATAAAGGTGCCCATACCTAAGCAAGAGTCCTACAACATGGAGTGAGCAGCACACAAGCAGGGCTGCAGTGACTTTATAGCCAGCAATTCTTCCCTTACATGATGACACTGGGGGCGCGGAGGATGCCTACCACCCAAACTATAAGTTACAAAAAATCCATCATGCAACAGCCAGATCCTTAGCTGGTTGCAGCGGTTAAGGGCATAAAAAGGACAAAGCTTACATCTACTGTGCCCCAAGCATACAGTAATGAAGAACCAAGTCTATAGGATCACATATGTTTGCTGTTGCTGCAGTTACAAGCTCTCCATAATATTGCCGTACGTTTGTCTCTTTGCAGAGACCACTTGGTAGGTTTCTCATAGCCCAGACAATGTTTAATGTCAGAAGCCTTGGGCATATGTAAGAATTTCTTTAAAGCCTTGTATGAAAGAATATAGAAGGTGAAAAAATAGGTTTATTTTTGAAAACTGTTTTCTGTCTTTTTTTTTTAAAGAAAATAGGTCTATATTTTCTTATAGGCTTTACTAAACACAATATTGACTGAGAATCATGCCATTTGTATCTGTGAGGCAGAGTATGACAGAACAGGCAGAAAATGATGTTTACATTGTGGTATAGAAATCATGAATTTTCATCACTGGCATACAAAGGGTAAAGATAATGAAGAACGGTAGCTGAGAACTTGACATAAAATAGCTATACTTTTTGAGTATTTGAGATCTCTAATTAAACAGATTTCAACATGCACACTTGATGAGAGCTGTATAAAATTAATAGCAAAAGAAAATCCTCTGCATTTTGCTAATGGCACCAGACTGCTTGAAATCTACAGGTCAGTTGTAACTGATGGGCTCTTATTTCTTTTAATACAGCAAAATAAATGCCACACATTTGTAAAATCTACATTTCATAAAGTCAGAACAAATCAAAATGAGCCCTTGCTGTCCTCCATCAGCTCTTTGCAATTCAATACTTCTTTCTTTATCCTCCCTTCTTTCACAGATATGCTTTTTTCTTTCCCCTTAAGAAATCTAAATTGAGAGCTTAAAATATCCCATGTATTTGATTATGTTTCTTTTAAGGTAATTGAAGTTTCAGACAAGGCAAGGGTATAAACACATCTGAAACTCATGACCAGTCTATTCTTTCAATATTAAAACCATATTTTTAAAGCCCTTCACATGACTAAGCTGTGAATCCAAAGTCTTGTTATACATGGGCCTACACTTCAAGTAGCAGAAGGATGCTGAGTGACAGTTTCTGTACAAGAATTCCACAAGTCACATTGTACAACAGTTGTTATTCTTAGACAAACACAGGGCTTTTATTATAAAAACTTTAAAATGCATTGCAGCGATGAAGACAGAAACTCCTGGTCCTCATTACTCATTCAACTGATATAGAAATATACTTTCACAAATACTGGTGCTAAGTTTATTCAGAGGAATATTTTCACTCGCAATTACACAAGCATCTTTCTTTTTCCACTCCTATTTCAGGCTGTGATCTTATCAGAGACTTTAGGGCAAACAGAAACATAAGCAGTCACAGCTCCATATAAACCCCAGAATTTAAATGTCGATAGATCACTTTCCAGAACCTGATTAATCCTCTCCAGAACCTTGTTTAATAGGAAGTACATGTAAATTCACTGAATTGAGTGGAAATAACATTTTAGATGAGAATAGCCTCTCCAAGTACTAAGGCACAGTTGTAAGCTAGTTCAAAGACAGAGCTCCTAAACTGTTTCTTCCAGTATGACGCTGAATGGGATTATACTCCTAAACCTGCACTTACACTACATTGCACCTCATGTAAAAGTTGTAGGAATTTACTGTTGCACAAAAGAAATGTAAAATGCTCATAAAACAGCACTGCAATGGAGGTTCAAGGCACTAAGGGTTTGAATAGTGGATGACATCCAGGCCTAAGTAACATTCAGCAATTAGAACAGGTGCTAATTGTCCAGATACAGGGAAGACTAGAATACACAGGTATAGCAGTGCTATAAATAAAATAAGCAAAACAGAACCTTCAAAGGCAATCCTCTTCACAAACAATTGTCTCCCTGGGGAAAGGATGAGATTAAAAAAGCAAACGAAAAATGCAATTCGTGACACAGATCTTATTGCTTAATGAACTCAGATATTCTGAATAATACAGTTGTCCAAAAGCCTACCTAAATCAGACTCAAATCACTAGTTGAAGATTTGGCCATAAAAAATAGAAGATTGTATTTTGAACTACTTGTACGTGAATATTTGCCATCAGCATGACATACCAGCTTTCCATTTACATTAATTACAGCATTGTTTGGCACTCACGCATGATGAAGAACATTTTATTCTGCAAGGGGAGTGGCAGACCCAAGAGGAAATATTTCATCCTGATTTTCTCTGAGATAAAAGTCAAAACTTTTTGTTAGATCAGGGTCTCTTACATTGAAAATTGTGCTGCCATGATAAGTGTTATTTGGAAAACTAAAAAGAACAAGAAACAAAAAATTCAAATACACAACAATTACCACCAAAACCACCAAAACCTGACCAGTGTAACAGTTAAACAAATTACATTCACAGAAGAGGCTTTTTTATAGATGGAGCCTTAACTGAAATCTGACCTCAGATTTTGATCACTTGAAGGTAAGCTTAATATCTTATCACACTACAAGGCACTCAACTTCTACTTTAAATCCTCTTGCTTTGATTAGACTGTAATTCTGCAGAAAGTCCCTAAACCCAAGAAAGGAAAAAGCAAAAGTATATGCATGAAATATGTTAAGAAAGTAGATGTTCCAAGGGCAGATTGAAAGTGTAGCCTAACAACAAGTAAATAACAACATTTTAACTTAAGTAGCTTCACCCAAGTAGCCCTCTATTTAAAGAATGTTCCAAGTTTTCAGGAAAGATGCATTATATTGTGAAATCTGTTCATTGTTCAATAAAGATGATACCACATAAAGATGATGCTCAAGGGAATAATCTACAATAAAGTCAGACATGAGAGATTTGGATCACCAGCTGGTAAGCTGAGCCTCATTAGTGTCCCTCTCCCCACTACTCCCAATTCTGAGAAAGTGGTCAAAATGCGTGTTTCAGAAATTGCATGAAGCCTTTGTGTCCTCAGGGACAATGCTTTATCCACTTGCAGCTTATTTAAGACCTATTTATAGACAGATATTATAATACAGCTACCTATCTACCAAAAGAGAAAGCACAACTTTTTGAGGTAGCTAATGAGATTAAGGAGTGGTAAAGCTGAAAAAGGTTACTTTTCCTGACCTTTCATACAGGTCTAACTGTCTTAATGGATTCACAGGCTATGGCAGATTGGCTACAAACGCTTAATCCCAGATTCCCGTACAATCACAAGGGGAAACATATTCCCAGATTTACTGAAGAATTTACTAATGGTACAAAGGAAAAAAAAAAAGGGGGGGGCAAATAGAAAAAGAGAGAGGAAAATACAATCATGCGATAGAGTGGTAACCCAAATAACTAAGTGATAAGGAGAGATCTGGCTGGCTAAATGATAAGCAGCTGTAAAAGCACCTAGAGGGGGAATTATCTGCAGGAGTCTGAAGGAGGGACAAAGAAGTGTACAAAAAGGAAACAGGATAGAACTTGAGGGGGGTAAGGGTTGGCGGGGGTGGTGGGCAGGGAAAGCTGGAAATACAGAATAATGAATTTCCATAAGAACTTACTAGGTGCAATTCTGGCTTCCCTGAGGTTTATAGGTGCAACTAAGGATCAAGTTCATCATTATATACAAAATGACATTAATTTTAACAATCTTATACCTGAAACAGCTACAGCTCCTTGCCTTCCTCTGTAATGATCACCTGAGAAATAAATAGCTCTTTCTGTCCAGAAATAGCTTTCACACAGTAAACCCGGTAGTCCCACCCTCCTTATCCAGCTTTTTGACCCCCGGACACCACTCAGTCCAAAGATTGCCCATCTAGCAGTCTGAAGGAGAACTGCAGGTATTTTTCTGTAGCAAAAGGTACTGTTCAAGATGAAAGGTTCAGGGGTTCCTCTGGGAAGGGAAAAAATTGAATAAACCAGTGATTTAGAAAGTTACAATTCTGGCATTGAGTCTCCGTTAATACTATGGCCTCCAATAGTGTATATTACTTTAAAGAAAAGGAAAAAAGATGTAATGGTGTATATTGCACTGGTGGTTTAACTATTTAATTTCACTAATTAAATTGCCTCATGTCTAGTATGTTTTGTTCATTATAATTGTCAAGCGAAATTAATTCACAGATTTCTTTCACATCCAGGGTTTACTCCATGTCTGTGCTGATGCAATTATCTCCATAGTGTGCTTCTTTTTTTGCATGGCTATTATTATATAGGTCCCTTGAAAGCCACAGACAGCACCATCCTCTAGAGGAAAGAAAAAAAAGTTTAATAAAAAAGTTTAAACATCTTAGCATTGTTGACAAAATGTCCACATTCAGCTTACTACTCATAAGCTTTCTTTCAGCAGTAAAACATTTCTGAGCCCTGGCAGGGGTGATTTTTAATACAGAGCCAATTGTTAGCAAGAGTTCCATAAAACAGTCAAGCTTTCCATTTCCAAGGCAAGGTCATAAAATATGCCAACACTGAATAAGTAGAGGTACAGAGCAGATCAAGGGCTAGGTTTCTCAGAGGGTAGCATACAGCTTGGAGCAGGTGTCAGCTAACCTTGGCTTATGATACGGTCTAGAATTTAAAGATGAGAATTCTGTAACTTGGCAAATTTGCAAGCCCTGATCAGCAATGTTAACTGAAAGCCATCAGCTGGCAATATGAAAGACAACGTTCAGCACTATATTTGTCAAAAGCATGCCTTTGGCTAAATCCTTGAGAAATTCTGCTGCTAGTGATAATGCCATACAGCTCTTGCTCTGTCTATATACCAGGAAGAATGATCTGCCTCTGTATCTATAAGGACTTGACAAGGATATGGCTACAGCAATTGCTGAATGCTGAATTAGGAGCTTCCTGAACGTTTCAAATAGCTGTGCAGACCTCTGCTTACTTCCCTATTCACCCTAGAGCTGTGCAGCAACAATAGTAAAACTGACAAAACTTCATATCCGTCAACAGAAAATCTCCTGAACTTTCCCTTCCCATTACCATTACCACAGTAGCATAGCGCTAAATGATTTATCTGCATCTGATAAGACAACAACCACACCTGACCCTCCGACTGAAAAACAGATTGCTCGTTATGGCAGCTTTATGAGAAGAGATTTATTGCTCCAGGGTGACAGACCTGAATGTCCCACAGCAATGACAACTTTCTGTTTTCCAACAGTGATTACCAGTGCATACAGGCTAGTGTCTGCAAAGAGTAAGCTCAAAATCAGAGACCTCTCCCAGGAACCAAATGGCAATGATTTACTCAGTTTTTCACTCTTCTGTCCAAAGCAGTCTATTTTATCTGCAGACAAGGATGAAGCTATAAACCCAGGAAGATTACTTAGAACATCTCACATATGAAATCTAGTTTGGTTAGAAAGTCACATGCAATAATTTCAGTAATGAGGGTATCTATCGTTGCTGAATCAAAGGTTATTCAACCAAGGACAGATGCAGCATCATTTTGGCAAAGTCATGGATCCAGAGCATTTAGATGCATGCTTTAATAATAATAATTAAAAAATGTAACCACCCACACAGGGTTGTCTCTTTTTATGTTTGTCTCTTTTTATTGCTGTGTTCACTCCAGCTAGGATGGAGTTAACATTGCTCATAGCAGCCCATACAGCACTGTGCTTTGCACTTGTGGCTAGAATGGTGCTGATAACCCACCAGTACCTCGGGTACTGCTGCGCAGCGCTCGTGCAACGTGCAAGGCTGCCTCTCCGTGCAAGGCTGCCTCTCCAACACCACACCCTGCAAAGGCCAGGAGGCTGGGGCTGGGCAAGAGGTTGGGAGAGGACACAGGTGGGACAGCTGGCCCAAAATGACCAAAGGGATATTCCACACCATATGATGTCATGCTAAGCAATAAAAACTAAGAGAAAGGAGGGAGTGGGCAGTAGAGGGGTGGAGCAGTTGTTATTAAAGCTTTTGTCTTCCCAAGCAGCTGCTACACATACTGAGGCCTTGCTTCTCAGAAAGTGACTGAACATCATCTGCTGATGGGAAGTAGGGAACAATTACAATTTTGTTTGGTTGGTTTTGCTTTGCTTCCACCCACAGCCTTTGCCTTTTTTTCCTTCATCCTTTTTTGTTCATTAAACTGCCTTTATTGCAACTGAAAGGTTTTTTCAACTTATTTTCTCTCCCTGTCCTGCTGAGGAGGGGGCGTGACAGAATGGCTTGGTGGGCACCTGGTAGCCAGACAAGGTTAACCCACCACAGACAAATGTAACAAAAGGTCATAGTTTCCTGTCATTGGACACAAAAAGTATGTAGATTGATGTGCTGGTTTTGGCTGGGATAGCGTTAAATTTCTTCATAGTAGCTGGTATGGGGCTGTGTTTTGGATTTGTGCTGGAAACAGTGTGGATAACACGGGGATATTTTCATTACTGCTGAGCAGGGCTCACACAGAGCCAAGGACTTTTCTGCTTCTCAGCCCACCCCACCAGCAAGCAGGCTGTGGGGGGGCACAAGAAGCTGAGGGGGAACACAGCCGGGACAGCTGACCCCAACTGACCCAAGGGATATTCCATACTATATGATGTCATTCTCAGCAAAAAAAGCTGCAGGAAGATGAAGGAAGGTGGGAACATTTGGAGTAATGGCATTTGTCTTCCCAAGTAACTGTTACATGTGATGGAGCCTGCTTTCCTGGAGATGGCTGAGCATTGGGAAGACACTGGCCAGCCAATGAGATGTAGTGAATGAATTCCCTGTTTTGCTTTGCTTGTGTGTGTGGCTTTTGCTTTATGTGTTAAACTGTCTTTATCTCAACCCACAAGTTTTCTCACTTTTCCCTTTCTGATTGTCTCCCCCATCCCACTGGGTGGGGAGTGAGCGAGCGGCTGGCTGGTGCTTAGTTGCTGGCTGGGGTTAAACCATGACAGTTGACTATTCAGAAGAGCATGGCTGCATAACGCTTGTATTTTTATTTACAAAAATATTTCAATTCCCCCATTCTTGACTTCGCACTTCTCTTTTCTAACAGCAGCAAGAGCAGTTCTGCTCTATACAGGCAAGATTCAAGAACAAATTATTTTGTCAAGAAGAAACAGCAAGTTATACAGAATTTAGATACAGTTGGATTCTGAAAAGTGACTTTAAAGTAACATTATGGATCTCTGTGTATAATGTGCCCTGTTTATTGCATAGCAGATTTCTTCAGCTGTTTACTCTGTCAGACCTGAAATGCACTTTGGGCTCACTACCAGACCCCCACCCATTCTGAAAGGGATGCTCTGCCCCAGCTCTCAGCTACTCTGTGCAGCCCCATGGGGCTGTATTTCTGCTTTGACTTTTGGTGTGAATGCAGGTCGTTGTTTTGGGGTTACACTGGCTTTGCATAATTAGCAGTTAAGCCAGTATGGGTTTTGTATGAACTGTGGCTCCAGAGAATTTCCACACTATTTATATCTGCATGTTTTGTATTGTTTGGGGTTTTTTTCTTTTTAAAATTAATTAGATACATTAACATGCTTCACTGTTTCAGCAACACAGTTTAGTATACATTGCTTTCAAGACTTACACATTTCTGCTTGCAACATAATTTGACCCTAAAAATTATTCCACAGTGGTGCTGAGAATTAGAAATACCGAAAACTTTGTTATTTAAGTAGCTCTGATTAATTCTGTCACCTGTGTTGGACAGTTATGCTCTTAGCTCACAATAATTAAAGCTCACTTGGAGTGTTCAGCTCAGCATAACTTTAAGCACAAATCACTAGAATCAGTGGACTAAATGCTCCTTCATAGTACGGATCTTTTTCCATATTGCTGTCTGCACATTTAAACAGCAGCTGTAGTGCTGTTGAATATAAGGGATATAATAAATAAAGGTAGCAATATCGAAGGAAATTGAGACAAATGCAGAGATACAAGGTTAACATTCTCCATGGGAGAAACTTTATGCTTCGCGCTGAAAACTCATAGAAAGAACTAACAGCAATGCTCTATTTCTCAAAGTATCATGCAGTAGTCAGCACTGAAAGTTAGCCTGAGATTAACAACTTTCTGCTCAAAGACATTAAAACAATTTTTTTTCATGTGTTCATTGTGCTCCTCAAGCTTATCCTGACTGCCTTTACTAACCTACAAAAAGAACTGCAGTAGTGCTTTCACAAATATATTACTTATTCTTTAAACTTATCCCTCTTCAGACTTCATGACTTGCTGTAGCTTTTATAAAAAGGCAAAAGGCTGCAAAGTCTGGAAGAGCATATAATTGATAATTGCACAAAGCAATTCAAAATGGCATTTTATAAGAGAATAAAAAAGGGAGTCTCTTGTCTTGTCAAAGGCTAATTTTGGAGCATTACCCTTTCCACTTCCTCAGTCTAAGCATGCAATCAAAATACTTTGGTTTTTTCTATAGTTATTGAGTGGTATCAGAAAAGAATCTTCAATTACAGTCATTTGGACACAAGATATTATAACACTGATAAAAGCAAATAGTTTGAACACCATAATGCTATTCTCAAAATAGGAAAAAGAAAATTCTAGATATACAAAGCATTCAACAACCAGTCATTATATGAGGAAGTGGCGTTTTGAGCAAATGGTGTCTGCAGAGCGTTTGGTTGTACAGCGCTATTCGTTCAAATCCTAACGTAACAAACCTGGAAGAACGAAACATTATTTCAACTGAATACCTTCCTTCCTCTGCATTTCAATGGTCGTGTCAGCATCTTTTCCTCTTGCCACCTCTGTGGTTGCCTACACAGATTTCAACAGATGTAGTACAGAATATTTCCATGCAGAACATCTGATTTGAAAGGCTATGATTTTTAAGCCAAGGAGCTTAATAGAATTTAAAACAACAAAGTTTCTATCTCACATTCACAGTTTATACTGTTCAGTCAGTAATGAAACATCAACATGAATTCACTCAGCTGTAGAGCAATCAAAGAAGCCTTATAAATGAGGCAAAGCCATTTCTAGAGAGGTGAACTACAAATGAACTTAGGACTAACTCAATTTCATCAGCAGCAAAGCATACAGATTAGATACTCAAAGTTCAAGAGTAAATTCATTATGCTACCAAAAAGCTCACTAATTACATTTTTTATTTCACATTTCTAAAATGTACACACCTGCTCTGCGAAGGTGGATCCAGTCTGGCTACAACCAACATCTGTGACCACACCATGCTAATAGCCCCCTAAATCTTGCTTAGTAACACCAAGGAATTGCAGGTTCTCAATATGGAGCAGAACATCTTCCAAACCTCTGTGTATGCACAGAAGCAGTTCTCCCAGTACTAGAGACCATTACTGGAGACTGATACAGATAAAGCAGGCACCTAGAGGCAAGGTACTGAAAATCCTACTTTTGGGAGAACATCGGGTTTCCAGAGCAAATGTGGAAAGTTAGAATCAGCACCCAGTCTGTGCTAATATGTCAGTTTAGAACACCAAGCCATATAAGTGAATAAGATTGTTGCCTTTGTATTAAATCAGTAGGAAATTGGTATATCTGAACTCTTGATCACTTTCTAGAGTTTAGTTCCTGAAGTCAGGACTAGATTAATCCTTTTCTTCTGTCAGGCACCTACATGTCTCCAGAATGAACCAAAAAAACCCAAAACAAAACTAACTTTTTAAACCACAGATACTGAAAGAAAAAGAGAGGACCCTGCTATGGCCCATCATTTGTGTAACAGCTTTTCCCAGATGTTTTGGATCAAAAGACCACAGTCAACCTTCAGAATTTATCTTGGATAAGGTCAAGTTATCCAGCCCATAAATAGAAACACTGTTAACACTCACCTGGTTCCCACTTTAAGGATTCTTTCTCTTCAGCATCCTGCAATATTTTTTTCAAGGAAATTACAGAAACAATCCTGAGCTACAAAGCAGAAATGAGGCCTTACCAATGCCAGCCAACAAGCCTTACTTTAAGCATTTTCTTCTTTCTCCAGTAGTCCACAAAAGACCCTCTACAGAGGCAGCTTGTATCTCTCACAACTTGTGAATATCTAGACATGCAACGACAGAGCCACAGCCCTGCTCCACAGCCCCTGTCTCCTGAGCAATTCAGTCCAGTTTCTTGCAGGAGAGGGAAAAGCCCCCAAGATTTCCAGGGCTGCGTTTTTAATGTGGACTGTGAAAAGCTCTTAATATTGAGCATTTGCCCAGTGATCGTTAAAAAGATGATCAGCTGAGAATCAGCTTTTAAACACATTACAGAATTAACACGTGACACGCTAAACCTAGGGCATATCTTATCTCACCAAGGATGCTACCTCTGCATCAGACTGGTGAACGCAGAACGTGGCCCAGCCCTGCATATTGGGAGGGTGGAGTGAACCCTGGCTGGGACCAAACGGCACAGGGCTGCCCTTTCTGCCTCGGCTGCAGTCACCACAGTCTTTCCCTCCAAGGCTACACCTGCTCGCACAGGGTCATACGCAAAAGTGAGAAGGTCAGAACCAGGCAGGCATCAAGACTGAGGCAGGAGGAACAAGGGTTTTCTGCACAGGGTCACACAGCCAAAGTGCCAAATTAGAGGCCAATTTAATTTGTTCCGACGTAGCTGAACCCTCTAGTCCACAAGGTAATCTTCAGTCTTTTGTCTCTTCCTTTGTAAAGCCTTTTGATGTCTTTTAAATGCAATGCTGAGCACAGTCTTTAATCACAACGCTTTTACATTTATTTCAACTGAAACCCAAAGCACAATTTAAAGTGAATTTGTTACAAACCATCTCCCTTTGAAGAAGATTCAAGACAATGTCGATTATTATACAATTGTATGAGCCTGCTACTGACTAGTAAATGGAAAATTCTTCACTGGAGAAGTGCTACTACGCTTTCACAGGTAGGGCACAGAGATAAAATTCAAAGAGCAATGTAATTATGGATAATACTATACCTTGACTGGCAAAATACTGTATAGACCTAGTCACCTTTCTGGTTTTGGTTGGGGGGTGGGGGGTGGGGAGATTTTGGGTTTTTTAAAATACATTTGTATTTAAAAGTCTTTTCTGGAGGAGAACAGCTTTTTGAGATGGCTACTAATTAAATAATTGGAATAATCAACTACCTACTTAATGAAGTATAATATTTTTAACTAGATTCTGGAAAAAAAAGGCAGAAAGCAAGGAAGAATGCAAAAAGGCAATTAGACTAACCTGTTAGGACCAGTCTTTTCAAAGGTCTTCCCTTCTGTCCCCATTAGGTGACCCAAGAGGACAGGACTGATGCCCAGCACCCACAACACCAAGCTGTGCAGGATCCCCATGTAGCTGAAGCTGCTAGAATGAAAGCAGAGGTGAGGTCTCCATGAACCCTCAGGCATGAAGGTCATGCAGGAGCTAGGCTGTGAAGCCACTGAGTTGGCAGCGAAACCTAGACTCACACTGAGACTACAGCAGCACACAAACAACAGATAAGAAGGTGGGCACAACAAATGCCCAGCAAATAGAAAATGGGGCTGGGAAGGCTTGGACTGGTCTGCTTTTACTCATAAGGGTATCAGCAGACTCTCTTCCCTGAGAGAAAGAAATCTGGAAACCGGAGGTATTCAAATGGCTCTGGTTGTTTCGCTTTTGGTTTGGCTAAGCCAAAGCCTAGCCAGGCCAGCCACAGTCTCATCACATTGTGTCGTTTCTACTTCTAGTTGTGGCCAGAACGAGGATGTGCAAAGAAACATGACAGAGAAAATCAAACCAACAAGCACAGCTATCCCTCAGTTCCTCTGCAGATGTAAGGTAAGTCACTTCATAGGATCAGAGTGTCCTGCCAGACTTGTTCCACCTGTACAACTTCTGTTCCAGGCACTTCTTTCTCAGCATAAAGGTACAAATTCCTGAGCAGCTTCTAGCAAATTATGAAAGACAGGATCACTTTCTAGAGGATTAACCTAACAGCAAAAATTGTGAACTAACAGTAGGCATGCACAAACAGGAGTATTGTTTTAATCACAAGCAGCTTGGTAGCTGTGAAGTACCAGAAAAAGTCAATAAGGCATCAGTAAGAATCCATAATAGGAAGCTGTACTATTCCTGCTTTGATAAAAACTGCCTCATAGTACATAATGGACTCTTAGGAAGCAGTGAACATTACTGTACATTTTGGAAATAGAAGGACTGACACTTTTTCATAGAGCCCAACCATCCATTTATCATGCGAGTCCACTGCAACACTGAATATGATGCTGGGCTAACCTGCAGCATTATTAATACCATAAATGGCTCCCAGACAAATTAACACAAAGCAGTAAAATCATTTCAGTGAAGCCACTCTGAACAATCACATTAAAATCTCTATTCACGTAAATCTGAAACTAGTGGATCAATGAGATACTTTGACTTTTAGAACCACTTTGTAGCATCTCCACACAACTGATGGACATCACGTATCAGGGCAAAAACACCAGTGTCTTCATGACACTCTGTGTATCAATAAGCAATAAACAACATGGAAGCAGGAGGAGGGAAGCCACATTGACAGGGATCTGTGAACCAGTAGCGAAATGGTGGTTTTCATGTCATTTACCAAAGGCATTGGCCGCCCAGCTTGCTAGCTGTGCTCTATCCCGCACTGTCAGGTTAAATTTCCTAGAGATACACGCAGTGCGATAAAAACACAAGCATCAGCACATAATCCTCTAACAATCCCAATCCTACAGCAACATCAGCAGAAGTTTTAATAATTGTGAACTGTTTCAGTATATATTTAGACTCTAGCTTGGAAATGAGTGTTACATCAGATAACAGTTCTGGTAAATGCAGTATAAAAACTAGCACATCAGTGAATAAATATCATACCTGATACTTGCATTTGCCTCAGAATACCAAGCAGCACTCTTCTTCCCTACTCACTCCTAAAGTTTTACGTCCTAAGAACAGATTATTTAGTCCCATTCATATTCTCTTCCTTTCCATGCAGCAAACTGTGCTCTGAAGGAAAGCCTGGGTGCATTTGCAGTCCTCCATGTATGCAGCCTTGGATAACAATTTTCTGACAACGTCTCCACAACATGGCATGCCAGTCCACTTGTAGTCCTGTTCCTTAGATTTGTCTGGACAAGCTGGAACTTGCCATGTTCACATTTTTATGCAAAATCTTTTTCCAATCTGCTATGGCAAGTCATCTGTAGAAGTTCTGCTTGTGATAACCCTGACACCAAAAGTATACACAAAAAGCCATACTACAAGAGGAATACCACAAAGAGAAAAAGAAAAAGAAATAAGGAGAGAGCACTGATGGTCCTACTAGCATGGGAAAGGATTAATGAGTAATGACAAACACCATCTGCCCAGTTCTCCTTCTTAAGGAGAAGAATAATTCCTATGTAGAACAATAAAAATTAGTCATTGCATTGCTTAGAGTTGAAGAAAGAAACTGTAGGGGAGAAGAAACAGAAGAAACAGAAGTAGGTGTGAGAAATAAAGTGAGAAAATACCAGTAAGTTTTAAGCATTGTAATTCCAAGTCAGGCAGTGGAAAAACTCAAAGATATACCACCTTTTCCCCCTATATTTAGCTTTGGAAACAATATTTATGTCTATTTTATCTGGGCATAAGTGTCAGAGATGGGAGCGCCTACAGGAGAGAGGGAAACACTTTTTCATCTTGCACTTGCATGGGGGCAAAAATGCAACATCTGCACATATAACAGTACACCATTTTTTATCTACCTGGGTATGAAATCTCTGATATCAACAAAGAAAGCTGATCTTAACTGTTGAACAGTTGTAGATCTCTATATTGCTTCCACCCACTTCAACAGTGATTGTATCAAGTCTCCTTTGATGAATGATGGCATGCTGGGCACTGCAGTGTGGAAGGCAGGATGGAACGAACAGATCGATGTGTTTGCATGGAGCTGTTTATTTGCCAGCTATACTCAATGTGCTGAGCAGGTTTCACAAGTTGATCTATTAAACCCAGACTACTTTCAGCAAATGAAGATAGCTTCAAGAGACACTGAAAAATTCTTAAATTTCTAGGAGACACTAACTGCTGATCAAAAGTATAGTTTTCATGTTAAAAAAAAAAATTATATCTCAACTTCTGATTATCATATGGCAGCAAAAATGAAGCACAGAGCCAGTGAAACAGTTTAGCCATTATAAAAAGGAGGAGACAGAAAAATATTGTTGGTCATTCAGTTAGTATTTCAAACTCAAGGTTCTGATTACGAAGTTATTAAAAGAAAGCTGATCTCTTTCTGTTTAGCAACCTAAAAGCAGTCACTTTTCAGCAGGTATCATCGTTGTCCCACACTTAATTATTTTATTATTAATTTTTTTTAAACAGGTTTGAGCTGTACAACCTGTGAAGTTGTCAGGCAGGAAACGAAAGTGCCTTTTGCTCTGGGTGTTCATTCACTTTTTGCACTGAAAGATATTCAAGTATTCACCATTACCAATTCCACCCTTTCAGAGCATGAATGACAGCACCAGAAGTTTCCACATCTCACTCAGAAGCAAGATCTATGCTGACTTTCAGTAAAAACTACTCTTTATGCCCAAAAAGGTCTGGGCCAAACAATACAGCAAGGGAAAAAACACAGCAAAGGATCAGTTCTACCTTGGCTCTTCCTGAGAGGTCAGGAAAGGTTCAGTAAGACTCTCTGGCCGAACTAACCCAGCAGAAAGTAGTAAAAAAAATTAACTGCATGCCATGTGCACCTGAGAAGAGCAATTACCTATAAACCCAGAAACTAGCCCTTCAGAATATAGTTTTCATAGTGTATTTGCAGCACATTTAGTGGCCTTTTTCTAGTGTCTGATGATTGTCATAGAATTATATCAGAATTGCTGTCCTGGACAGGAATGCCCACTGTCTGTCTATTCCTTTGACTCAAAAATACCCGAAAATTTCCCTTAAAACAGTTTAAATTACTGTAATTGTAAAAAAAGACATTATCTCAAAACATAATCTTAATTTGCTCACCAGATTCAGAGATGTCTTGGAATAAACCCTATGATGGTTTCAGCTCAGCTTACACCACCCTGTGCAGGTAGACTTTAACTCAGGTAGACACTTCATTTTTCAGGGTTGGGCACTATGAAGGAAGAAATCAAGATAAATTTTAGTAAAACAGAAGCTAGTTATCCTGATGAAAGATTTGAGGGAATCACAGCTGTAAGCAAATGTGACTCTTGACATTTTCTGTGTAGAGACAGTATCCAGAAAATAGAGGCATGTTATACAGAGATCCTTCTTGAATCTGAACGTTGACAACTCTGCTCCTCATTTTCCTTGTAGGTTCATAATATCAACACCTTGGATTTGTAGTGGCAATACTGTGGATTTTAACTGTAAAGAGGAGATGGAATTTGGAGAAGTTCAGTTTGTGATGTGGGCAGCTAGATTTTGAGAGTGCTTTCTGCACCTATAAACTTTGCCATAACTTGTCACTTGCATAATTCACCTGGGTTTAGTGAACAGAATCAGTGGATGATGACAAGAGTATGAATGAACTTGTTTTCTCATGATTTCCTTATTTCCTTATATAAAAAGGAAATATAAGGGCAGGAGGAAGAAACAACGGGAAAAAAAGATTTTAAAACCTCCCAAAAAACACCACACAAACCAGAAGCAGATAGGACATTTCTCAAGAAATGAATAAATACTATCAGACTTGAAAGATGGTGTGGTTTCCTTCAGGCCATGTTGCTGACATATTTTAGAAGGGGAATAGGAGTCCCAGGGAACTGATAGTGGATTACAGGTCTTCTGCTTTGTCTGAATAGAGCCTGAAGACTATGCAAAGCTAGGAAGTTACTGTCAATTCACTATTTTCCACCTATTTTCCATTTGTGTGAAATGAACAGATAGCTCAAATCAGCTCTGTAGTAAACTAGAGTATGAATCACTGAAGCTACTGTCACAAGCCACATTGATTGGCAGTTTAGCAATCCACTTGGCTCTTACCCAAATAGCCATAGTTACATACTCTTTTAAACTTTATTAGCAGGCCTCTTTGGGTACAATATGTAAGACAGCCTGGAGAACTTTCCATTGCAGTGTATTATGCTATGTCTACCCAGAGAGGGCATAGCCAAACTTAAAATCCGGTATTTTTATTAACACAAAAAACCAGAGGTTACTCTCTGTGAGAGTGAGTGAGTGGCTGTGTGGTACCTAATTACCAGCCAGGGTTAAACCACAACACTACTACTGCCCTATTCTGAAGGAGCCATAAATGTCTAAAAGCCATTAATAGGAGATTTTTTTTAGAGCAAGCCCTAAAGAAGTATACAGTATATGTTGAAGTTGGGAAGACCTTCTGCATAGGTGAAGCACTCCTAGGGACACTGTTGTTAATTTAATCTAATCTACCTCCAAGTCTGCTCAGGGATATTATGGAACCCTAGGAATGACTTAAAAGGCCCCTAAATATCATCTTTCCCTACAGACTGTGTGTTTCCTCCTTTCAACTTGAGCTCTAAGAGGAAAATTATTCTTTCCCTGTTGGTGATCTTTACTTTTTCCTTCAATTAAAGAGCATGGAAAGAACAGCAAAAGAATTATTTGCACTGTAAATATGTTTGATACATGGAGTGTGGTTCAGAGGCTGGAGTTTATTCCCTAGCCCTAGCAATCAGAGTAGCAAAGGCTGCAAGAGTCAATAAAACCCAAGACCCAGCTCTAATTTCACTTCCTCTGCTTTAACAGAGGTATAACTCTGTCTCTGTTTCTCCCAATTTACTTCACTGTTGAAGTAAAAATATCAGCTGCATGAAAAAATTACAGAGAGAGACTATAAACAAAACTAGACATTGTAAGGGAAAACAAATGGTTGAGAAATTATTTCTGATTTCATTTTAAATGAGTGAGAAAGTCAGAGCTCTGCTGAAGTCCACTAGTCAGGTAATCCATAGCACAAAAGACCCTAAGCATACATGTTTGGCTGAAGGTGGGCTAGTAAGTTTGTGTGACACTTGTGGCTAAACAAAATACAGATAAGCTTTCCTGTTCTTTTTTCAGTCTTTGAGAAGCAATGACTCAGTTTCAAAAGATGCAGACAGCTTCATACGCTATTTCATGCTAATACACTTTCAAAAGACCTCATGGAAAAACTCCACTGCAGGAGGACATTGACAAACTGTACAAGACTTCCCTACAAATTTATCCAGCAAAACTTTGGCTGGCTTGGGAAGACTGGTTTAGGAGACAGGCATTTCTGTTGATATGTGAAGCCAAATGCAATGCTCATTACCTGCTAGGTCTATGGAGTGGAGGGAAATACATTGGCTTTCAAAGTTTTTGTATTCCAGAGCCAAAACGAACGTAATTTCAGCTCAGGTAGTATCTCTGGTTTTAAAAGGCTTATTGCTTCACTGTTTCTGAGTAACATTATTAGGAAATGTCTTTCCACATACAGAATTTTCAAAGCATTCATCAAATGCACAGTAAGTGTCAGATTTAGTATCCAAGTGATTTAGTTATTCATCAGTGGAGAAGGCTTTTCCAATCAAAACTCTTTGTGTATCTCTTTCTATAATAAGCATAATCGGCTACTTTTCCTTCCAACCCATCCCGCTCCCACTTCCTCCTAACCCTTGGCAGAGCTGCCTGCAATGCTGCCATGGAGAGCTCTGAAGATTATGACATCTGGGAGAACCTGAAAAGCAGAGGGAGATGGAAATATTTAACAACAGCAGCTGCATCCCATTCAGCTGGCTTGTCAAAGTACATCCTGATTGGAATAAATTACATCTCAGCCTCTGAACACTGGAGGGGAAACAAGGTATTTACAACATAACACTTAGTTGGATCAATTCCAAACTGTGACATATGTCACACAAAGTTGCCTTGATGGAGCTAAGCACAGGTTTCTTTCCGAAGTTGAAATCAGTGCATTAGCATTAAAATGTTGATCTTCATTTTGAATGACAGCATCATCACGTTAGCACATAATCAACATAACCTTGTAAAGAAATGCAAGATTGTGTTCCTGCAAGAGGGGGATACATCCTGAGGAAGTGTATTGATACTTTAAAACTGAATAAAGCCTACAGACAATTATCAAATTCCCCAGATAAGATACCAGCTACATTTTCCTCAGCTTCTGTAAAATGGTCAGTCACTCTTCAGGTGAATGGGTTTTGGAAAACAAACAAACAAAAAGTTAAAATATAAATTCTGCCATTGGTAGTAAGAGTAGTTCAAAGCCAGACTCTGGATCCAAGTAGCTTCAGTCAACTCCAGCTGCAAGCTTTCAATGCAAGTTTGCAAGGTTCTCTTCCCCTCCCCCCAAAGTGACAAGTGAATTTTGTGAATTGTCAAACCAAGACTCAGAGTAGACTAGAAGTTAAAGCCAGATGCTGCCATGCTACATTAATTCACCACAATACAGCTCAATGCAAACTTCTTGCACCTTTGTTAGCCATGTGTTGGGCCTCTGCTTATCAGAAAAAAACAGTAGAGCCCTCCTGAATGTACAACACACGGCTATGCCACATCAACAGAAGGATAAATAGGACCCCAAGACAAACAGCTCTTACACATCTCCAACTCCTCTTTGTAGGACTATATCAGAGTAGTAATCATAAACTTAGCAATCTGAAGGATAACAATCTCTGTGCAAGTTTCCTGTGCTTTGCCCACAGACCTCAATCATGATCAGCAAAGAAAAAAATAATAAATAATTCTTATATTACAGCAATGCAGGCATATGCATGCTTTTTTTTTCTTTGGTGCAGGCAGGATTTGGACAGTACATACTTCAGATATTTTACAGTCACACTGAATAGCTGCATCTGCTGCAAGAGAAAAATACCATTTCTGGTGAAAGAGAATTTAAAAGTTGGAAAAGAGAGAGAATGTCAATGAGTCTTCATTTCACTAGTTTTATAACAAAACAGCACTAAGATTATAGCATTAACCAAAGGTGACATAATGAAACAGGATCAGATCCTAACCCCGAATTATGGGAGCTTATATACATTTAAGAAACAACATAAACCAATGCTGAAAAATCATGTTCATGAGATATTTATCTGGTATTTTTTGGGCCCAAATGAAATTTGCTGGAGCATGTGTACAAAGGAGACATTAAGCAAATGTAGATTAGTAGCACACACACACACCCCCAAAAAAAATAATTTAAGGAGGGTTGTTTTTTTTTAAAAGTTATTTATCACTTAGCTTTCTAATTGCAGAATTTTAATACTAATGATTACTTGTTCCAGGACGTTCCAGGATGCCTGTCCTACTTCCTCAGTTCTGAAGGGCAGCTCATGGCTGAGACTGCTGTCTTCCAGCAGTGCACAGCCCAGCTGGCTGCCTTCCCCAATACCCTTCCCAACAGGTAGATTGTGCAATGAGTGATTTTGTGCTTACTCAGTGTTCAGGAGGCAGTCGCTGCTAAGCAGGAATAGTTTTGTCACCAGTCCTTTCAACTCCTAGCTCAGTTACTGCAGAAAGGAACATTCCTCCCAGTTTACCACATCAAATGGCACGTTATGGCAACTACCCTTCTGTCTCCCCCTCTCCCAGTCTCACTGAAACCAGCTTAATGGTCAACCTCCCACCCTCTTTCTGGACCCCATGCATCATCAAGAGTACAAAGGGAGGCCCTGACCTAAACTTTTTACTTCACCTTCATCATTGGGTTACTTGCTTCATTTACAGATAGGCAGCTGAATAAATGTATTGAGCTGTCTGCATTTAAGCAGAAAATGACACTGATTGTCACTAAATATAATGAGTGCCGTATGTATGTTTCATTGAAACCACAAGCTCAAATTAGCCTGTCAGAATTTGACTGTACCCTGATGCCAGCCTGACAAGTGACACAATTAGCTCAAGAGAATAGAGAAAAGGCTTGTCAAAGCCATCAAGGCTTTCCACTTGCTCAAGTCCCATCCCTTTGCTCACTGCCTTTATTAAATCTAAATGCATTTTGTATTTGCAGATAGGTAGATGCTGTCTCTTTGCTCCCTATTCCTCAACTCCCTCTTCACCACCACTTTCTTACTAAAAACCCATCAAATCTGTGGAGAGGAAAAGGAAGTAATTTCTTTACAGATCCCTAAAGTCTAGTTTTCTTACAGTGAAAGGAAATGTTTACCTGTAGATAAAACCTTATCAGTGGCTCAACTTTGCTTTTCTTGCAGAGCACTAAAAAGCATTAGAATAATGTTGGATTTAGAGATGAACTGAAAGAGCAGGGACTTTAAGCAGAAGAGCTGTCTTCCTTCTAATTCTTTCTTTCCCCACCAGCACATACAGAGGTGCAGCATTTCTTGTCCCAGACCTCTCAAAGACCAGCAGAAAAAAAAGTGAAATCGAGCTCAGAATTGCAATCTGTTGCTTCAAGGGCACGAACGTATCTAACATAAACTGCAAACTCACTACTCCCAAGCTTGTCCAAAACTGACTCAGAGGCTGGCAACTCCGAGCTGAGTTGGATCTACAAAGCAGACAGCCTGTTCAGACCGCTCCTTAGCAACAGCACTTGCATCTTTTCCCAAGGGCCCCTCTCGGCTCCTTCCCAGCTCTCCACCCCTTTTAGCTGACTGTATTTTAGGTGACCTCACATCACCTCTTTGTAATGCCAAAGACTCTGTAACAATACTAACTCATTAGCAAAGAGGGGAGAAAAATAGAAAAGAAAAAAAAAAAAAGAGAAAGAATGATAGAATGATACATCCCCTTCATCAGCACTTTAGTGGTTTTCCTCCTCTGTGAGGATATTCTTATTTGTATAATTGTTTAAAAAAATAATATTAAAAAGTGATCTGTGATCTCTTCTACAGACTAGACTCAGCCATGCTACTGGTGTTTCACAAGATGAGGAAACACACTCACCGCTGATAATGGAGTCAAAGGCACCTTTGAAGTTCTTTGGAAGCTTTCCCAAGCTGCCCGGTGTCTTCAAAGGGGCAAGGAAGGGGTATCTGTGTCCTGCTTTTTCTGTGCCAGTGGGATCATAGTCCAGCAATGCTAGTTCTTATATTGGCTTTGTAGCTTTGTAGAAGATGCTTTCCAACCCATTACACACCTCATAAAGTTTTCCCAAGGATTATGTTCTTATCACTGTATTTGGAATGGTTTCCTTTAAAGGAAGAAACACACCAAATTTGTCAGGTCTCCTTGGGGCCATCTCCAGCAGAATCTAGACATTAAAACTTCTATGGAATTCATTAAGGAAATAAAATCAAACTTCAAGCTCCAAGGCTGAAAACCAGGTTACAAATACACCAAGTTCCAAGATTGTACTTACAAGATACCTTGCCAGCTCTTAACTCTGACTTCTAAGTTCCCACAGTGCCAGGGTAGAGGTCTTTACAAAATAATCTAGCAGTTCTCTTGAGAAGTGCATATCATACAGAGGTCCCACTAACTTACACACTGTATGAAGTGCTGGTGCGGGGCACTACCTGCCAGCAGAGACCAGCCTTCCACTTTAATGGCACAGTAATCGTGTGGTAAGAGTGGCTCTTCTAAGCTGATATCCTAAAATTATAGCCTCTTGGCCTCGCTCCGTGTGGCTTGCCTTCACCAGGGGGAAGGGGAATAAGTACTCTGGCAAGTCTGGGCTCAGTGGCTACCTCAGCTTCCCACTGGCCCTTTTGCTGAACCGCTGGCCCCATGGCAGCCGTGGGGCAATGCAGCAGTGCTTCCACTGCCCCAGTTTGGCAGCTCAGCATGCTAGCATGGGCCCATGACCCTCCCAGCAAGTCCTCACTGGCCTGGCAAGGGTAGATAACAGAATGAAAGGTACTACAGATCCACATAGAGACCATAGATAGCTTTGGGAATCTAGGAAGAAATCTGAGAAAGAACCAGTTTACCTCCTCAGCTGTCCTCTGGTTCTGTGACCAAAAGGAGGTGGGAAATATTGGCACTGAACTGCTTGCTTCACCTTGTAAAGTGCCACCTGATCACACACACAAGCTTTACTCAAGGTCTAGTGAGTTTCCACCCCCTCCATGTTCTGACACAAAATACTGCCAAGAGCAACCAAGCACGCATATGGTAAAGATGAGTTGGCCTAGTATTTATGGCCTTTCTTAACACATCTTGTGCACTAACCTTTCAAATTAGGCAGTTTTCTTTTACTTTGTCTTAGACTTCTGTTCTCCTTTTGGGTTTGGTGGTTTTTGCTCGTTTTTTTTAGACAAGCCTTCAATACTGGTCTAATACAAGTCTACCTTTGTGGCTGTTACCATTAAACTCAGCAATCCTTACAAGGGATGCTTACACTTCATGCCCCCTACTCAATTCTCACTTGAATTCCATATTTACTTATCAAAAAATTTAGCAAGTCATTGACTGTGATGCTGACAGACATCACCTTTGAAATTTCAGTCATGTGAGGTTGTCATTTTGCAGCTATCACACAAGAAGCTTTTATCCATATTCCTCCACCCAATAAGTATTTTTCATAAAGGTGATGTCTCAGCAGAGAATCCACCCCCTCTAGCACATGTGGATTATTTAATCAAAGGCCTCACCTGAAGGAAGGGAACAAATTGACTGGAGAAACATCTAGGACTCTTCCCATGCTTCCATGATGAGTGCAAGGGAGGAAAAAGTCAATAGTAAAGAAACAGGGAAGAGAAATGAAGAGAAAGGTTGTGTGAAAGTTTCAGAAAGGAATAAACTAGGGGCTTCCAGTTTCTTAGCATTGCTTTAAGATACTTGGGGTCCTTGATGGTATCACTACTTGACATCAGTTTCTATCAGTGAAAGATTGCCCCTTTGTCTGCATGCTACTGAGGGAGGAGAGTAAATTCGCTGATAAAGCTGCAGTCGCCCCTGGCAGGACTTCTATTCCACTCAGATGTCATTGTTTTGCACTTGAACTATCTTTTCACCCAAAGACACAACATTGGGTCTTACTTTGGTAAGGACAAGACTCATAGACAAGACTATGAGAACATGTCATCTAGCTCAATCTGTATTTTCTCTATACATTGCTTAGCTTAGAATCAGTATTCTGCACTTTAACAGATAACAATTGCTCACCTTAAAGGCTTCCCCTTCGGCTTTGCTCTTCAATAGCTTAATGTGCTGTCAAGTGCAGCATGTTTTTCAAGAACTAAAATTCAAGAGGGTGTTAGAAAACTTGCTCTAGTGCACACTTTTAAATGCTAGTCAAGTCAAAACAATCTTCACTGCTTCTATAGTTATGCATGAAATTGCAGGTCTGAGGAATGCAGCCTTCTTTAACCTACATAATACCTCCCAAACCCTCTTCAGTATATTTTTTTGGTGATACACAATAGCTCATGTTCATCTTTAGCAGAAAACATTCCTCATGATCATTCCGCATGAACCTTACTTTTGAGGTATCTCAGGATCCTCAGATCTACACCTGGCAGCCTGTTTACTCTGCTGTATGGTTTGTTGAAGCTTCAACCAAGGGCTGCTAAACAAAAAACTTCAGTTGCACTAAGAAACAAAAGTGCATAACTAGTGTACCACCAGTTAAATATTAATTAGACAGAACTGGAACATGGAAACATTTAAAATAAATGTTCTTGGTGGTATTATTAAATGTTAAATTTTATGCATACTAAATCATTTTGTAGCCTGATAAAATAGCTTTTTTCTGTGGCCTAGGAGATGCATGATTAATATATTTTTTCTAGCCATCAGTGTTTAATTATTAAAGAGTTTGACTAACATTTAGATGGCAAAAGTATAAAAAGTCCTTTGAAAAAGCCTAACACTTTTGTGAAGAACATGACTGAAATAAGTCATTTTTTTAGAGTTTTTTTTATTATAATTTATTTTAAAATACCACATCCTTGCCTCTTCAGGCCCTTCTGAAATCTGGGGTAAGGAGAGGGCTTTATTTTTTTTCTCTAGTTTGTTCTTGAATATATAACCCAAGTATTTTCTTCTTGTGATGACAACTTACATGCAAGGAAGACCTAAATAAATATGAGAAACTAAGTTACAAAATAACTGGAATTTTTATGTTTGGATTGTCTTTGTATTTGATAGCAGCCAAAATCAAGACTTTTAATAATAGTTAACGCTTTTCACTACAGATTTCAGTTTACAGGTCTATACCCTGTATATTTGAAAAATATATGCTGCATAAAAGAAATCAAACATAAATCTATTAAAAGAGTAGACAAAGATCACACAAATTTGCAAGGCCAAGAAGGGAACCCAGAACAGTGCTGCCTGTTTTGGCAGGAGTTATGGAAGGGTCCTGGACACTCAGCACACAAGGGCATAAGAAATATCCATACTGTAAATACTGAACATACAACTAAGTGACACAGCTGCATGCATCACACAGCCAAAATAAGCCTTCCATCACTATAACATGGAACACATCTATTTTAAACACCTATGTACTCATATAATTAATTTTATGGTATCACTGGCGTATCATTGCCTTTTCTGGTTCCTATATACTGCAAACACTGAGAAAAATTAAATTGCTAGACACAGCACAACAAGGCGGTGGATGGAAGTTCCCCAACATCTGTGGTACGAATTTCTCATCTTGCCTTCACACACCAGCCGGCTGGTCACACGTAACAGCTCATAGCACAGGCAGACAAGCAAACAGAGCATCAGCCTCCAAGCTTTAGGGTCTGAACGCAAGCAAAGGCATCTCAAAGCAAGGAGATACCAGCGCTCAGCATTGCAGCTGACACCAGCCCGTTGGTGGCCCAATCCATGGCAGCTCAGCTCTTCTTAAGTTTCTGGTAGGTATTAGGGGAGTTTTAAGGAAAATTACAAGCAGGCATTTGAAAAAGAGTAATGAGCTCACTTCACAGTGGTGGAGGAGAGCATCAGAACTGCTCAAAAGCACCTGCGCTAGAAGGAAACAGCATGAAAGTACTTGCCCAAGAATATAAAAAATGGGGTGAAAGCATCTGGCATTTCTGGTTCCAGATAGTTACTGGAGGTGGGAGTCAAGGTCTCCGTGCTGGGAAGAAGGCTAGGCTAGTCAGGCCTTGGGAGAAAAGCTGCGGCTTATGTTTAACATGACACAGAATGAAGAACAGAGTGATGAAAATGATGTGCAATACAAATGATGATTGCAGCAGTAGTACATAGTTGTACCCTAAATGGAAGGGGAAAAAATCTGGGTTCTTGGAAATAGTTTGAAATGGAAAAGGGAGAGCAATTCAGGGGGGAAAAAAAGTCTTTTTTTTCTGATGAAAGAAGCCTGAAGTTAAATGATTCTATACCCAGGAGGGCAGATTTCAGTAAAAACACACAGAGAAGAAAATGCAACTCTGCAGTAACTTTCTTATCCCAGGCTAAAAGCTGATTCCTCTTTTTCCTTGCTCTTCAAAGTATCACAGCACCACCATTTCATAGGCGTTCAGTAAGAACCAGCCCGAGCCTGAATAAATGCAGCAGGAGCGCTGCTGCTTTACAATAGGCTTTTCTGGAGCTTTCCCCCCATACCCTCTGAAGAAATAAAACAAGCTGATAGCTGAATAATGTAATCAACAGCAATTCATTGCCTTGAAGTTTAGTAAATAAGCAGAAAATATGTGCTACGGGGTAATGTACTCCAGAAAAAATGACGGTACCGAAGCAGACTGGAATCTCCTGTGTTAATGAAAATTTTACGTGCATTGCGCTTTATGGTTACACAGTTCAAATGCTATACTTCAGGGGATATAGCATGATAGGTATGGAATTCAAAAACATTAATGAGGATTCTGGGCAAAACATATGAATTTTGTTAAACAGTTTTTTGAATACATGTGAAATTGCTAGCCAGGAAAGTTAAACTCCCATCCAGAAATCAATTAGGTGCCACATTAACTAAATGCATGCAACTTGTTCCACTAAAAGCAGCGTATATTCTTAGCGAGTAAAACATCCTGCTGCCTTTGCTCTCCTGAAAAACACCAGTGATGACAAATCATAACAAAAATGATTTTTTTTTTTTTTTTTTTTTTTCAGTGCCATGAGTGTTTTCTTGCCACCGCGCTACCCAGCAGTTTGGTGTTAGCAGAGGGTGGCTTTGATGCCCTCCTGACCAGGTTTCCCACTGGCAGAAGCTGGGCCTTGCCCTGTCCCACAGCCCCCAGTGCTGGCAGCCCCACGTAAGAGAAGTGCTGGGGAGGAAAAAGTAAAACTTCCCAAAAGGGTGGTAAGGAGAAAAAGCCCAACAACTTCTAAGCAAAATTAAATGTATTGGATATGAACTGTCACGGAGGCTGCCCACCGTCTGTCTAGCACCAGGAGTAAGTACTTCTGCCTAACAACAATCAGTGGACTAATTAATGCAGCCTATTTAGAGAAAGCCTAGGATGGTAAACATGGAGGGTGGGGGGGAGTCTACATGCTCTTAGTATAAGTATTAAAACTATTTTATCCACAGAACTGTAAGGCATGAGTTACCAAATACAAACTAATAGAGATACAGGGAGTTTGATCTGAAATGCCGTTTATAAATACAATTTCACAACTGATAATGTGTCTTACACTTCCATAACCACAACCTACATGAACCTGTGATAATAAACATTTGCAAATCAGCTCCCTCAACCTCTTAACTGAAAAGTGTAACAGCAAAAAGATCTGTTTTAAGAGAAGCTGAAAGCATTCCTCGTCATAAGCAAAAATGAGAAGGAACAAAAAAACCCAAAACCCAAAGTGTCTACAGCACTGTCAGAAAATCTTGAATATTTCTCCCTGAGTTGTGTGACTCCAGGACAAAATTCACCTTCCATCACAGCAGGTTATGCACACAGGAAGAGCACTGAAAATACAAAAACACTGCTTAAAAAAAAAATAATAGTCTACCCACTACCTGCATTTTTCAGATGTAGAAGCAAGTAGTCAGCACACAAAATCTAAAAGCAGAGAAGGACACCGCTACATTGGAAAAGAGGAAAAAATGAGACAAACAATCAACCTGTTTAAAAAAAACCAAACCTTATTCAGAGGGACTTACAATGCCATTCGCCATTGTAAAGCCAGAATCTGATATGATTATTCATCAGAAACCTTTTTAAATTCTTCAGTTAAGCCTGAAGTAAGAACACAGAAGAAATCTGACTTGAAACTGCCAGGTTTTGGTTAGAGGTTTTTTGTATTTATTCTTCATGAGCACCCAACAGTGAATAGAACTCAGACTCTCCTTACAAAAGAACAGAAACAGCATTGAAAAATAAACTGTTACCTTTAGAAATGCAGAGTTCAGGTCTGATGAGCTGAAGTACTCCTTTCTTTTTCCAAGGTGCTTTGTATCACATCTGGATGTCACAAGATATAGATATTACTTCTGTCAAGTCAGAAGTATAACAGAGATGATAAGGGAAATCACTGAAGTGAGTTTTCCAGTGCAAGAAGAAGATTTCAAACTTGTTGACGTGAAATAGAGGGTTCATACCTCAGATCAATGAGTCAGCTCAGAGCCTTACAAATGCTACTCCATAAAACAAGAAACTCATATACATTATTTCATCCTGAGTCTTGCCTTTAAGAAGTTGGTCTCCATAAGCTGTTGGCCTATAACACTGAAAAAAAGGTGTGTAGCCACCTCCTCAGTGTGGGCAGTAGAGGTAACGAACTCAGAATTCTTGTTTTGTAAGAAATGCTGACGTTTCACCACAACTCAAAGCAAAATAAGGTTTTTTCCTATTCTCAGCAATGAAACACATTTTGAATTATCAATACGGCAAAACATTCTAAAAAAAATTATACATTTCACAATGAGTCAGCAGTAATATACTGCAGACTTTACTACAGCTATCAGTGGCTCAGGTTGATTTTATACAAAAGCTAAAATATTTTTCCCACCAGTTAATAAGGATTGAAATATTTGCTTCTGCTCAATCAACATCTCCTGCTTCCACTGTTGTGAAATATTTTGACAGAACCATTTGATTGTTTCATTACAAATAGGAAAAAACTTGAAAAGGATGATATTCCATTCATTTCTATGGAGTGGCCTCCTTGGTTGTTCAAGCTAGTATTTTAACATCTGAATTATACCTCCTGAATTTTAGCTTTCAATAAAGTCTTAAAATACAATTAAAACCCAAATACAATATCATTGACATATCACTAACTACGCAAACTTCTGAGGGTAGAAACATGAAGTTTCTAGGACTTCTCAGACTAGCCCAGACCTAATTCATATCCTCAAACAGGTGCGATATTATTTTACATTGAGTCCAAGGGCAAAGACCTGCAAACTTTTACAGAGAAACTTCCCATGAAACCAGGCCAGGAGTTTTCAGTTGTGACTATGAGGCAAGTCCCTTATCGACTCAGATTTCAGTTTATACAACCACCCACCTCTGCAGAATATTAGAGTAAATAAAAAAATATAAATAATATCTTTAGATACAAAAGTGACAGTAGTATTCTCTTCACTCCATTCCTTAGCTATTTTAATGGTTTTGTGTACACAACCTGTGCAGAGATACCCAAGCCATCTCAGAGCCTTCTAGAAGGACAGAATATTTGCTTGTTAGTCAGCCTACAGTTGTCTTTACTTGCAAGAAAACAGCTATCTTGCTTAGGCAGAATATAATTTTAAAAAGCTACCAAAGGTCCAGATCCAAACTAAGCTTTGGCATCCCTAAGAGTATGAAAATGGTCATTCTCAGTTAAACCAGAGTTCTACTTAGTCTGACACCTTGTCACTGACAGTGGCCGTAAGAAGATGCTTTGGAAATGGTGCAAGAAAAGAGGAAGCACTTATGAGTCACAGCATCTCTTCTGTCTTCCCACTGTTCATGGTGGGGGAGTTTCCCAGCCACACCTGGTGTCCACATCACTGACATCCCTCAATTAATTTCTCTTCCAAGAAAGAACCCATCTTTTCTCTTGACCTCCAGGACATTCCATCATTTGGCTTACATGTATCCTTTTGTTTCATAAGGATTCATTGCTACAACTGGTTCTGCAGCTCAGATTCCGACTAATTAGCCTTGCATTGAAAGGACAGCATTACTACCTTTCATAAACTGGAACTCATTCAATTAAAACTAAATAACTTATTAATAAACAGGATACTGCAAAATACAAGTGAATAAAGGCAGTTAATTAAACAGATGGTAAGCCATAACACAGATATTTCTTTGACACACACCACCCACCCCGGTACCTGCAGTTTTGGATGTGAAGACATTTCCCCACTTACGAAAATATATGAGTTAATAATTTTCAAGCTATAAAAGAAACTGTTACATAAAAAGTGTTGCTTTGATTTCTTTTTTCTATTTCTTTTTTTTTTCCTAAGAAGAAAAAGGTATTTAAAATAAGGAAAAAAATGGAAAGGCTGATGTGGGGACTAGTTTTACACTTGAAAGAAAAATCTCTTTTGTTCAATATGCAAAAAGCAAACATCAAGAGTTCTGCAAACCTCAATGTACTGATTGACAGAAAGGTCTGTAGTTCATAACGTAACAAACCAAGCCAACAGCAGCCATGTTGACACCAGATTCTGCAACAAACCTTCTCTTCATCTGGATGGGACTGGCGCTTTCCACACTTCCATGACATCCTCACCACACCAAAGGTTCAGAGCTTCCAGACCTGGAGCTGGCCAGGCTGCACACTCAGATCCAGTCCCTGCAGCAGATCAGGGCTCAGGTGAGCTGCAATCTTCTCCGCTACAATCCATGTACAACTCGTCCAAGGACAACGAGAACATCTTGGCTGCAGCTGCTGGTACAGCAGGGGCAGGAGTTGTAAGGTGTCCTGAGACACTTTTTCCCAGAGGCAAAATTATTTTCTGATATTATATAATTTTTAAGGTTTTAACGTTACTGAAGATGTGATTAGGATTATAACTATGTCTTTCTGAATTCATGCAGTCATTCAAATAACTATTTCCAACAGGGAAAACAATTTTGCCTTGAACCTCCACTTGTACAAAAACACAATTGAATTACACCAGGGGGTTGGGGGTGGGCTATGGCTATGAAGCATCTTGGCAGAGAAACAGGTATTTCAGCATGCATTATAATGAAATACCACCTTTGTGTTCTTACCTTTAACTTGGTTTTCCACATACATGCACACAGGTATTAGAAGGGGAATTTTCTGCCTCAGTTTTTCACTAATACAAAGCCTGACTCCACAAGTCTCAGCCATGTGGATAGCCCTTATGAAAACTACTCATGTGAGGAAGGAGGTAAAGTATCAGCTCTGCTTAGTGCTTTATTTATTTAATCACAGATAATAAGTATCTGCACTATGGGTGCTAGTCACCTGTTGAACTCAGCAGAGCCGTGTTTTTGCTGGAAAAAAAACAGACCAAAGAAATAATTGCGTAAGCTAACACATTTTTCAAATACACTGACTATTCCTAGCACTGGGCATACAGATTTCTAGTGAATATTCAGGCTTTTCTCAGGTTTTATATGTCCAACAGCATGGTCCTTCCCTTCAATTCAGCTTCTCTGGCCCTTACAAAACCACTAGTAGGTGGTTTTCATACTTTCTGTCAGGGTCTCCTGCCATTGTTAATGTTTTGGGTTTTTACTGATTAAAAATGCTTTCAACCATACCCATTTCTGGTCAAGTATGTCCATGCAGCAGTAAGCAGCAGATAAACTTCCCATATTTCTTCCCTTCCCAAAGGAAATGACAACCACAGCACTTTCTCTTTGAGGCTTTTCTGTTCTCCTCCTTAAGTGACTTCACTTATCTCCCTCTCCCTCATCACCATATGAACGTGATTTATTGCAACCAGTATGAAAACTGTGCTTTGGGCCCTCTAATAGCAGGCTATGCCACCTGTGACACGAAATAGAGACACTTTGAAAACATCACTGCTACTTGAATTAGTCTTTCCTTTCATTTTGAGCTTCATTTTCAGCAAAAGAAATCATCCACCCCAGGCTTTAGAACATTACCTTCTCTGACTTGCATTTTTGGTATTAAAATCCCTATCAAGTTTAAAGATGAGTGAGGGAAGGAACTGAAAAAAGATTTTAATTGTGCTCACTCCCAGGTCAATAATAAGGACTGCTAGGGGCAGGGATACCAGGAGAGAACAGGAAAAATGGCCATGGCTTGTGAATAGTACCTTAGACCAGCAGTCTGGAGCATAATAGTCCGAACACTATTTAGTAATTGCTCTGCCTGTGGAGCTTCATTTCTTTTTCATTTTTTTCCCCTCCGTAATACCTTTAAACTAGCAACCAAATAAACATCACACAGTATTGCAGCTCAGGAGCTAGGCCAATTCTACTACATGCTACTTATTTCAATGACATACAAAGGCGTAAGCTATTTGCCCTTAAGCTGCTAAAGCACGCATGCATATACAAGTGATCGCCATTACAGTTCTGACACTTCTTTTTACGCTAGACATGGTGAGAACACCGCGGTGACATTATTTATAAAGGAAATTTGCAAGTTTTAATGGAATCCATGGGGTCTGTTTACATATACACTGGAGAATAGACTTTTACCAAAGGGGGAGGAGGGGAAATAAAAGCCATCAGAAAGCTGAAATTTCCAGTCTGCACCAAAAATGAAATTGTTTTCATGCAGATGTTGCCTGCTGGGAGTTTTAATTAAGTGCCTTAGGGGGTATGCTCAGTGGATAACTGCACTCCTTGGCCAGACTGCCTCAGTTCCCAGCATGCCCTGCCATTTCCAGACTTAACAAGTATATGACCTTCACAAACTGTGGGATCCTGTTCCTGTGGGGAATGTCTATACTGGAGAAAAACTGAATGAGGAAACAAAACTACAGCTTCCCAGCACATCATTGCTGGATAGCCACACAGAAACGTACTAGCTGACAGCATGCCTTTTGAGGAGAAAGTCTGAAGTTTTCTTCTGAGAGCAGGCACTTTTCACACACCAGCAAGTAGTTGAGTCAAAACCAATTTTCCAAAAAAAGAATTTACTTAGATCTAATAAACACACAAAATAATATTTGTTTCTCCTAGGGTGCATGCCTGGGTTTTGTGACATTTGTGGGCTGGGGGTAGAAGTGGAAGGAAATCATTCAACTAGTTGTCAGGTCTCAGGAAAAAAAGAAAAAAGAAGATTGCCCCAGTGCAAACTCCTGGCATAATGCTTGGACACTACTGAAGTCCCACTTAAAACATTATCATCAGTTTTGAGTGTATAGCAGTCCTCTTCAGGTGGGTGAGGATTACCCTTAACTGAGATAGTAACATCGATCAAAATAGCTGCACCTGCATTATCTCTCATGGTTATAGCACTATCACTTTTCTTTCCCCCACAACTCTGTGGCCTTATCACACAATGTAGTATCAGGTAGGAAAGACATTTGTTGCAGTAACTACTTTGGAGGCCTACTTTCAAAGGTGTCAGAATTTTGCATTATTTCATATGCCACTGCAAATACTTCATCTGACTCTAAACTCAACAGCAGGTTTTGTTCAGCCACCTATACAACACAAAAATGACAACCAGTTGGAATAAATACATTAATGTTCTCGGGGAAGTTAGAAGTTCAAGAAAGCAAGTAATTTTCTTAAACTTTCTTATACAAATGTAGGTGAGTTGTGAACTAATTCCCTTGTCTGACAATAATTTTCAGCTGCAGTTTTATTTTCTTCCCCACCCCCCCACCCCCCCGCAATGGCCAGTAGTTTCCAGCGGTCTGATCTTTCCACTCCTTTGTTTCACAAAGTCAGTCTGTGAGACTTCAGGTAAAAATTCTGTTTGGGGAATGCATTTTTATTATTTCTTAATAAATACTTTATGTGTCTCATTCCACATCCAGCAGTACTCTGGTCACAGGGGTTAATAATGAAAGTCTGCAATTATGGATGGTGGCTGGTCACTTAGGCTTTACAGACTTAGAAGTTCTCCCTGTGGTTGCTCCAAGATGATATAAATATGCTGTAAGTGCCCTTATATTCAAATATACTTTGACTTTGCTGCAAAGAGCAACATTTGTTAAGATAACAGTGTGGATGTATTTCAAATAATATAAGGTGCCTTTCAAGTTCACACAGAATTATGGTGAAGCACAACACACACTAAGAAATAAATTGTTTTGTATATTTAACAATGGTAGTATATCGTTTAATAACCTTCACCTCTGTGTGTGTGCACACTTCAGACAAAAATACAGAAACTTGCCCATCCAAGACAGAGAAACTGTGCACTGTGTATTCTTTTTTTTTCTCCTGGAAGGGCTAATCAACCTAATTTGCATGCACAATATCAAATATCCATACCACCATAGTACACAGCCTTCATAGGTAAAAAATATCTGAAGCAATAGGATAATTCTTACAGAAAATCTTTCTTAGAGCACAGAGACATGGCCTTGCTAATCCAGCTATAGCAGTTATAGGAGCAATACCACTGTTTGCTATTTACATGTTCTCCAGTCTAGTTTTTTGCACAGTGAAAGAGTTTAAATGATGATGAACAATGATGAAGCCTCCCAAATGGTAAAATCAGAAGGTAATATGGTGATTTTCTACATTTTTCAGTTGCAGAGAAAGAAGTAATTCACCAAGTTAATTGTGTCCACATCATACTAAGCAACCTTATTATATCCAAGTGATCTTGGGCTTGAAGTGCCTTGATTGCTACTGTCTAGGCCTGGGTCACCCTAGTTTTCTGAGTGATAACGCAGTTTAGCTTAGCTCAGATGGCAATGATCAACCTAGTTACATAGCCTGAAATGCACAAAATAAACAAGATGATCTAGAGGTTCCTGTAGCCTTACACATTTCTAAATAGTTTTGAGGTGCGTTTCATCACATTACTATTACCCAAGTTCTATTTTGGCATGCCTATCCTACTATTTTTCCTCCTCTTTCCTTAATATCCACAAGATTGTAAGTAAAGAAATACAAAGCTAAGGATTCCAGCTGTTTTGCTGAAACCTCGAAATGTAAGGTCCGACATTGCACACTGCTGCTGCAGCTGCTCTGCCACCTCAGAAAAATACCAATCCATATTCAAATGCCAAAGGTGCCATTTAGGCAAACTAGTAGGTGCCTGCATAGAAGAGTAACTAAAAATTCTCAATAATCCACTCAGGTACCAAGGGCACCAGAAGTTTCTAGTAATTCAAGCAAAAACTGAAACTGTGCTACCCTGCAAAAACTGAAACTGTGCTACCCTGCAAGCTGACAGCACCACTGCCTTGTGTAAGCAGATGCCTAACTACTTATATCAAGAACTCACAAGATAAGTGTTCACACATCTGAGAAACACAAGCCAACAGGCATATCTAACACCCTGAGAGATGTGTGGGGAAGCACCCTGGGTAATACCCACCTTTTGGCTAGAAGGACTTTGGCAATTACAGGCTGAGATGAGGAAGTTGGAGGCTAGGTGTAAGCTCTCTCCTCTGCCTAGACAGAACTGTATCACACGCAGCACAGGAGCACGTCCTAGCCATGGCAGTACTCTCTTGTGCACGCTGCTTCTCTTTGATACGATACTGGAATGTTCACCAAGTGTGGTGGGAAGAATAAATAACCAGTCACTGGGACACTCAGCTGGGAATTGAGACACTTGGGTTCTGGTCTTCACATTCAAAAATATTTCAGTATTATATCCAAAGTGGAACAGTCCCCAAAAGAAAAAAGAAAATAAAAAAAACCCACAACAACCACCACAAAACTATGAAAGCAATTGAGGTAGACTAATATATAATCCAGAGCATTCACCTGCAAGGGAAAAAAGGGTTCAGGTTTCTTTACTACATTATTCAGAGCAGGGATCTGGGATTAAAAAATAAAGCATACTTGTGGTTAGAAGGCCTGTGTTTCCTCTCCTCAACTAAGCAATAACACTCAGCAAGACTGACTGCAAAGATGCAGAAACTTGTTACAGCCATGAAGGCAGTCTACTAAATACCTTTGTTTTTACACTGAGACAGTATGTAGGTATAGATACAGATGGTAGCATTACACTTGTGCACATTTGCATGCTACAGAAATCAGATCTTAGCTTAAAACTTATAAAAACAGTGAACAAAACATCTGCAGTTCTCCACCCAGTGGTAGTGTTAGCACTAGTATATACAGAAAAGTATTTCTCCATCACAACAAACTAAGCTTTAATTCCAAATTGGTAGGTAGAGAAATGACAGTTCACCAAAATTGTCATTGCCTTTTCATAGAAGCATCCAGGAAATCCTTAATTTCACATACACAGGCAGAAAGCAATCCCTTAGCACTAACCTTTCTCCCAGAAGAGATTTCCTGAGCATCTCTGCAGATAAAAGATGCAGAACGGTCATTTACAGATCCTAGACAACTACCCAGACCACACGATAACTTTTAAAAAGAGATTATTCTTCCTAAAGATCCCATTCTATTCAATGTTATTCATAACTCCACCTTGAAACACTTATTGAAGAAGTATTACCTGCTCCACTGGAACCAACAGCCCAGAGTAGAGCTGGGAAGGTACTTTAGGAGGCTCCTGGGCTGTTTGGCAGCCCACAGGGCATCACTCAGCTGCCCAGAGAGGACTGTGACAGCTCAGCAGATGCCGAAAGCCAAAAGATGCAAACAGCTCATGACAGACAAGGAAACACTAAGGAGGTCAGTAAGCTAGATCAGACGTGGCAGGCACACACAGAAATCTTAAAAAAGGCTACCCTGCAGGAATGCTATGAACAAGCCAGGATGAACATACTGTGTCCAGTAAAGATTTCCGCTCACACACACACACTCCTGCCCCATAGCGAAAGGAAACCAGGAGCTGCTGTCTTTTAAAACAAAGTAACATGAGGATACGCAGGACAGACCTCTTGTTGAAACCCATACCCTTGGAGAAGTCCAGTACAGAGCTACAATTCAGCCCAAGTGTGTTTGAACACATGTACATCAAACTGGGTATAACACATGTAACCACAAAATGGTGTAAGGTCACCTCCCCACATGATCATTGAAAAGATTCACAGAAACCACCACCAAAGCACTTCAAGTACTTAGAAACAAATCCCAAAGAGAAAAAACAGGTTTGTCTGCTTTTTACAAACAGCTTCTGACATCTGTGTGAGGTAAAGGCTTCTCATTTATTGTTTGCTTATACCACTTGCTGCCACTCTTCTTCCCATTATGCAGACTGAAGCGCATCACACCTTATCTGTATGGGTTTTCCTTTTCCGACATGTTTCTTCCTATCCTTGTTACCTTATAATATCTCTAATTAAAATTTCAGTAATTCCTTGGCGCCTGAATAATAACTAGCTCGCAAAGACTTCAGAACATTTTTGGATCCTTGTTTAGATTTGAATTTGTTTTCCCACTCGTATCTTCACTTAAGAAAAATAGAAGAGACTGGCTTCTGCATGAACACTCTTTAAAACAGTAGAGCATACAAGTGTACCTATTTTATATAAAAGCCTACCTCTTCCAAAAAGCAGCTTCCTACCTTGAATTTGTATTGCTTCGGCAAGCTATGAATGTTCTCATTAGTGCATCTTGCTTTTGACTACTGCACGTTTTGCTCATTATAATTTTTGTGGGATTAGCATACCTACTGAACAAAGTTTTTCTCCAGCTTTGTCTTGTCTCATAACGAAATGACATCTGCCAGACATACTTCAAGGGGAGACAATATTACAACCTTAAATATATGCTATGCAGGCCTAATACTAGGAAACACCGACAGCAATCACACAACTGTTCCTCTGTGTTACCATCTTTCCCAGGTGCTGGTGCCCTTTTATCTGACCTGGCTGCAGCTTCTCTGTAGGCAACTCTTCTGGAGCAGACCCAGTCCACGGGCCAGCTGGGGGCATGGGTAGCCCCTGCAAGTAGGCAGGATAATAGGCTACCTGTGTGACCCCTGAAATAGGGAGGAGAGGCAGAGCAAGCCAAAGGTGTGTGAGGGCAGAAGCAAATGTCTGCATGGAGAAACGATAGTTTGCGGGTATCAGGAGGGGCTGTAAAGCAAAGGTTTAAACCTCAAACAGTTTGGGGGGAGAAAAGGGGGAAGACAAGCTAGGAGAAGGGAGGAGGAGACTTAACTCACAGATCTCAAAGGTGCCATTAAACCATGTGATTTCTGTCCACAGCTTCCTAGAAGCTATATTACCTACTTTTCTCAAACCTTTCATAAAATATCATTAGCTGCTCCCCACCCATCCCTCTGGCACTACAGCAATCCTTTCCACACCCACCTATAGGTCCTTAAATATCCAGATGGCTCCCAGCTGCTATCCTGATTCCAAGATGTCCTGAACTGGTTCTACCGCACAGGATCCTGAAGAACACACAGCAGTATCTCTTAGCCCTGCCTATAATTTCCTAGTCAAGATACTGTTCCGACATAATGTGCTTTATGAAAATAAGCAAAGAGATAAATATGATGGAGATTTTAGACACTTGAATCTGCTCCTGATTACACAGGTGTTGCAATGTAGACATTAACAACTGTATCACTTCTTTCGCATCACCAAACAGCTGGTGATAACTCAATAACTAGGTTTTCACTGCGTACACAGGCAGCTTTACATGTTCTGTTCTAAATTCACTTAGGTAACTGATTTCTTTATATGTTTGGGTTGTTTTGGTTTTTTTTAATTAACAGAACTAAATGTGAATTACAATATCTTACTACTAGTACTACCCATTTTTGCATTTTGTTTATTGGGAAAAAATAAGAGATTAAATACGCCAACTGTTCTAGGTTAAATAATTTAATCATTTTGGATAATGGCTTAATTAACTAGAAAAACAACATTTAAAAAATGCATGCCACACTTTGACTGTATTTCATGTCCAGATTTTGTAATGACTTGAGGTAAATATCCAATTCCTGGCAGCTAATAATGGAGAATTACTTGCTCATTTGTAGCAATATTGTGCTGGAGTCGCAATCATATAGAGTAGGTTCCTAGCAGGGTACAGGTAGACATTGCAAGATCTAAGGAGTTGAGCTCATTTGCTTTAAGGTAGTAGAGAATAGTAAGCTTTTTTTTGACTGCTAATGGTAGTTTACCATCCTGAAAGTTACCTTTATTTCCCTTATGAGTGGGAAACAAAGGTTTCCTGAGATAAATGAGCCAAGCAAACCAAGAGAACTGCAGAACTGAAAAACTATTTGTGACATTGTATAGTCATGTGTGAGGGTAAGAACTATCTAACATGAAAGCGATAAGAAAAACCCTTCCTCGATGGTTGCAAAATGGATAAAAGTTGATAATCCTGCAGAATGAAGCCATTGAAGAAGACTTACTCCACTTTTAATGAGTCCTGCCTACAAAGGTCTTCCTCACTCCAAAGCTCTATGTGGTTCATCCCTTTCAAAGCAGATGTTCTTCACATTTTTCTATGTTTACCTAGTGTAATGCACAATCTGGCAATAACCATAGCTTGCTTTCTGCATCATTCGTCCCACGATACTAAACATGTGAATGAAATCCTAGTACTGTTGGCATGGTTGGTAGTGAGAGTTTTGCCACTGAAAGAGCTCTGCTCTTATTTAAGACAAGCTGTTCTTGTGAGTATTTAGAAGCCCTAGTCCTTTTCACTTAGTGAAGGACACAGTCTTCTCCTCTCCAGCAAAGTGCATGACTGAAACCTCATTAAAAGGTAATTCCCCTTTCAAAGACTGCAAGAAGAAATTAACCAGATGCACTCCTAAGAAGACTTCAAGTTGCAATTCAGAAAACTGTTCTAGCTGTCTAACAGTCAGGAAAGTGAAACACAAGATGAGGCACACTATAGTGGGTGAGAATCTACCTCACCCTCTGTATCTTTAAGATTTTAAGAACAGGTTTGAGGACTACGTTAAGCTTCATAGGCACTCGTCCAGCTCTGCGTTTCTGTAATTCAGGCACCCAACTCACTATTTTGCTTAAAAAACTTTGCAAGTTTGAGCTTGCTGGATAGTACAAAAGGACAGGTTTACATATCAGAATAGAATGGGGCAAGGAAAAAAAAATCATCTAAGGCTGTGTTATCTTCATCGTAATGCAAATAATGTTGGCTTTAAAGATCATTCTTTTTTCAACATAATTTCTCATTTTATGAATAGAACAGGAAAAAAATAATATTTATTTACATAGCATTTATAATTGATTTTCAGAGTGCAAGAGAACAATACATCTGAGAAGAAAATGACAATTCTGCTACTAAAAAGAAATGTCTCTGTCTAATAAAAGTTCCAACAGTACTCTTCTAAATCCAGTTAGGAGGTCTGCTCTCCTGGGACTTAATGAAATAAATGTCCTATTTTAAGGGTCCTGTGGAAACTTCTACCAAGACCTTGAGTGCTCACTAGTAGAAAACATTAACCATATAGGTAAAAGGGGACCTAATTAAAGACACTTTAGAAGAGGTACAAGCATATACACAAGAAAAAAAAAAAAACATTCCAAGTTTCCACTTTACTGTAAGTTTGTATCCTAGAAATAGCATCATTATTACAAACACTATTATGAGCACCATAAGCACAGCAGGAAAGAGGAGTGCCACATCCAAGGTGGCTCTAGGTTAGGTCCTTGACTCACCATTAAGGTAAAGAAAACTGTCAAGAATACACAGGATTTACTAACTGTTCATATCCTAAAAAACACTCAGTTTTCCAGGGACTTTATCTACTGTGCGTGCATCCATGTTTTAGAACATGAATGGGGGTTCAGCCTTAGAGTTCCTAAACTCTAACACTTGGCTTCAGGCTCTCTTCTGCTGAACTGCTTCCAGGTCTGGAACAGATATCCTGCTTACAGAATGCATCACAGCAGTGTCTTCTCTCTTTTAATGCTTCATTGAATAGCCTCCGTTTCAGAGTGTTTATTCTTCCAGTCTTACTTTATCAAAACTTCCCTCCTCAGCTTACCTCTAGCTGATGGCAGGAATCTTGTCTTACGCTTTCCAAGGACGAGAATACAAGCATTCTTGTTCCTCCCACCTGAAAAGGGAGTAAGTACCACCTACACAATTTTGTAGAATTGTTTGTAAACTAAATGTTGGATACCACCAACTTATTTGAGGGTCAGGTTATTCTGTACTTAATTAACACTGTTAGCCAAAAGAGGATTATTCCACATAGATCTCCACCATCAGCTGGCAAACTGGCTCGTGCGGCTGGGCAGGTGCTGAGATTTCTTCTGGAAACCAAGTGCAAAAGATTTGCTGGACACTGAGAAAAAAAAATAAAAAATTCCAGTAGTCAAGTTTAAGGCTCCCTACCCAGAAGTAATTGACCTTGGCAATTGCCAGCACCCTGAAATCAACATAAATTCAAGCCAAATTATGGTAAATATAAAAGAAACCATTCATTGACAGAAGCTAAAGAGATAAGAGCTACAAAATTTACAGAAAAAAAAATATAAAAGGTAAAAAGAAAACTTTCTACTTCACTCAGCTGTAAAGGTTCACATTGAACCCACTGTTAGACATTCAGAGCTCAAGTCCCACCATCTAGTTTCTTAGCACAACCAAAGGAAATACATTTTTTAAACAGGAGAGGATTTGATTTGGGTTTCTCTACTTTCTGCTTCTCCCTCGCCCCTCAGATCTTCTCTTTCAAATCTTCTTTTTCCCTATCACTGCTTCCTTCAAAGATGTCTTTTGATCTACCACCCTCTGGCTGCTCCCATCTACTTTGGAAACATTGGTGTCCCCTGGGCATGATTAGATGTGATTATCATTTGCCCAAATGGCAAGCAGTCAGCTAGTGACTGCTGTGGTGCTTGACAGACTGCTAGCCCCTTGTGGAGCACAAGGCCAGCCTGGGCAGCTTCAAATCCTTATGTGGGTCTTCTTCATGTTATTAACTTATATTCCTTTATACACAGGTAACCTTGGCAATCATACTTTATACAGTCACTCTGCTGGGATTAATATATGCATCATATGACTGAATTTAATTCAGGAGGAGACATAACAGTAATCAGTCACTTCAGGGTAATAATGGACCTCCACTGACTGCTCCATAAGCTAATATTTGAGGTATGTTCTGACATATTTTTAAATAATAATGCTGTTTATTACAAAAAGAATTATCATAATGTACCTACCCACCTGTTCTAATGATTGTCCATCTTGGTGCCAAAATCAGAAAGAACCAGCTGGCATTTCTAAATCTCATAGGTTAGTAAGGATGGGTTTCTCCTGAAAGAACGTCCCTAAATTTTGAAAGTTAGCAGTACAGTAATGTACCAAGATTTCTTTGGCACCTCCTTCACCCCAGGAAAAACAATTCCAGGAACTTCCAACACCATAACAATAATGACCCATTTTTCACATGGAAGTAATTCCTCCATGGTCATAGAGTGACTACTTTAGTAGTGGTGGTTCTTCTGCCTTTATAATTAATATCACACATAAAGGAGAACTGAGATGACCTTTAAAGAAAAAAAAACCATGGAAAATTTTAATTACTTAGAGCTGATACGGAAGGA
>JAVJGI010000062.1:39869550-40063840 GCA_035590275.1 Ibycter americanus | reverse complement strand
GAGAGCAATTGTAACAGCTATAAGCTTTCCATTTCCACCCACAATTAGATATATCACTGTTAGGTTGAAAAGGGCTACCAATGATACAAAGAGAAAAACTCTACAATGAACAATTAAAAAAAAAAAAAGAAAGAAGTTGTAATCGTTCCAGCCTGAGTGAATAAGTGCCTAAGAATCCACAACCAAAAAAACCCAGCTCCTTATCCTCTTGTGCATGCCTTACCAACCATCACCATAAATACATTATGAATTGGAAAGGATTCTGTGTAAGGCAAAATAAAACTAACTGAGGAACTAGAGAGATCAATTTATAATATGAGCATGAGGAAATGTTCCAAAAGCCACTGTTGTCAGAGGAAACACATCTTCAAAGTAACCACAAAAAGTTATTTGTGCTTTGCTTTCTATCATCCTGTGATAGCAGCATACACAAATGTTAGAAGCAATCAAAGGTGAGGATAAGCATTGTCTTTAACTATAAATACTAGCCTGGATATGCGAGAGCTTTATTCAACCAAAATGTTGGCAAGTTTTCAATTATTCAGAAGAAAAAAAAATAAAGGCAACTTAGTTCATTTAAAACCGTCTCAAATGTAAATAAACTATGTGGCAACATACTCCCTGGTTAGACCCAAGTGAAGGACTGGGAGACAGTGTAAGGACTCTATTCCCAATTTCCAACATGATTCAGGCCAAGTTATTTAGCTCCCATTTGTTTATCCATCTGTAATATGGGTGTAAGAAAAGTTATTTCCCAGATGAGAGCATGGTGAAACCTAATTGATATTTGTAAACTTCTGGCAGAGTCCCTGATGAGAGGTGAGCACAAAATAATATTACATTCACCTTCTGGGAGCTTCTACATTTATTTCATAAAAGCAATAAAGATAAATTGAGGGTTACAAGGAAAGAATTATTAAAAATCTGCTGTAATAATTAGTGAGTTCAAAACACACATTCTTGTTCACAGAATACTAATCAGCACTCATGCATGAGTACAGATCAGACTTGGGTAATGGTGGTTTTATATTGGGAGATGAATGCATACCTTGTCCCTAGAAGAAAGTTCAAAACACTTTCCCCTGCCCTGATTTTACTGAAATAACCAGATAGGCTCCAAATCAAAAAAAGAGAGAGAGAAATTAAATATGGAATTTGGGACTTTGTGGCTATGATATTTTAAGTTACGCTCCATAGAGTACATTCCTGAGCAATCGCAAATTGCAGCAGCGTTCCATTTTCCGTCTCTAAAACAGGACATGGGAACTGGCATTATGGACCCAAATTCAGAAAGCCTTTTCCACAGAATGCTGTCTCCAGCAGCGAGCAGCACCATATGTTGCTATATGACGCTCCCTTCCTACTCCACAGATTAGATATTACTGAGGGATTCTGGCTTACTTTCAATTCTTTTCCCATTTTAAACAGTAACTGTTATGATTCTGACTACTCTTGTTACCCATAGAAAAACCTGTCCTTCTCACTTCTTGGTGACAGTGACATTCTATAGCAGGTTTCCACAGCCAAATGAAACCCTGGGCAGCAGATCATGGAGATAATACTACTGTCTTTCTCTCTTCCTTTTTCATCATGGCTTGTTTAACTGCTCTCTAGCAGCACGGGTAGCAGAAAATGGAAGAATCAAACAAGAAGTGGCTCACTAGAAGCTGGGAGACACTGCTAATTCCCCTATTCATCCCTGGTTTTGTACTCTTCCTCAGAAGACAGGATAAAGGGGCTACAGATATAAAATAAAATAAAATAAAATAGTTTAAAATATATCTTTTAGGACAAATTGGAATCATGCTCTGAAATGTCTATGTCTAAGACAGGGACAGTAATGCCTCATTGGTGGATCCCATGGAAGTCCAATGCAACTGAGGTACCGAAATGCTGTGACACCATAGGCACTACTACAGAATTTGAACTTCGTGTGTGTCCTGTCTTAGCAGCTTAAGCCAGAAGGAAGGTAGAGGAAGAAGGCTATGGATATTTTACTTTTGGCAGCTACAGGGTTTTGTGGTTCTGCACCTAAAACAAGGTAAAAACCTAACAAGTCAGCTCCATGAACTAATTTATTCAACTTGATGCCTTGCAATGTCACTTACTACAGTGACAACCTGTTCATGAAATTTGATTAAACCACTTCATTGAAAAAAATAGCAAAAAATAACTAAAATAACCTTTTAATTTTCCCAAGTAAGAAGCAACTTCAAGGAATCCCAAGACCCCTGGGTTGTTGGTTTGGGGTGTTTTTTGTTCTAAGTGGTGGGTTTGGCTGTTCCATTTGGTTTGGTTTTGCTTTACAAAAAGACTTCTCCAAGGTTGCCAACAATACACTATGTACCTTGGCTAAATTGGAATATACAGTCTGAGTCTCTTGGTTTAAGTGTCCCTCCAATGAATACAAATGCAGCCATTTGACACATTGACATCTCTAGGTTTGTCTTGCTTGCTGCAAAGTGTGAATGTTCCCATGTTCCCTTTACATTTGATTACTTATTAAGCTGAAAAAAAAAAAGATTCCATTGTCCCCAGGTTGATCCTGCATAGGCCAAAATAAGATATTCCTTTAGCATGGATACAGCTATGCAGTTGGTATAATCTGTCTCCTTTCTACTTTTTCTTCACGTTCTTTCATAAAGAGAAACAATCCTATAGGAAGAGTTTAATTATGGGTATTCACAACAGCACCCCTTCCAGTTAAAAGGACTAGTTCTTTTCTTTGACCGTTTTTTTCAGGCTTTCTGCAAAATCAGGCAGATGCTTCTGCTTGATCTGAACCCGACTCCTGTTTTCAAAAAAAAATTGCAGCCATAATCAGATTTCATAAAATAAAAGCCAAAATTTGGGGATCATGAAAAGACTCACATAAGCAATGCTCATGTGCCAGTATGTACTACCATAGCTGAAGGCTTGGTTCAAGACTAGTATATGTATCTTACTTGAACATACCACTTTGACTCACTTAAATAATTTCCACTTGTGAGTTCTGTCCTGAGAGTTTGATTGATACCTGCTGGTGTGTCCATAAGGAAAGGAGCCGTGACGGAAAGAGAGCAGTGTCTACTGAAAACTGTAGAGAAGAACACAGCTATTTAATGTAATAACTACTAGCATTAGACATTTTCTAAAAATGTTATATGAAAATATCTCTTTATTCAGACAATATAGCTATCCACAATAATGCATGCAAAAATGAAATCATATTTCTGATTTTGAAGTTGCATTATAATGTTTGATTCTATGGTCCAACAATAGTTTTTCAAGCCTGGATTCCACTGGTATAACTTCAAACGGTCAAGTGTACATTTGAAAAGGTGAGTATTTATTTTCCTTTACTTCATTTGCATTTATTTCCTTTACCCTTCTTTTCTTCTGGATACTCAGAAAATCATTCTTCATTTTCAGGTTATAAGAATCTCTCTATTAGCTCCCACACCTTCCAAAAAAAGAGTATAGCATAGAACCAACAGAATCACTGAGCAGAAACTGAGCTCTATCTTAGTGATAGCCAACACCCCAGTGCAAACAGGCAGCACTGGTGTGTCTTCCCGTTATAAGCCATACAAAAGGAACTAAGACCAACTCATCTAACTTGAGGCACTTGAGATTGCTTATAGAGAAAGAAAGATTCATGTCCAGAGGATGATTCATCCTCCCTGACATCTTGCTAGATGACTGAAATTTGTTGGAATGGATCTAGGCAGAAAGCTACTATCCAGCTATCTGTTCTTCTCAACTGTATGCAGTAACTCTAGAACATAAAGATATGCTGTTCCCCTCTACACCTTTCTGAAGAACAGAGGCCAAAAAAGAGACCTTTTCTAGATCTGGTATTATGCACTGAATGTAAAGATGGTTTATGTTCATGGCACTGGCCGATAAGGTTTTATAATTCTGAGTGTGGGTGTCATTGTTTCCACAGCATAGCTTGCCTTCCTGCTGCCTTCCTTTCCCACAGTGACTTAGACATGGATCAAATAGAGCTGTTAAGACTTGACAATAAATACAGGGGCTTTTTTTTCCTCATAAATATTTACTCACATTAAAAAGAATGTATTTCATCACATTTTGTAGTTGTTTTCTAGCCACCTTCTACAAAGTTCTGAGAGACAGCTGACAGATACAAATGAGAACAGAAAGCTAAGTCCAAAAGAAATTTCACTACTTCCACTAGAGTTGTGGATACAACAGTCTAACCAGGAAAGTAAATAAAACCATATGACTTCATCCATCCATTTACAGCTAAACAATAGTGTTCAAACTTTTGTATCTTGAATATTTTTAATTTCTCAAATGAGCATTAAAAATAAAAAGTTTTTCATCAGATAGCTGCTAAGCCTTAAGAAATCACATTCTTGCTGCAGAAACAGCAGAAACTTGGTTAAGTAAATTGTTTGCTGCAAAAATATTTATTTAGCTGCAGATACAGGCTAAATCTTTGCCCCAATTCACTGGACAATCTCTTAGCACCTAAGGGAAGCTTCTACTGTAGATATTAAATAAGTATTAATCCATGCTTTGTCTCTAATTAAATGTCATCTAAGTTATCTTATGTGCATTAAGGGCAAAGGATGATACAGTTTTGACTTCAGATAATTAGACGCCCTCCTTTAATTATGCCTCAAGATAGGCTTTGATTCAGAACTCTCATGCTATTGTTAAGGTTTCAGTCTCCTGATCTGTCCTGGAGAAAGAGAATAATGTCAGCTCTAGAAATGTGATTCATGACATTGTGGGAGAGGGGCAGAATTTTGGATACTCATTTTATAAAGCATCTTATTATGCAAATATCCCAAGACAGTGTGCATTTTTAAAAGCTTTATACATAAGCTCTGCTGGAAGCAAAACGGTAAGTCTTTTGGTTACGTTTTTTAAAACTTCTCGTGAGATCGCTTCTGTAAGTATCCCAGGGCTGATTACTTTTAATAATTAACATTGTACAAATGAGACTAATTAACCTTGTATTCAACTATACCTACTACTAATTACCTTGATGTTATATTTCTAATAGCCTTATGGCTGACCGATGAAGCCATGTTAATAATGTTCCCAAATTTTAACTTTTCACAAAATACAGTCTGTCAAATGACATTGACTTTTTTCTGTTAGGTTTCATACCTGATCTGCAGGTCATGCAACTCTCATTTCAAAATCAAAGAAATACCAGAAAGTAAGTTCATGCACAGTGCTGTAATTTCTAAGCAGATGCAAGTGTGATATCTTATTATCTTGTTTGAACCTTTCCTGTTGTGCATGTTCTTAGACCATGACCCATCACTAACTTTTTGAAGGGAAGGATCAGAGAACTCTACTATTCATACAGGTCCTTCATGTCATCCTTACCACCTCAGCTACCCTGACTTATGTTCAGTTCCTGAAGGGAATGTAACTACCAGTAACCAACATAATTCTATGTAATTTTGCATAAAATTTTGTAATCACCCAGAAATTTCTAGATCTACTAACACTCATCTCTGACAAAGCAAGTTTTGCAAATTTAAGCAAGAGGCCAGATACATGACGTTGTCTAGTAAGTGGTCTTCATGCTGTTTGTGGGGAGACTCTTATTTAGATTTCATGCTTTGCTTTACTGCTGTTTTCTTTCAGTTCCTCCCCTCCCGCTCATTAAGCTTAATGAATGCATCCATCCAGGAAATTTTAATAACATAATATAGAGCAACTTCATACCATAAAGCAGGTTACTTTCCATGTTCATGAAATTATCATATATTTGTGGATTTAGGTCATTAGGTAGCAGCTCCTGAATTGAGAGCTATTTGCGTTGCCACCCTCCAACAACAAAAGTCTACTGTAACTGTACACACCACCTTGTGAAAGCTGACATTGTCAATTCTCAACTTAATCAAAGAGACAGAAACAGTAAATTAACTAAAACTTAAAGATTCCATAGACTCTTAGAATTCATCATTTTCTATTTTAAGATAAAAGTTAACTGAAAATCTTTATATCTCATAAGATCTGGTTCAGGGTGCTTTTTTGCTAAGACTCAAGTCTTCTTTGAAAAAAGTTTTTTTTCTTACTTTCCTAGTACAATTTAAAACAAAAAATTTCTGTCTGTGTCAGCAAATAAAACGTATTCATTTAACACCAAATGTTGGCAATAAGATGAAAATAAAATCATTCTTTTCTATATTAATGGATCTTGTTCTCTGGAGTCTATAAGTATCATTTTGGGTTTTTACCAACAGTCTCATAACTGTGCATGAAAGTATATAGCTCACAGACAAACACAACCAGAATCTGCAACAACTGTCTTGTGAAACCATTCTCTTAGATAGTGTTGTGTTATAACAACAGGAGAAAACTCCATAACGTCAGCCTAATGTCTGAAAATCCAAGAGGCTGACGCAAAATGCAATAAGGTCAGTGAGCCTTCCTGTGTGTTCCTCAGGCGTTTTACTAACCTGCAATGTCCATCTCCAGCAGATAAATTAAATCATTTGCATTACATGTGCAGATATAAACTAACAAATTAGACACACAGCAAACTAAGGAATTAAACTGATTGCAGCCTACTGCTACTTGATTTGCCTGAATGCAATGATTTCTTATACTGATAAACTGTAGGTGCAAAAATGCCTGTGGACAGTAGCAGAGCACATGAGTGCAAAGCTATCTTCTGTTCTGACACTGAACTAGGCTTTTCAGCTGTTTGATCTATTTTTTTCAGCTCACACGGAGCCTCAGTTATGGCTAACATTTGCTTGGTTTTGTAAAACTGTATTGCAGGTATGAAAAGGAAACCTGTGAGCAGCACTACAAACTCACAACTGATGTAAAGCTATGCCACGTACATTGAAATCTATACCTCTCTGAGTATGTGCATTTCATGGCATTAACAATGGATGAATAAGTAGAAATAGCCTCTCCTCCACACTGTTTCAGCTTGGATGATTCCTCATCCAAGACTTTGGAACATTAAAAACATAGCAAGAACAAACATAGTGGGCTAAACCTAAATACTGAAAGCACCACAGCAACAAATATACTCAGCATTTACTTCTGACAGGCAGCATCAATAACCAAAGCTGCATGATTTAACTTCTTAAAACATGTTACCTCAAATGCTTGAGATGACCCCATAATCCACCCCTTTCCAAAACAGATTTTTTAAAAAGTAAAAAAAAAAAAACAAACAAACACAAAAAAACAAACAACAAACAACAACAAAAAACCAAACCACAACAAACAAAAAAACCATCAAGTTGTATGAAACAAGACTAGGAATCTCAAGCCATTTCCCAACATAAAAAAAATATTTAATTCACAAGGAAGTTATCAGAAATGGCACTAGTAAGCAGTGTCAGAACAGACAAGGGATTGAACTCCTTCACATCAAGTGTGAAAAAACATTCAGCAGGACACTGTCAGAAAACTTGAAAGGCTTTAACAAGTACCATAATATGTCTGTTTGGTACCTAAACAAACAACTGAAGCAATCAGAGTTGTTAATCAAACACTATGTGTAATTCCCATTGTTAATTTTTCTTATTTAATACTCTGGGCCATATTGAAGTCAAATCTATAATATCTAATTATGGTTCCCAGCTGCTACTGTGTGTGCTTTATGTAGAACCAGCACTTGAACGCAGCTGCTATTAATAACTAATCTGTCTTTCTTTGGCCTAGCAAGTTGTTACAACTGGCATTTCCATCACTCTAACACTTTCTGTGTAACCACACTGACATAGATATTTGAACTGTTCAGACTGACCTTTGATTTTCCTGGATGATTCTCAGTTTATCTAAAATTTCTGTGGTATTTCCTTCAACTTCCTGTAAAAAAGACATAAATGTTGGGAAACACTGAAATATCCTTTAGTACATATGAAAAAAATCTGCAGTGATACTAATTGGCAACATGTCTGATCAGCATTTAAAATACTCCAATACTTTTTACTCCATTAACCTTGAAATAAATTATAGTAAGTAGTTCCTGTGTGACAGGAGTTTTAATTTAGCACTACATCTCAAGTTACACGTCTTTGAGTCTGACATAGAGCCTCACTTCTTGCCAGTTCTTGCACCCTGAGGGAAACCCAACAGACAGTAAAACCAGGTCTTACTGTGTAAACAAGGAAGGGTGTTCATAGCATTGCTTTTGCTAAATCAATCACTTTGATACGAATGACTTGATTTTGTCTTTCAGCATACATGCCAATTTCTGCGTTTTAGATTGAGCTGCTAGACAGAACTCTGTTTGGATGTAAAGAGCTTTGTACTTCACATTTCACTAACATCTGGAATGATGCCTGCTCCATTCCATGGTTACCAACAGAGAGCTTCAGGCTTCAGTGTGCAAGAGAATATAATCTGAACCAAAGATTGTTTTATTCAAACTATTACTCACTTTTCTTCTCTCAAGACATCTGTTAGTCCCTATATTTTACAGAAATCTTTCCAAGCTCTGTTTGCTGAGCTATTCCATGGATTTTATATGTTGGAGTTATCTACCACAGGCTCTTTTACCTCATTCCAGTGACTTCAGTACAGTGGGAAGCAGGAAGTTTTTCCTGCTTTGATTTACATATTTAGAATGAAGTATGCTAATAGGTCTCCGCAGTGGTTTAAAAAAAAAAAAAAAAAAAAAGGAGGTGGAAATACATCCAGTACCATTTCACTTTCTAGCTGGCAAAGCACACACAGCAGGCCTAACCTGGAACTTGCTGAAGCCAAAGAGAAGCTTTCCAGTAATTTGGGATTAGACCTAGTGAAAATAATTCATGTATAAATTAGTTTGCATTACACCTGAACCACAGTGGGTTCTAAGGAAATAACTTACTTTTATTTGGCCTTGGAGAAACACATTTGATGAGTTGATTTTCATAGTTCCAACCTGAAAAGGCAGTAACAGATCAGCTAAATTGTCACACAACATTATAGCAAAAGCAAATGCATCAGAACCACTTATCTTTTTAAAAACGCAATCTGTGTGGGAAAGAACATGTTGTACTTATGTAGCATTATGAAATCATGTTTTTAAAAGAATATGGAAATGCACTAGTTTAATTAAATTGCTCTTCTTAAATGATAATGGGCTTGCTCTTTCAAATGAGGGGTTTTAAATGTTGAATTGCTGTTACAAATAGTAATAAAAACTCGGTAATCCTACATAAGCAATCAGCCAAAGTATGCTTGGAGGGCCAACTCTCCGACGGCCTGGAGGGGCCACTCCATTTTCCCTCATGGCTACTTCGGGTGTATCGGAAGTTTCGCTGCCTTGCTGGTGTGGCTGTCTCCTGCTGGAACAGCTATACAACATTGCCATCTGCTGACTCCCTTTTTCATTACTGTACAAAGCCCAGTCCCCAAAAAAACCTCACTCTAGAAGCCAGCAATTTGTATTTAAAGACTTTCTGAATATTCATATTTGTTTTAAAAAAGCAAAGAGAGGAAATTCTCAGAGTGGCTATTTTTTCAGAGGACCAGATTTCATACAGTCATTTGTTATTGTGCTGTGGAAGCACATCTCACAGGGTGTACACAGCAACGTTTCAAAAGGCACGTGGAGCCTAAATCTTCTGTTTGCCAGGAAAAAAAAGAAGGAGAAAAAAAAAAAAAAGGAAGTTGTCATGATTAATTGCTGCTATTCATTGTTTTAATATCTTGATACCAATTACATTCGTCTAAATTAGCCAATTACATTCGTCTAAATTAGCCAAGAGTTCACCTCCTCCCCCAAAGCTCTCTGACGCTGGAGGCCTACTAATTGCTTTAGAAACAAGTGACAGACTTCTGTCTTGTACTGTCAGGTAGCAGTGCACAAAGCTGGTTGAAAATTTTGGCAGGGAAAACAATGATTTTAAATATATCATTCAATCTAAAGACAGCCAAGCATAGTACAAGAACACAATGGCTGTTCCTATACCTGAACTTGTTAAGAGACAAATACAGGCATCCGGCAATATTCAGGTTATTTTTTTCACATTTTTTTCAACTTTTCTGTGACTTTCTGGCAGCTCTGTTTTATTCTCAGTACAATTAACTGATCAATTTGGTGTCCTGTCAACAGGTATAACTCTGCTTCAGGGCACAGAAAGTTTGGAGAAATGTCTGGATCTTTTGGATGCTTAGCCAAACAAGCTCTACATAAACAACTGCTATTTGCCCACCATTAAGAGTGACACATCATTCCCTACTCAAGCTGACTGTACTTCTAACATCTATTTATCTGCACTAAATTATCTCCTCACCTCATCCAGCTGGAACACTTATCAGCGTAAGCAGTGACAAAGACAGGTTTAAAGTGACTATTGAGTCCATGTGCTATTTCTAACTGCACAGTTGCCAATAGAAAAGGAATACTGTTTTTAAGTGTTGAATGTACTAATCCTGCAGAAATTAGCAAGCATGTAACTTTTATTGTTTTACTGATCCTCATACAGGCCACTCTCAGTATGCAAATTTTAGCACATAAACAAATCTCTGCAAGTTCTGTACCTTGGATTGCACGATATTCAATACAAGCCTGTCTCTCACTGTGTACACCACCAACGACTTCATTTCCACCAGTCCGAACACTGGCACAGGAGCTACACCACTCACCTTTCACAGCCACCCCAGCCCAGGCCCTTTTGCACTTCATGCAGAAATATGGTCAGGCTCTAGATACAACGGGAACACAGCCAAGGACGAAATCACTGCATCCCAGCACAGAGAACAACTAACAGCAAGCAAGGAGCAGAATAAACATGTTGTACTCCCTTAGGAGAGTCCAGAAAATGCACTTCAGAATTTTACAGGCTAACTTCCCTGCCACCTCACCTACTCACCTCACTAAAACACATCAGTAACATGGTCCTACAAGATCCTACATGACCATCTCATGATTCTGCCCAGCCACGGTCTTATTCGAGTCAAAGTCCTTTTTAGCTTTTCACAGCTTGTCAGCAAGCTCATCTGCAGCCTGTTGGTGTCTGTGCTGCTGCAGCCAGAGCTGTATTACGGGGCCTCGCCACCTCCTTATCTAGGAAATGAGGGGAGCTACATGCACAGCCTAATAGTGCCCCTCACTACAAGGGTCTGGACTAATACAAATAAACTACTTTCTTTCCTGGTGACAGTGCAGCTCAAGGTCATGCTGTTTTATCTTGCTCACACACCTTGGTTGACCTCCTGGTGTTTGTCTGCAAGGGGAGCTCTGGAAAGCAGAGCAGCCAGGAAAGATGCTAGGGTGCAGGGTTACACCTCTGAGGCTCTTCAGTCACAGAGCAGGCAGACAGGGGGAGGATGGAGGGAGGGAGGAAAGGTACCAGCAAAGAGAGTAAGAACAGGGAGAGGAAGAACAGGTCTATCTCTGCTGTGTAAGAGATCCTAATGATGTGCCCTGGCTTGTCTGACTGGTGCAGTTAGCAGGGGAAGAAAATCCTGGTGACTCAGGGGCTGCCCTTGTGCTGGGAGGAGCTTTCAGAGCTCACAGTAGTTCATTAGCCACAATTGCAATGTAATGACTTTGCGCCACGCTGTCAGATTCAGGACCAAGCCACTGTGTTGCATAATTACAACGTTTCCATGATTAAAGGCTGCCTGTTGTGATCCCAGGACACATGAATTTCTTACTTTCCAAGCAGCTTGTCATGGGCAGCCAACACCCCTCTGGCTCCCCCTGGTCTGCGGAGCAGTGTGCGTGTGCAGTCAAGAGGTTCAGGGAGAGCCTACAGCTCTGATGAAAAGTGGGACAGGCTGGAGGAAGAGAGGGTGAGCCCACTGGAGTGATGCACTGCCTCGTGGGGAAAGTGGCTGACCATGCTTCTTGCTGCTCCCCATCCCAGGAGATAACAGCTTCCCAAAAATCCTGTCCTTTCCTGTGAGCTACTGAAAATGACAGAGAGCATATACCCCCTCTGTGGATCAGGATAGCTACTGGTCCTGGAAGGGCCTTATAGAAATGCTCCCTCAGGAGAAAGGAAATAATGCCTCTTTTTTAAGAAAAGATCAAGAAAACATTTTATTCAATTTTAAAAAAATAATCAGATCTCCAATTTTTCCTCTGGGAAAACTGTAAAGTTCTCGTTTCCAGTTAACTTGAACTGAATACTTTTTTAATTGCTTAGCACCTGACCTCACACAAAACAAAACCCCCAAAAAAACCCAAGTATTTGCAAAGTCTTGTTCCCCATAGTGCCAGCACATTAGCACATTTGGCCCAAATTTCTTGGCTCGGGCTTCTAAATACAGCTGTAACACAAAAAGAAGAACAACAACATTTACATTCTGACTTGGCTGGTTTTGATTCCTCAATGTGTAATTGAGGAAGGTAGGGAGGGGAAGTCTGAGGTTAACCAAGTAAGTATTTTTTAAATTAGTACCTGGTGGGGGGAAGAAGGGAAGAAACCTTTACTCATTGTTTAAATGTCTTTTAGCTGATTTTATGCAAAACCATTCCTCAGATATGCCTTGGCCTAGAGAGTTCTGATTGTGTTATTCATTAGTCCGGCAGGAGACCCAGAGCCAATGACTGATTTCACGGGGTTTTTAGTGGCTGGCTGCAAAGCTCTGGAATTCAAAACCTGCACCATGCTGTAGAAACAAACATAATCAGGGCAGCTGCATTCAGGCATACATTCACTGACAGGAAGACAGCTACACTAGGGGGGAATTTGGGCCAGTTTAATTGCTGGGGGAGGGGGGAAAGCAGAATGTGGTTTGATTGTTCGAGCATTGTTCCTACTGAAGGTGTGTCTGTAAAAGTGAGTTAGCGGCCAGTGACAGGAGCTGCCTATGGTGAAGCTAACAACTGCCCACAGCCTGGAGCAGGACACTTGGACACTGAGACACTACACGGAAAGCAGATTTAGATCTTCCTCTTTCCTCAAAGAGGAAATGCAGAAGGCATTTTATATCACCATTTAAAGATCTATTTCCTTATGTTCCATGCTATAATTTGCTAACCGGTATGTTCTGATGCTCTGGAAGAAAACTGTGCTGTGAGTACAGGTTTTCAATAAAGTCATAAAATGCAGGTGTACTACAGCCAGTCTAGTTATACTATACTCTACTCTGATGGCATTTCAGAGTATTTCCCAGTTCATTAGTCAGCTTTTCTTTTTGCTCTTCTACATCATTCCAGATTTACATATTTTATCTTACTCAAAAGTCCTGACCCAGACTCTACTGATCAAAGGCCTTATTCACAAGACACTCCTTTCTCGAGCAGTACATAAACAGACTGTAAACCTCACTGCTGCTACCGAACCAAAGTACCCAGCAAGCATCCAAGAGGGACTAGACTGTTGTATGGATAAGCAGAGCATCCAGGACTGATACAATGAAGGCTGAAAAGCAGCTTAGGAAGGTCACGTGAAAGCACGTGATTCAAGGCTTAACCTACTCATGATAAGCATGAAATCCAAATCCAGTTATCATGTTTTTGCCAGCTGACAGGTTTCCTGTACCATCCCCTGAGATTTCTTTAACACACCAGAGTGCAGTGACTCTGACAGTGACAGAACCAGTCACAGACTCATAGAGCTGATTTGGCAGTTCCCTAGGTTTCTTCTGCATTAGGAAGTCTCCCACTGACATCTACTGTTTCAGATAAGACCAGGAGTGAAAGAAGTATAAAAAAAAGATGTTATGTGCCCAGTTTCATTAGATGACAGCACATTTTGATCATACTAACAGGAAAAATCTCAACAGTAATGTCATTTACTTTTGATGGAAAATCAACCATTTTTGGTTGGTTTTTCTTCCAACCCTTAATAACACCTTATTACTGTAATTTGTGCCATATTTCTTTTCTGCTTGATTCAGAACTGTCCTACCACTCACCTGTTTTATCTTCTGGAGTCTGACTCACATGTAGCACCATTTCCAGTTTATTTTTCAGTCTAGAACAGAACAAAAGAGAACAACAGTTTCACAAATACTTTTTCAAGATCGTATACAGAGTTAGATGTGAGCAAATAGTTGTTACATGTAATGAAGATTATTATACATGTCCAGAGGCCAAATGTTGCTCTAACAGGGCATAGGCCAAAGTCAAGCTCACTGAATTACAGTGAAGTGACTCCGGATCTGGATGCTCAGTGATGCAAAGGAGAGGAGAACTGACTCTCTGTGAGGAGCTAACAGGACTCAATCAATCACTTTCTACTTCTTTAAAACTGCAGCTTCTTTTCCTAAGAGGGGAAACCACCTGTTCACTGAATGGAAATGGTGAGGCAATTATACATGACTTACATACATGGTAAGACACGTAGGTATCACAATAATGTAAGCGGACAGCTTAGTTCTTTGCACATCAATATTCTTCATTCCCCTCTCCTCATCATATCTCAAAAATCCTACCAGATACTCTAATATCTACTAAACAATGTTATTTTAAACAAGACATTAGTCTTGTATGAAAAATCTTTTCCTTTGCCCACCCTTCAAGGATGGTCTTCCGATACATAGAAAGGACTACACATGGTCCAAGGCAAGAGGAAAAATTTGGTCTTAGGCTTCCAGTAGCAATAAATACACACAAATTACTCAGATCTTGATTGTTAGTTTTCATGCAAAGCTAGAAAGTTGTCATTAGGATAGCCAAGTTCCTAGACTTCTCTGCAAACAGATTGCTATCCAGAACTGAGCAGTCTTATAAGGTATTGGATTTTTATACCTATACCTGTCAAATCTCCCAAGAACTCCTTTAGATTATTCTAGGATGTTTATCACTATTCCCTTTCAGCCCTTTGGAAGAAGGCAAAATGTTATTTTTTTTCCATTTACCTCTAAAATACTTATAAAAGCTTGTTCAAAAATCAGTCTCTGTAGCTTAGATAAAATTTTCATATGCATGCTTTATAAATAATCTACACTATATCCCTGATCCATCTTAAAGTCATGCCAGTTTGACTTTATCCACAGTAACACATCATGAATTCTCTCGCTGTATAGACCTGTCAAGTACTGGACCACTGTTAATTATCTTCCTGCTTACACTAGCAAAAACTAGTGAACATGAGTCTCTTTCACACTCAGTATCCTCATTGCAAAATCATCCAAACTATATTTCGAAAGCACAGTGTAAATATTGTAATGTGTAGACACTAAATATACTGGAAACAACAATTGCAAAGACATAAAAGACCTCTTAAGTCACCTAGTCTACTTAGAGCAACATTTACAAACAAAAGGATGGGTAAGAAGAGGAACTAGGAGCTTAGTGAGCTTAGTGAAAGAATTACAATTCTTCACATTCAGACAGTGGAGGGGGCAAGAACAGGAATGTTGGTAGGTAAGATCTCCTCCTATGACAGCTTTCAAGCCTAAAGGTTAGAGCTCTAGAAATAAAAAACGGTAAGATCAAACACTGAGGGTAGCAAGTGAGATCAGAGCTTGGAGCAGGAGTAAGGAGATTTGGAAGCTGTGATATAAAATATCAGGGGCACACAAAAGACGCATGGTAGCACTGTGTCAATCCAAAGAAGACAGGGAGCCTCAGAAAGCCTGAGAACAAGCTAGCCAAAATAAGGAAACAAAACCAAGTCCTGTCTTCAAGGACAAGACACAGACAATTGAAAGCACAGGTTTCGTTACCTCCATAATGGTGAACAAAACCAACGTCCCAGCAAAAGTGACATAGCCTGAAACATAACAGTGCAGGCTGCGGTCTGTGTGGTCAGTAGATTTCTCTGTGATGGTATAAGCTTTTGGAGGGGGTCAGTCTGGAATGGCAAAAGAAAGCCTTTGCCCTGCTCAGAGCAAAACCACATCTCCCTGCGTGACTGGTAAAAAAGAAGGGGGAGCAGGGAATAAATAATATATATTAAGAAAGGTGGAAGATCTTCACCTAGAATAGGCCATCTGTAAGGTCTAATCCCTTGGCCTTCCCTCCAAGACCTGACATTTTAAAAACTTCAAGAATTCTACTTATTTCTTTCTGATTTACCCAATCTACCTAGTTGCTGCTAGAGTAGTTGACAGCATTTGCAACACATACTCCTTGTTTCTTTCCAGAGCAGTAGTGGCTTTCTTCAAGTGAACCTGCATGTCTTTCCTGAATGCCTGTGTTTCTGGAGCCTTTGAAGGCTTTGTTTCCATCCCTTTGATCTGAGCCTTCAAAGCCTATGAGAATGCATGAAAAAGAAAATGTGAAATCATGTCATTGAGTATTTATTTCCTTTGCTACAGGTTCAGGCACCATTTTTAAAATTACATTTTCAGTAAAATTCAGTTCCAATGAAAACTTCTGAATGAGCTGCTTGTGAGACTGAAGAGCTAATACGGCCAGACATGAACAAAAATATCCTTAGGTTCTAGAGTCACTTGAAGTTTTTTCCATTTGTAAATTGATTAAAGGTTTGTTACAGATAAAAAAAGAATATGGACAATTCTCCCTGTGTGTCACAGCCAGTAAAAATGAAGACTCAGACTCATGCAAACGGCTTGCTTTTGGGCATTTATTTCATGTGTTTTGCCACTGAGCAGTGTGTTACTCATCCTAGAAAAAGCACTTACGCTGTCAACTGTGCCACGTCCATCATTACCTTTAATTTTCATTTCAACACATTGTCAATATCACACAGAAGCTCCCAGGCTCAATGCCAAAGAGAATGGATAGCTAGGGTGAAATTCTCACAGCAACTCCACAGCTCCAAAGGATTTGTTGTGGGTCAATAGAGAACACCAGCCTAGAAAGCTATCAGGAGCAGAAGGGGCTAGTTTGGAGTAGGGAAAGTAAAAAGAGAAAGAATACAAAAGAATTAGAGAAAGCGACAGGGAATGACAGGTCCAGGCTGGGCTGAAATGGGGTCCTGTACCATGGACAGGGTGGGAAAAGGTGCCAGGGAGGCTGGGCAGGGCCAGTCACAAGTGGATCTGTCCTCAGAGCTTGACATCTCTTCTGTGCTCTTCTTCTACTTCCATAGGGGAGCATACCTTTCCTGGTGCCTCTTTTGCCAGAAGTAAGATGTCACTGGTGGGAGAGATGGGGGCAAGGGGTATGTGTCACTACTTCCGGCAGCCTGAGGCCAATGTCAGCCTCTACTGCAGCACTCCAATGTCATTCTGCAGTAAAGGGCACAAAGCCTGATAAGACTCTACCAAAGAGGAGACAGAAGGACAACAGATTTGATACCTCTGAAACCCAGCACAGGTTGTTCAGCCAATGCTCTGCTTATTCTGTAGCAGCTGTTGTCTCAAATTTCTCTACTGTGGGTTGCTCCTACAGAAACTGTTGTAAGCAATGAAGCAAAGGGCAAGCACTAGAACTCCTATGACAAAGATAATGTCAGGAAGTGTCCGTATCTGACTTCAAATACTTAATTTCTCTGTGGCATCACCAAGGAAAAGAGCTAATATTGACAAGCAAATATTACCTTGTATTGTGCTATAGGCAGAGTGCAGAAGCATTATCACGTACAGCTCATACTCACTCTAAATAAATTGAGAGGAAAGAAGACCATCAAAAAATGCTTAACACAGTCCAGAGGTTGCAGACTCTTGTTTCAGTTTGGTTCCGGGAAAATCATACCTTTTCTGCTGTGATAGGAGGTTTACTTATGCTAACACACATGGGTTTGTTCAAAACCCAGAGGTGATCGTTTGGGTTTTGACTGTGTCAATGTCATTCCGAGCACAGTTCACTTACCCAGCTAGTTCCTCTTCCTCAAGGATCTCTTGGTTGTAATGCCTGCCCCTTCTTCCCTTCTCTTGCCTATTAATGCTGGATTTTAGGAGGTAATTTTGTCAACAAATATGGAGGAATTATTTTTTCCCCCATCAGTTGCTACTGGGCGAGTGAATGTAGAATTTCTACCATCGCTAGCACCACATCACAGTGTAAAGAATCAGAGTCCAACTTCATTTTTCACTTACAATATTTCAGTTGTGTTCCACATGCAAATTACTGTCCTGAATGCCCAAGAGTAGAAACAAATAGATTTGGTCCCCATATAAAGGATTTCAAGTGTCATTCTTCAGCATAGTGAAAAATCAAATGGAACAAAAATAGGAAACTACCTGATAAGTCAGATAAGAATTGTCAGTCCTCACGTGTAACTGTCAAAGTGAGAAGTGAAAAACTAATTCACCAGTAGGTTACAGCCTGAATGTTTGAGGTTTTTTCCTCCAAACACTTTAAGGGTTTTAGAATTAGGGTTACAGTTCCAGAAAAAAGGGTAGTGAAAGTTGGGGGTTTGGGGGTTTTGGGGTTTTTTGTGGGGTTTCTTTAGAAATGCTTTTATCAAAGTGCATAAGTGGTAACCAGATGTCTGGTGTCTGTTTATGTAACTAACTCACAGAGTACATTAGGGGAAGCCTGGGAAAGAATTTACATATCTTTCCCAAAAGCTGTCTGCCCTTCTCTCCTGACCGTACAGAGACATTCAAGCAAATGCAAATGTAAGTATTGCATGTGATGCTGCTGCCTTGTAACCTGGGGGACGTTGTAGGAAGAAACAGTCATGGCTTCGTGCTATATGATTAATTAAAAGGCATAAAGTCACAGTAGGAACACTGGGACACATGCAAGGGCTTGTCATCTCACCTGTACAGTCAGAAGCAAAACTGGGAACCCACTAAAGACAAAATCACATGGCTCTTGTAGCTATGCGGTTCAGTTTGCTGGTCAGCTAGAGAGAGAGGGAGAGAGAGATAACACGCACATAGTCATGGCCCTAATTTGAATGAATGAAAGCAGTGACTTGAAAATATAGCCTGGTCCTGAACCACTGCATATGAGCAATTTGCAATTCACCTTTCTCCCCAGTGCTATTTCTTCCAGTATTGTGGCCTTTGCATCTACAGATGATTTGAAGAGATGTGCAATTCCTTGTGATTGCTCCTTTCTCCATTGACATGATGGTGTTTATAGATGGAAATGGTGTCAGCTCAAATCACTGAGCAGACTGGAAACCAGCTTTCTGTAGAGGCATACCTCTTAACACTTCTAGTCTCTGTTCTTGTCTGCTTACCTGTGTACAATGGGAGAAGGAGCAAAAATGAGGAAGAAATTAGCTATCGCCTTTGAGAACACAAGTGAGTGTATAAAAAAACCCAAATGATACTATGAATCCATGAAGTTTGTTAGGTAAGTTTGATTTCAACATGTGAACAAGGGGGCAGAGAAAAGTCTCCTGAAGAATATAAATCCCTGGGAGAATCACTTTCCTCACTGTAGCTAAGAAGGGTTAAATGTCCCAGGTGCACTGAGAAAAAATTGGCAAAGGGCACTGGGAGATAATACATTTAAAACAATAGTAAAGGTACATTTAGCTTATGCTGTGCTAAAGCTTAGGAATATTTCTTACCTTAAGTTCCTTCAGATTATCACCAAATGTCAGAGAGCTGTTGCATGTATCTTCAAATACTTCCTTAACAACCTGTAGTCAGTTGAAATGGAGGGGATCACAGCCACAGATTTTTCTGGAGCGCCTGTACAATCATCAAAACTAACAACTAAATGCCTCCACATGCAGAAGGTGTTCCAAAACAGCCACTGTCAGAGTGTATTACTTTGTTCGAGTTCATGCTATTTCTCCTGACAGTATACAGGAAGAAATATCATAAGAATCCACATCAAGCCATGGTCATAGCATTAATTCTTCAGTAAGAAGAAAGCTCACATTCAACAAGACAGGATGTACTAATCATCATAAAGACTAGTAGAAAACAAAGAAGACACAGATCTGTGTGGCAGAAGAAAATTACTACATTATGCCTCAACTTATTGCTGAATATCTTTACATCTTTACAGCCAATCCTTCCATAAGTATAAATCAGTCTGTCTGTCTCCACCGTCTTCAACAGATCATCTCCAGGTTTGGAACAAGTAGCCCTTGGAACACATCGCATTCCTTAAAACAGCTGTTAGCTCCGAGAGACATAATTAACATATGAATAACCCAAGAAACCCTAGCTAAGGAATACAACAGTTAAAATCATACACTTATAAATCTCATGGTTATACATACCAGCTCTGAGTAATAAACACTGAGAGAAAGAAAGGGTCTCTTAGGCAACCTGTACGGTGTGTTCCTCTGCTATGGGAACTTCTCTAGAGAGCTGCTGGCCTCACTTCAAAGTGCTCTGTTCCTAAGATTAACTTTTTCACCAGAAGTTTCTTAGGTAGATAATAAACTATGGCAGTTTTTCACTTTATGAATATCCTTCTTTCAAACCAAGGCTGATAGATATTTTGACCATTTAATCAAAGGGCAAAGACTGCCATCACTGTTAGTTAGTACAGCTTTCTGCTACCTCACTATGTCACAAAAATTGTACCGATGTAAATTGTTTCTGGGGAAAATGTTTTCTGGGAAAAAATACTTTAAATATTACAACATCAAGCTGTTATTCTGCTATAATACTGCACTTTGCCTCCTCTGTTTTCCCCCATGCCTTCTTTAACTCTGGCCTCAGCCCAGAGACGTAGGAGAAAGGTTGCTTGAGGATATTTGCTGAGGTAGGAAGTAGCCAACTTTTTTGGCAAGTTGGTTAACTGTATGGCAGATGATACCTCCTAGAATCCAGTGGAACATGGATTATGCTGCTCCTCCAAGAATTATACCTACAGGTAGATTGAATGAATTTACAGCTTCACTTCCCTCATCTTGCATAATTTTCTTGGAAAGCTTTGGTAGCATGTTGGAGGTATACAAGAACAACCTCTGTTTATTTGCTTGATCATTTCTTTACTGCTTTCTGGTATACATAACACTGCTATTGGGATAGCTGTTTCAGTCAAGCCTGACCTCTATTTTCTCTGTCAGCAACCATCTCTTCCCCGGTTCTGCAAATACCACTGCTCAATTCTCTGTAAAACACCCTCGATAAATCAGCTGGCATCTTACAAATGATGAAAACCTGGGCATAAGTACCACCTGGCCAAATTCTTTCAAAAACTATTCTCATCTACATGAAATGACAGATCTTTTCCACCCCACCGTAGCCTAATCATTTCTGAGTTTACTGACCCCCAACTGCTTTCATTAAGTTCCATCCCTAATTTCTATGAATCCAGTGTCTTAGTCTCACTCCTGCATTTGGCTCTGAATGATGATGAGATTATTAATGCTTCCCCCCAGGGCAACAACTCAAGCAACACAAGCAACTTCTGCAAGGTGTATGTGCTTGACTGATCAAATTAACTCACCATCCTACCCATCATGAGAGGCCAGCCAGAGTGCAGCAACTTTCTGTGTACAGAGATGGTCTACAGCACACATAGGGAAGAGAGCTTCTTACAAATTATCTCAGACATGCTGCTGGACAAGACGATGAATATGTGGTTCCTACGGAACTGCTGACCAACAGTGATTTTTCCCATATAGATTACTAGCTTGCAAGATCCTGCTTTACTATATACTTAACACAACATTTCCACATGACAATGGAGGGAAGGGTAAATGGTGTACAGCTTTGATCTCAGGGCTTTGAAGCACATAGTAGATGTGTTTTACAAGTGTGCAACTAAGGAAATGCATGGGATCGTGCCTCTGACAAGAAGAAAGAAGTGATTTTGCCTAAACCCATTCCATTTTCCTGGAACACACATAACCAATCCATGCAGAAAGATAATGCAAAATTTACGTTTCCATCAACTTGGGAACTCTTTTTCTTACCTTAGCCAGCTTTCTTTTATGCTGCTCTGATATTTTGCTTCCTGTGAAATCAGTCTGTAACAGTTCATGCTTTCCTATGAACCTGGAAATGTAAAAACTTGTTAAACTGTTTTAAAGTTTAAAGTTTTAAAGTAGTAAAAACTAAAACTAAACAGTTTTAGTTACACCAGACATGTATGAAGGTATGAACTGGTATTCCTCCTTGGCAAGCTCCACAACACACTGTTGGCTCTTCTTAAATAGTTTGTTTTTCAGCACCATAATCTCTGACACATCTAACTCATCTCTTTTGAGACACTTATGGAGTCCATCAGTTCCATCCTCTACCTTCTTTTTAAGTGCTTTCAACTTTAACATTTCCAGCGGAGTAGAAAAATCTGCTGAGGCACCAATATTGGTCATAAGTGACTGTGGACATCTGTTGTTAGGGCAGGAAGATTCAGCCTGTGCTGGAAGCAGAGGGATGCTGGACAAAAGTCACCTGAAAATCTTTTTATCATCCTTGCCCTCTTATTTTCAGCTGAGAATTGATTTCTTACTGTCATGAAACTAGTTTGTTTCCTGGAAAAATATCATCGTCCCTGTTTTATTTTCTCCGGAGGCTTATAAAGCTTGTTATGTGTCCAGAGCTGTGAAGTTTAATATCTGTTCTGCAGGCCACTTCCACACTATCTAAGAAATGAGCCAGACTCCTCACTTGATGGTTTCTCTCCATGGTGAAACAATTGTTGTAGCACACACTTAAAAGAAAGAGGAAAGACAAAATACACTTTAAAAAGGGAAAACTTCAGATGACAAAAACTTTCAACACAGAGAAAACCCTTCTACTTTTAGATCAGACTATTTTAGGAAGACATGGCCTACAAAAGTAGGCTACCTTCCTTCTTATCCACAGCAGTATACAAATAATCAAACATACCTGGAAATACCTGTGGGTTTCTGCAAAGCTCAGCCTCTGCCCATACTTCTTGGTAACACAGTCTCTGACTTCTTTTCCCCTGGCCTCCCCATGAAGTCTGCTGCTTGAGACAGCAGCCTTTTCTGCTCATTCATTAACACTAGGTCTAAGGCTGGTCCCTTTCTATGGTATGTCAAATAATCCCTCTCAGAAACAAACTCTCAGTATTCTTACTAGTGTGTTGGTTTGGAAATTTAGTCTTCCTAATTTTAAGTCTTTGTTCATTGTCAGATAATACTTTGTTACCTGCTAATCTTGTGCCAGTTCTTTACTTTCAATAGTTCTTCCCTAACCATCTACTCTTACGTCATCTATAGAGAGAAGTCATGGCTCCTCGCAGCCTTCCTCCTTTCGTCCAGGCTCAGTGTATGTTGTTTATGTACAAACGTAGCTTTGTAAGGTAGGCTCACCATTCTTCTAGTCATCTCAGTAACGATGCTTTACTCCTCTTATAGTTATACAGAGTCACAAACCAGTTGATATCAAAAGGTGCCTCTGGAGATCATCTAGTTCAAATCCCCTTTTCAGAGCAGGGTCAGCTACAGCAGGTTGCTCAAGGCCACGTTTAGTTGAGTTTTGATTATCTCCAGGACGGAGCCTCCACAACCTCTGTGGGCAACCTGTTCTGAGGTTTGACCACCCTCACCATGAAAAAAAGTTGTTTCTTATGCTTAAATTGAATTGCCTGTGGTTTTGTTTGTGCCCATTGCTTCTTGTCCTGTCACTGGCCACCACTGAGAAGAGCCTGGGTCAATCCTCTTTGCTCCTCCCATCAGGTATGAAGATGGCATAGTCCATCCTATGTCACCCTTATAACTCAGAAGGTCCACAAACATTGCAGCTGATAACAAGCTGGTAATTCTGGTGGTAATGACTTTGTCATCCGTTTACTCACTCAGCATTAAATGCTGCAATAAACTCAGGTAACATCAGGATGTTGCTGGCATATTCCTAACACCTGATAAAAATAGTAGGTTGATTTTCCTAGTTTTTCCTGGAAGGTTAGCCATTAATTGATTTTTTTTTTTTTTTTTTTTTTTTTAACGCAATCTCACCTCCCACCCCCAAAAAATGAAAACCCTTTTGCTACTTACATTCTTATTGTACTTTGTCTCAGTGACCGAATAAATGAGTCATTGTTGCACTCTGGTGTATTTAGAGGTATTAAGATTTGTGTACACAGGTACTCTTGTACTGCAGGACCTTGTTTCCCTTGAGGGGTGAGGCAGTGAAAGCCACAGGAGCAGAATTAGGAAGGCAAGAGGTTTGTGAGTTGTCTCTAAAAAAGGACAGGAATTTGGAGCAAAACAATGTAACCCCTTTCAATGCTACATTGAGACAACTGACCAGTCAGCAATCAAGGGGCAGGTTGGTGTGTAGGCCAGCTCTCTGTACCTCAGGGCGCTGGACAAGACCTTAAAACATCTACACACCCTAGCAGACACCCACATAACATATGAGAGACACTCGAGCCTGCAGGAGGCCAGGCTAGAACATCAGGGCACAGCCTGACCTCAACATCCCACAACTCAAACCCAATGGCAGCCCATGAGAAAGCTAATGAGAAAGGCAAGAGTACATTTGCATTAACTGTCAGCGTGCACCAGGATGCCTAAGTAGCATTTGCTCTCAGTGCTAGTAACAGGCAAGACCAGCTTCAATGAGCTAATATTTCCAAGTGGCTCTCACTTTTGTCTCCCTAGTACAGCTTGCTTCACCCCCTCAAGATGGTGACAACCTAAACAACCTACCTCTCCCAGTTTGCATGTCTGCTGCATTAGCAACACACCAGTGCTTTTCTTGGCAAGCTGACCCTGCCCGGTGGTGAACGTGGAGGGCTTGTAGCAAGGGAAGGCTTTGAACCAGCAAGCCAGTAGTATTGTTACAGTGACAACCTATGTCCACTAGTTCTGAATCATCAGGACATGTTTCCTCGTGAAGGGATACAGTCCCTTCACAGAAATGCATGAAACCACTGCCCCTTCACTTCAAACAGTACAAGACATCATGAGTAGAATGCATTAACATTAATAGAAAAAACAAAGAAAATTTGCCACCCTGGTCAATAATGAAGGAGATGGAGGAGATAAAAAATTGCTGAAGAGAGCTTTTTCCTTCACTCATTACTGAAAATGTGAGCAGGTGGCTGGTACAGGTAACATCAGTGAGAGAAGGGTAAATAAATGTTAAAAAAAACTAATAGCCTGAATGAGCAGATTAGACAGCACTTACAGTAATGTGTTGCTAATTTGGCTGAACCTGATGAACATCTGTCTAGCGTATGTGAAAAACTGCCTAAAACAGTCTCAGACACATTAGCAGTTATTTTCAAGAAGGTCAGCTGGGGACTGGTGAGCCACCAATGATGGGAACAGCATAAGTACAGGGTCTGTGTTTAAAAGTGGGGAAGGGAGAAAGGAGATGAGTAAAAGCTCCGCACCTTTATCTTCAACTTCCAAAAAGAAAAAAAAAAAACAAAAACAACAACAAAAAAAAAAAACCCAACAACAAAAAACAAAATCATCCTGGAAAAATGTAGAATGCTCTAAGCATCCAGATGACAAATACGGAGCTGAATAACAGCCAGTGAGATGGTTTAAGTGTGTTAGTGCAGGGAAGAAGCTGTAGCTGTTGCATATTTTGTCTTAGGCTTCTGACATTGTCTTGTGTAGCATTCTTATGAGCAAGCAAAACAAAACAAAAATCTAGATGGAGGTAGGCTAGCATGGATGCAAAATGAAAACAAAACAAATCTCTGTGAAACTATATTCAAAGAGTAGTTATAAAGATTCCCTGTCCAAATGGAAGAGGTACTAAGCAGTATTATATGGAGATTAATCGTGAATCTGTATCTAATTTTCCCAGAATGATGGAATACGCAGCATGACTGTTAAATTTGCAGATGACGTGAAACAGAGAGGGGATGCAGATATTCTTAGAGACAGGATTGGAACCAAAAACGCTTTTGATAAATTGGAAAATTCTGAGAACAGCTGGATGGACTTCAATACATGCAGAAACAAGCAGCTGCCCAGTGGCCAGCAACAGCTGGCTCAGTAGAAAATTATTTAGAAAATATCTGGGGAATATGGTGGATGACATGGTCAGCACAAATCCACAGTGTCAGTACAGTGAACAAGACAAATGCCATTCTGGGATATACAGGCTAGTGTTTAACACATCGCAAGAGGGAATACTCCTGTCAGTGTGCCCAGCACAGAAGAGGCTTCAGCCAAATGTTATGCCCACTTTCAGGCACTGCTCTTCAGGAAAGATTTAGGACAACTGGAGGATTCCAGAAGAGAGTGAGCTGAAACCGTAAATGAAAAGAAAATGTATGTGGGTGGAAGAACTTAATTTCACCTGAACAAAAGACCAAATGAGGGAGATATAGCAGAAAATATGCTTGTAGTATGACTGCAAAGATTTTAGGAGTTCAGATATTAAAAAAACCCACAACCAACACAACCTCTCCAGTGTTACAGAGCATGCCTTGCTTTTCCCTGTTTCCAAATGAACAGACTGGGGTGGCCAAGAGCAGAACCTAACTGCTCTTGCTACCCAGGAAAACAGACTGGGGACTGATAGACATAGCCAGAAAGTCAAAGCCTGACCCGTCAGTCTAGACAGCATGATAACCCACAGAATCCTCTTGCTGCTAAATGATATTTGAAACACATATTTAAATGTGATGCAGTTGAAGCCTTGATTTACACATCAAGGAGCAATACATTTAAGTGGCATTGTCTCACTGGAAGAAGGACCACTGGGGAGAAGTAGGAGAAACCGTGCGGATATGGGTAGGTTTTAGGTAGCACAGAGTAAATTTTATGAACTGACATCTAATGAGAAAGAACTATATTATTCCTTTAACAACAATACGATACAGGGAGCAAAGGGGAGGGGGGAAAGAAACCATTTAATTTTCCCTTCCTGCCACTCAACTCTTATATCTGTTTCTTTTTTAATTGACACTTTAATTCCAGAACTGTTTAATTGTTCCCATGATTGACTTATGCTAGAGAGATGGAAATGAGCATGATAATAAGGTCGTGATTTTTTTCATAGAAACATGCAAAAGAAAGAGCTTATTGCAGCATGTTGAGTAGAAGAGAAGCAGCAGCAGCTGCTACTGAGAAGGATCTGCCTAGCCGATTATATTTGCTCCTCTTTTCTGTCTTTAAACAGGCACAAAACCCTCTTGCGGAGACTACCATTACTTTTTCTAGAAATGTAACAGTAGGCTGGCAAGGTATATGGCAGAAAAGTAGACTAATTGTGTTTTCCTATTCAGAATATAGCCTGGGATGTCCATGAAGGGAAGTCTAGAGCTGGGTTGGGGTAAGTTCATACTCAGATGCTATCCTTTCTTTTCTTCTCTGGGTGGATCACAGTAGTCTGAAAACCTCAACACAAAGGCAGCACTGAGTTCAGTCCTCATTTAAGCTGTAGCTTAAAGGTCTAAAGATAGGAGATGAGGCAAAGTGCAAGGTAAGGCACGAAGCAAAAGAAATCTCCATCCTTGGAAGCACCTGCAGCTTCTCTGGATAAGGTCCTGAGCATCCCACGAAAATTTCTTAGGCCAGCATGGACTGGACAAACTCCAGAAGTCCCTTCTAAATTAACTTTTTCGATGTTTCCAGGAATGTCTTTAAGTTTGCAAATGAAGTACTGTAAAGTTGGGAAATACCCTTACATGCTTCCCCTCATCCTCTGTCTTGTGCATTCAAGCTGTGCACTGCAGGTGGCAGAGAAGCAACAGGAAAGAAGCACCAGCATCATTATTGTAGTCACAGTGCCTAAAGGATGTAAGCCAGCCAAGGTCTGTAGGAAGAGGTAATCTCTTTTATTAGACCTACTGATACAGTTAGAACTTGGATGGGATTTCAGGCATGCAAACGCTTCTTCAGCCCAAAAATAGAAGCAGCCCACTTCAGTGCTAAACACAGGTTGAAAACAGTTAGTCTGAATTTAGCTAGCTATATTTATCAACCAGACCATCTGAGGGGAAAAAACCACATAATTGGCACTTGTGGAATGGAAGAGATGTTAACTACATCTTCATCTCTTCTCTTGATATACCTCCTGAGGGTGACAGAGGGATATTTTTGCCCACAGAACGTGAGGGTGGAAGAGAGATTTGAAGCATGACAAAGCAGCTCAGTATGGCTGAGAACGCATCCTAGGAGCCAGAGGAACTTGGGATGCACATGGCGAAACACACTCACATGTGCTAGTGCCCAGAAGGAGTTTTTGGTCAAGGTCATTGAACAGGGGTGTCCCTGCAGTGTGTCCCACACCAATCCCTTCTCACCAGCATGGACCACAGGGGCAATGCTTGGCTTTCCCTGCTGTTTGGAAAGTCCACGCACCAGCCACAGGCTGGGCAAAGGCCTCACCCACTGCATCCCTCGTGGCTTCCTCACCACACACCAAGCATCCCACCTGGCCCTTCAGCCACGACTGGCTGATGGGAGCCAGTGCCTCGGCCCTGGGGTGCTCCCCTGAACCTCCTGCTGCCGCCAGGGCCGTGTCCACCACAGGCCCCATCCATCACCACAGACACCTTCTGGAAGCCACACTGTCCCCAGGGCTCCTACCTGGCACCGGAGCCAGCCCCTGGGACTGAGCCTCACCTCTCAGTCACGTTTCAGCCTGGGACTTAAGACCAGACCCAGGCTTAATTTGAGATCGGCCCTGTGAGGTGCTGGTTTGCCACCCCATGCCACCTCCTGAGGCTACAGCAGGGTGCTCAAATTTACCACAGGCACCCTTTGCTTCTGTACAAGCATTAATCTCCAGTTACGAACTGTCCCCTCCCCAGCCCAAGGTTAGCCTGACACCTCTCCTGGCTGGCAGCATAGCTCTCCTGGCCACCCCTCACTGGCCCAACCACAGCATCCTGGAGCATGGGTGCTGGGACATACAGCGCACCCAGCCAGGCTTTTGGGATAGCCCCTTCATCTCCCCAGTTACATCTTGTGCTAATTACTACTGCTTCTTGCACTAATAACTGTTTTCTCCAGTTTAATCCAATGGCTCGACTGACAATATTTCAAGCTCCCACAAACAACCAACACCACGTATGCCTTGTGTAAAAGGATTAGTTATCCAAGGGGGCTGGCGGGTGCGGGGGTGCGGGGGTGGGAAGGAGGGGATGGACAGGCATGGACAACAAGCATTTCTCCTGGCATGTCCTATTTTTGCTAAACTTCCCCCCTATGCCCCCATTTTCTGTTCCCTCCATGTATTTAGATTTACTTTCCAAATTTGTCCTGAATGTGTATGTTTGTCATGTAACTAAAGGTCAATTAATCTGGATGCAGTGCCTAGCTGTTACTTCTTCCCTTCCTCTTCCTCTCCCCCTGCTGTCCTTGAATATAGGTGGCACGCTTGCTATTTTCTAGTTTGGTGATGATACCTTTCATCTGACGTCCTTTTTTAAAAAGCTCCCAGGCCCGCAGTACCATGCACCAGTCCTTTCAATATCTGCGCACCACAAGCATTCAGTCAGACTCCCCAGGAGTGACCTGAGCACAGATGAGCAGTTGTGGTTCCTGTTCAGACAAGGCTGACTCCTTTCCTCCTGACTTGGCCTCTACCCCTTCTCCTCCTGCATCCCCCTCTTCTCCACTCACCCTCATTTGCCTTCCTCCACCTCATTTAAAGAAAAAGCTGTGGCACAGCAGGCACAGTTCAGTGCCACTCAGGAGCATGGTAGCAAATCTGAGACACCCAGCACCCATTTCTGAAGTAATTCCTTCTTCAGGAACATGTGGGCATCCACCTGCTGTTTGCAGTAAGAGAGGCTGTGGGGGTGCCAGGCCAGGCGTGAGGAGCCAGGAGGAATGCCTACACAGAACATATGCTTAGTTTGTCTCCTGCTTATCTATGACATTGAACCCGTTCCCACAACTTATCTCCTACCATCCCACTTCCACTCCCTCACCTGCCTGCAGATGCCTCTGTTTCACTGGTACAATTTCCCAAGTCTTGCACCAGCCTTACTGTCAACACAGGAGTGCAGAGGAGCGAGACCACCACCCTCACCTCCTTGCAGGGCGAGGCACCATCTATTTCTAAAGAGATCACATGAATCAGCTATCACAAACACAAAGTAGCTTAAAGACCAAGACCTTACATCTAGTCCTCCAATAACACTATTTTTTTCTCTCCACATCAGCTAATCTCCAAAAAACATAGTGCTCCTGTCTGGGAGATTTCTTTCATCGACAGAGCACCAAGCCTTTTCATTTTATGTCGAAAATACTTTAACCTTTAAGGAAAGAGGGCTTCTTGCTTTGTTTTGCTGACAGCAGTCGGTGACTGAAGATTTTTAGCCTTGGATTGAGTTGAGGTGTTGGGTGGGTGCAGTGTGGAGGAGCAAAGCTGAATTCCCATATCCTCACACAGACACACCAGTATCTAGTGAGAGACCAGGAAGCAGGATGAAGTCAGGGCATGGGTCCTTCCAGGAAGTTCAGGTGACATGAGGTGACTGTGTATCAGAAGGACCTGCCACAGGGGAAACAGGCTATAGACAAGCCTGTATACTTAAAATCAAAGAGGAGGAAAACCATACAGTAAATGGCCTGTGGAAGAGGTGAAAGAAAAATTATAGAAAGCCTTAAGAGCATGATATCTAGCAAAGCCATAGACAAACTGAGCCTCCATGGGCGTCAGACCAGATTTTTGAACCTGCATCAAGTTATTGAATCGAAATATAGACAAACTGATGACACAGTGTGGGTACATGAGAAATAAAGTGGAAGATAGTCTTTCCCTGACAGATCGCAACAGACACATGTCTGATTGGCTTTAGGACCATGACCAAGACCACATCTTCTCAGCACAGTTTTCCTATCACATATGCATTAGCTTGAAAATCCTGTAATTTGTTCCTGATGCAGGTAGAAAGGAAGAACTAAAAGAAAACACCCAACCAAATGAAAACAAAATAACAAACCAAAACCAAACAACCATACTGATGCTTGTACATTAGTCCTACAAGCACATCTGATAAAATCCATTTCTCCAGAAGTTTGAGTAATATCAGACTGCATGCCTCATTCCTGACAAACTACATGACAACCGCTTTAGTAAACATCGAACACAGCACTGGTCATCACACCTGCCTGACTCAAAAGGCTGTCCTCAGGCTGACATCCATCCTGCAGACTGGAGTCACAAAGCAGTTGGACCCAGTTATAGTTTAGAATAAATATGAAATCTCCCATATGTGCTCAGCAGTGATCATTTCCAGCCAGCATTCCTGTATACGGTGACCACAAATCTAGCTAAGTCAATATAGCGTTGTTACTTGTGAAAAGTGTAGATGCCAAGCTGCAAAGCCTCTCTTATCTCTCAGCTATTACTCCTGCTCCTCAAACTATGTTTGTGTAAGAGGGAAAGAAGCAGCAGCATTCCTTCCATTGCTGTTGGTGCTACAGTGGGACTTCTGTTTGCAATGAACAACAGAAAAGGCTGCCAAGAAATCAGATCTATTGCTACAAGTTTTATGGATATTATTTTTCCCCTCAGTGCCCTGAAAGGCAAATATCTTATGGTTGTTATGTACTTCGTCACAGTCATGAGTTCCATTTACCTTAATTTCGTAGTTATTACATAGAAAAAGACACAATCAACCAGAGGGCAAGAAGTCCCTTTGAAGGGTCAGAAGTATTTGTCCTGCAAGGCTTGGTGAGGGGCCCAAACCAAACTACTGACCTTGTGCTCAGATCCATGAAGCAGTGCAGGGGCTGCACAGGCCCATTGCGTTAAGCAGAGGCAGCCCTATGGGGTATGGAAGGGGCAGGATGAGGGCAGGCTCTTCCTCAGTTATCTGCGGCACAGAAACAGGCTGGATGCTGTGTGGAGCCAGATGTGTAATCTGGGCCATGCAGTGGGCCCAGGCAGGCTCAGACAGGCACCTCTGCCAAAAGCAGGCTTCCAAGCTGGGGAATGGGGGCAAGCAGCATCTGCATTATTAGAGTTGGTCTTCTGAGGCCACTACCAACCATTGCTAATTGCACTGCTACCTTTAGAAGCTAAATGGACATTGGACTTCAGGGACAGACGATGATTTAGTCATTTACACCTGTCCCAACCCACCTCTAAACTGGTGTTTATGAAAGAAGTCAGCAAGATCTTTTTGTGAAAATCCTCCGTGAACACAGCCAGGATCCAGCTCCAATGTTTCTGCATGGACCAGGACAAAGCTGAAGGCTCTACGGTATAGAAGGAAAATAGCAGGAGGCTTACCATAGGACTGAGATAATTCAAACCTGTCTGCTGGGCAGGGCAGGTTTATACAAAGGGCAAAATGGCTCTCTTAAATACCTACAGCCCATCTGTCACAAAGCGTTTACAGGATCTGGAGACAACACTGCAGTTCAGCTATTCAACAGCCACAGCATTTGATCTCATCAGTACTACTGGGAAGGCTGGTATCAACACCAGCGGACTCCAGGATTAGATATAAGAGTTTCTAAACTTAAATCCTTAAACAAAACTAAAAATCCTTAAGCCAAAATCCAAGATCATTTTAAAATATGTGCTACTTAGTTGCCTGTCTCCATCCCAGTTTCATAATCACACTTTTGTCCCAGAAAAATATAACCTGTATGTAGTCCAAAGCATTGCTGCACTTGAAACCCAGACTTACCTGTTAGGAAGCATTGCTCCCCGCTGCAGACGGAGGTAAAATACCTCTACATAACAGATCTTAAACAGAAAAAAACAAGGTAAGCCCAGACTTGTTCTGAGATACTGCAGGCAAGTTGCATGGTTTAGTTTGTGTATTAGGAATGCCAAAAATAAGTTTGCTGGCATTCATACAGCATGTGGGTCTTCAATAGATCTTACTCTATTCTAAAGTCAAAGTAAATTGTAAAGCACAGTCTGCTATCATAGGTGGCCTTCCAGCAATGTCAGACTAGACCTCCCACTGCCTGGTGCCTTCATGGTTCTTCCATAAAGCTTTTGAATGTATTGGCTGATTCCATCCAAACTTCAGAGGGGAACAGTCTCAAAAATAACAAATATCCATGATTTATAAAAGAGGAATCTGTTTAGAAAGAGGAGTGGGGTCCATCCCAAAACTTTTCATTTTGTTGGCCAGTTTCTACAGAATATGGGAGTCTGTGTATCACAGCCAAAGCACAGCAAGAAATGCATTGTAACAGGAAGCAGAGGAGAAATTCAAATTTATGTGTAAAGATAGCAGAAAACCTAACTCAATTTTTTAAACCTAAGAATAATAATGCAAACCTATAGGAACCCAGGCTTTATCAGCCCCATGGGTCAGAAGAATACCTGTTTGGGAATGCAGTGCAGGCTCAGGCACTTTGGGTAGGATTTCATATCAGCTCTGTTCCTGTGGATTCCACTAGTTAATACCGCTCAGAGTGGAGATGAGCAACACCACGGACTCCTGTCCCAAAGTCTTGTCTGCACAGCGGTATATTTGGTTTGCTTGTGTCTACTGCTTGTTGTTTTGGTGGTTGGCAGAGATTGCCTTACAGTAGTACTTGCCTCTTCCTTGTCAAACAGAGAGGACATGCAGTCACACCAAGCACTCTCCAATCCTATTAACGCAGTGACAGAACAGTTTCTGGGTTAGATTGCTCTGAAGAGCCAGTGCTAAATGAGATGCAGTATCACATAGGCACATGTGACTACAAGAGAGAAAAGTGACTGCAGCTTTCCTAAAGCTTTCCCTGCTCTGCCAACACCCCATTTCCAACAAGCTGGGGATTAGCACATGCTGAAAGTAGTTGAGAAAGTGATTTCTAAACATTTCAACATTTTAAAACACCAATGTTTTGGCTTTTGTAGTTTATCGTTCATAGTTTAGTTATGAAGTCTGTTTCTGTGTGTTCCCAGCCTGTTGCTACCAATAGGTGTTGAGATTATATTATTTGCAAAAATCATAATAGCTAGAGCAGTAATATCCACATGGTTTATTATCAAATTAAATGCAACTATTCTCTGAGTAAAAAATATTTTTTTTTTTTTCAAAATACCACTCTCTCTAATGGAGTTTTCACAAGCACTTCCTTCTCACCATTTCTTGGCTTGTAGAAATTATAACATTACATTTTTCTCCTAGGTTACTTGTGTTTGAAACAAACACCAAAGGGAGCATGGGTAGAGTGTTAGAGAACCATACAGGCCGTGGGATAACCATGCATTTTAAAAATGTGTGCTTTTATGCACATACACATGAAAAAGAGTGTGAAAGATTTGGACCAGCTCTGTAGGGTCATGGGGGAAAATATGCAGTTCATATTTGGTTTCTAATCTTATTGCAGAATGTGGCATATTCTATTTATTTCAGTGTATTTTATATTCAGGTGCAAGTGACACTAGTGGAACTGATGCTCCCAACCACGGTATCTCCAGGATAACCTGATGAGACAAGCTCTAGAAAGGAAAAGAATTCAGTCTGTCCCAGCCCATCCTGTCTCTGTGAGGAGGTTACCAGTATGCCCCTCAATTCAGGACAAGCATGGCAGTGATGTCACTTACGGAAATAGAGAAAATTGGTTACAGCCACCAGACTCCTCTGTAAAGATCATAGAATAGACACTTCCAGGCCGTGTCAATCTCGTTAACCTTGAACGTGGCAGCATAAACACTAAATTACAGCATTCTTAGTCACAGGACTCTCTTGTTTAAAATGTAGAGTTGTTACTAAACCACAGCAAAACAGTGACAAGTCACTGACACAAAGCCTTCCCACATCTGCAAAAGAAATAATGTTCTGCTCCAGTCTTCCCATGGTATGGTTTATATCGACTGACTTAACTGAAAAAGACAACACAGATCCTCTTTTAGTACATATTCCAGTTGAAAGAATGTGAAAAATATCTTTCTTGTTTACCATGAGGATGTCTGCCACAGCATTTCCTGTAGCATCAGTATTCCTGGGGAGGTGGAACTCTTATCAGTGTCAGAAGTGTTTTGTCAGACTAAGGTTAGATACCAAACAGAGATGGAAGCTCAAGCAAAGTTCTGCAAACTCTGTTCTGTTTTATTGCCACTGTAAGCTAGCAGCAAAAAGAATAAGATACACATCTGTGACGTAGGTAATGCCAGATCAGCTAAATTCAGGAAATTGGTAAAAGGTTTTGGAAATGAAAAACCCTCTTGATCTCACTCTGCAGTCTTTTCCTGTCACTTCCTAAACAGGTCCATGATACAGTTTCAGCTTCAAAAGAAAAACACCAGGATCCCCAAACACATCCATTTCTTCTATGCCAACTCTGCGTAGACACTTTCCAAAGCATTCAGAAAGCTCTTCTGCATGATAAGCATTGCATGGCACTGCTGTGAGGCAGAGGGTCATTCTGTACGAGGCCTTTATGCAATTCAGGGCAAAACTTACCGTGCAGCAAGGCTGGGGAGCTGAGACTTTAAATCAGCCTCCCTACTTTTGGCTAGCCAGTGGGTGAGAGAAGCTTTTCCTATATGCAGAGTCTGTCTTTCATTTTAGTTCTGCCCTCACCTTACCCTGACATGCCACAGCATCTACTTCATTCCAGGCTTTTCAGGTATGTAATACTGCATGCAAACTATTACTCTCAGGGCAGAAACAAACTAAGGTCTCTTTTCCACAATTCCAGCCCATTAACTCAGTATTTGGTACACACCCTGTTCTCTATACTTTACACAAACCTTGGAAACATAGCCCTGCAGAATAGCTTTACACTTTTTATTCCCAATCACTGGGAATTAATTCAGACCACAGAAGCAGAGAGGCTGTAGGGACGGCAGTCTGGTTTACTCATGCAGCCCTCAAAGGTGAAAAAAACTACCAAATTGCTCCACCAGGAAAGCAAATGCATAGGACAAAAAAGCAGAAAGGAAAAAGGCAGAAAATACCAACCTTACCAGCAAATTCTATTTAATGATTTCAAGGAATTGATTTAGAAGTTTTTACATAGCAACTATGCAACTCTCTCACAGGATGCTGGTTTTCCTGCATGAAGCTTTCTTTCAAGCCCGCAGTACTGTACCTGTTGCTTTTCTGAGACTGGTGGTCTTGGGCTTCACACACCTTGTGGTGAAGGACAGAAAAAATCTTCAGCTGCAGGTGAAGCACCAGCTAGAATGGCAACCTCCTCTAAACACTAAGTCGGCTCCGTCTGATCTGTTGGCATTGCAAAGGCTGAGAACTAACTCAAGGAAGGCCGCTGTCCTTCATTCATTCATTCATTCATTTGCATTCAGGAAGCAAAACTACATTAGCAGACATGCTGGATTAGCTCCAAGTCCCAGACCATACGGAACTTTAGGTTTGCTTGATGCACCAGGCACATAGTTCACTTCTGGTATATCACCAGTAACAGATCGCTAGCTCTGATGGCAATGCTCTGCTGGAGACATGAGGAGGGATTTCAGAGAAGATTTTTCTGGAATATGCATGCGAGAGTCATGAAAGACAACTTCCAAAGGCAATATATTCTGAGTTTCTGTGTGTTATTTTACACACATTCCAACAACTAACAACCTAAAAAACAGTGTTTACTCCTTGGAAGCTTCAGTTGATGTGAAGATTCGAAAGATGCTTGCGATTCTAGAGTACCTAGACACTTACTGGTGTCTGGTTAGCGGCTGGTTAAGAAACTTTGGAAGGAAGAAACTTTGCACATGAAGCTTTGCATGAGGCTATAGCACGTCAATATATTTTGTAATTAATCACAAAAACCATGGAGAACTGCACAGAAGATAGACCTGGTTCCCTGGGCAGGTACTGAGTACAAAATGGAATGTTGTCCAACAGCTGGAGCTGATTCAGGTAGTTTAGAAGACCAGGAGAACTAACCACACCACTCCCAGCAGACCTGGAGCAGGACCCTGCAAAATGGCTGTGGGACAGGAACTACACAGATGTGGTACCCAAAACCATTTAACATTGGCCTTCGCATAGAAGTCAGTACAGATTTAAAATAAAATCCGATATTATGTTTAATTAAAGGAGCACTGACAGCTCAAAAGTTGTTAAATACGAAGCTACATATGCCAGCTTGAAAGCCTGCACTGTAATTTCTTAAGCCTCCCCTCACACCTGGAGAAGATGGAAAAGTAGGTACTCATCTATGGCACTCAGCAGCAGCATATCTGAGGGCATCACAGCCCTGTGATATTTGTCCTCACCTGAGAGGAAAATGAACGCCATCACACATATTATAAGGTGACCACTGGATTGCCTTTACATATATTTTGGATTCTGGACTGCATGTAACCAGGGATATTTCCAAAGACACATAACATAAAAAGGCATTTAGAGGCTTAAATAGTTTCAGAAAAACCAAAACCATCCAGTGTTTGGCAACTTGCACAAGGTCATAATGGAAATCTGTCATGGAACAACTTCGTTCCCTCAAGCCCATGGGTAGCGTCTTAACAGATGTCCATTATCTTTCCAAATGGGCTGTAAACATTCTTCTCTGCAAGCTTCAGTATATTTTCATGTAAAGAGAAAAGGCACATGTCACTGGCCTTTTTTCCAGGCTAGTTACATAAGAAACTACATTTTTTTCAGCAAGGTGGGATTTTTTGTCATGAGATGTAAAATAAGCCTGACACTGAATACTATTTGCTCTCCCCAGGGCAGCAGCAGAAAACAATTCAGACTTCACTAGTTGGAAACTAACATTAATTATCATGCCATTTCTCTCCTTTATGATCAACTCCTCCATCAGCACCAGTTCCAAACTACTCATATTCACCACTGCACCACATTTACCACTGCAACTAATGCATGGCAAAACTTTCAAAGGTTTTTGACAGATATCGACTCTCTTAGGTGCTTCCAAAAGTTTCTTTTGTTGGCTTTTTAAAAATTACTTATTTTACAAGCCCTATTTTTTTCATTTCCATATGCTTATTAAATAGTGTTTATTAAAAACTTACGTTGCTTCCATAAGCAGCATAAATACAGCTCAAGGAACAGAAGTAGCTTTACAAACATCATATTCACACCTATATTCACAGGGTTTACATTGCTGTAAAAAAGAAAAATAATTAATGCCAGCCGAATGTTAACAAATGATGTGGTGAGATTCATTTCGCCTTTCCAGGAAAGTTACAAACCAAAAAAACATGAAAGGAAAACTTTACCAGGTATAATTCATTTTTTTCAAAGTTCTTGAATCTCAGGTTTCCTCTTTCTTTTAGAAGACTTTTAAACAACAGGTCTTACACACACACCAACTACCTTCTGAAGCATTTCTCTGTAACTTGTTCTTGACCCAGAAAGAAAGAATTTAATCTTCATAAGCAACATCCATCGTACAGGCAGCTCTTCCTAGAGCACTACTGAAACGCATTGAAAAAAACCCTTTTCTCCCTAGTCTGAAAAAGAGGGACTACAGATTGAGGAAGGGGAATTTCTCCTTAGTAATTGTCTTCAACAAAATAAGTAAAACAAAGCAATCTCCAACATCTATTGAACAGGTGAAATCAATCTAAGTCTCTGTTCCTTACGATTGACTCAAATGAGCACAGGATTTCACAGAACACTTGGATACTTTCACATGAGCCTAATTCAAAGTTCCTCAAAACCAACAGAAATGCTCCTTTCCTCCCTTCAATGAGCTTGTTAAAGTGTTTTTACATTTGTATTTTCCAATACCTGCAAAGAATATATTCAGTGGTTGGTTTTTATTAGTCTCCAATAATGTTTTTCAATAACAAATGGCTAACAATGTTAAGGAAAGCACACCGACTGGTCAGTGACCGTCAGTGGCACTGCATCTAAGTCTGCATGACAAGCAGAAAATATACGAAAAGGCGTGTGACTGACTGCCACCAATTTTAAAAGCTTGACCAGAAAGTCATTAATTGACTTCACCCTACAGTCCCTTGCCAACAACAGCAAAACAGGTGGAAAGGACCAAATTAATAGTATCCACAGAAACATTCTCCTTTTATTGCCTCTCCCTCAAAATAATTCAGAAAATTTCAACTTAAAAAACTCTAAAAAAAGCATTACATGTCAGCGCAGTTTCTGTTTCATCACACAAGTTAGCCCTAGTAGCATGTCCCTTGCAGCAAACAGAGCTTTCTGGAAGGGGTGGCCACAACAGCACAAACCCATTTATTTTGTAAAATTTGTTTTTGACAACTGCATGCAGTACTTAAACTGAAACCGTTGTCTTGGAAACCTGTTTCTGGTGAAGTTGTCCTAGCAATGCTGAGTTCCTTCAGTGAGGAGGGAGACCAGGGACATTTGGAGGCCATGCTGAGAACTAGAGACAGAGCCCAGGTTGAACGCTCTGTCCCAGGCTCAACATCTCAGAGCATGGAAGAGTCATGCAGAGCCACAGACACAAGGCCACTCTGAGGTCTATAAACGGCAACTACCCTGTTTACCGAACATGAACAGTGTAAGAGATCTTTGAAGCAAATCAATGTATTAGGTGGGTAAATACACAGGATTTTTTTTTTCCCCTCATTTTTTCATCTATTGTATAAACATCTGCTAATATGTTCAGAATTGTGCTTTACAGTTCCCTGAACCTACCTCATCTTTTCAGGGTATTGGCAGCTGTCAAAGCCCTGTATCACCTTGGACTAGCAAACCTTAAAAATTTGGGTGCAGGATTATTTTTTTTACAATTCAGCATCTGAATATGTCCATAATTCCCAAAATGTAGCAAATGATTCTGCATTAGCTGTACCGCCATTTGACAGTGGCAAAACAAGGATTTGTGTGGAAGTATCTGTCAACAGCAAGGTAAGCTCTCTGGCAGCAGGAGGGCAAACAGGAAAGTGGAACCTTTTGCAGTTTGTGGCAATGTGAACTTGCAATAAGTGATAAAAAATTTTTTTTTTTTTCTTTTAAAATGAATGAACTTACATGTTAGGAAAACACACCATAATCCATAAACTGCAATTACATGGAAAAACAGGCATTACCTTTTTAAAGGATTCCATTATGCTTTGAATCCCCTTCTCCTGTGGTTTACTTGTGGTATAAACACACATATACACACACACACACACCTTCCCATCCCTCACTTCCACTCCCAATAACAGCAAAAATAAACATGAAAAATAATATTAAAAAACTCTGTATTCAGTAATATTCACACCAAAGTATATGTATAGATATATCCATTAAAATTATGAACATTTCTAAATATATTTTATGTATCATACATATATTTATATGTATAATTACATATCCACAGAAGTAGTCTTGCTGTGCTAAAGCCAGCAGTAAAAGCAAAAACAGGTTTCACAATAGGACACCCATATATGCATATGTACTGGCTGTTTGGTTTGTGAATTTATTTACAACTTAACTATATCATAATAAATGCTTACTGTTCTATTGTACAAACGTAATAGTAAAGGTTTAGGTTTGTTTTTTAAATACAAAGACTGCAAATGAATACATGAAAAAAATTACACACCATGTACAGTATTTATAATTTATAAATGCAAAGTTAAGACCTCTTTAAATTATTGCACTTGCATATTCTTGTTTTTTTACAAAGATAGTTTATATGTATCATATATATATATATGTGTGTGTGTAAATATATATATATATAAAACAATTTTTCAGCTCACTAACTGTAGTAAAGTTGAATGTTGTTACCTTGAAGTTCTTTCTTCTTCACATAACAGCCCAACCTGAATTTTGAATATATATGAAACTACTCTACAAATCAGTTTGATCTACCCTAGAAAGCAGTCTGTTATTTTAGGTTGTTTGACAGAGTATACACCCGTATTACAATCGAGCACAGTTTTTGGTCAGAAAGCAAAACAAGAGTTATGATGTGCCTTTGCTAGATTGGGATATATAACTTAAAGTTTGAACATGAACTTCCTTGTAGTAGTGTGCAGAAAGTCTTTTCTGTGTTTAGAATGAGTAAATTAATTGTTTCACGTCACAGAACTGTTTCCGTATCACACTGTTTGAGGCAAATGCATTATTTCAAGAGGGTCATAATTGTTTTGAGCATCTAACAATCTATTTTTTTTAACATGAATAGTTACTTGCTATCCCTACAATTTTAACACGAAATGTTCTAAATACAGTCACAGCAAACGGATCACACTGTTCTAAGTTTAAACACATGACAGAAGTCTGTGCCACATAAAAAGATGAATTCCACACTGCATGTCCCCTCCAATGTAAATATGTTTTATCATATACTTCCACTAAAAAAACCTATTGCATTTCTCTAATGGTCACTTACAAAACCAAAAAAATAATAATACTGCCATGAGTTGAACCATTACAGCAGAATGTTGACCTACTGAACAAAATTCATAGATTAATTATAACAATGGAGTTTCTGTCAGCACTGTAATAAAATATGCAACACCTCAGATGAGGATCATGCTATGTCAACTACTTTTCTCAGTGCATACCTTCCAGGCATGATTTCATAATACATTAGAAATGCTCAGATACAGCTTCAGCCTTTTTACCTTTACTGGGCTTAGAAGGGAAAAGCAATTGGAATTGTCAACAAACATAACACAGTTCTGGGAGTATAAAGTCTAACACTTCTAGGAAAGATCTGTTAGGTTTTTTATACATTCTTATTGATCTCGGGCAAAATCAGTTTTAGCAGAATAAAAATGCAAGGAAGAATGGCTTTTGGCAATTTAACTTAAGATGCCTTACAGATCTAGATATCTTACTCTGTCTGTGAGTTCACATTCAGAATTTTTAATAGTCAAATCTCAACATGTACTTCAGCCATGAAATTCAAATGCAGCTTCAGAGTTTTAATTTTTGGTGGTTTTTACTTTGGAAGTGTGGGTATAAGTCTGCTCCTACATAAAAATTACACATCTGAATCTTCGCTCTGTAAATGCTGAGGCAGACTAAATTTGCTTAGAAAATACAGCCCATTGTGGCTTCTTTTTTTTTTTTTTTTTATGTCTAGGTGCTAACAGAGAGTAACATTTTGTCATGAACTTTCTCCTTATACACACCAGGGAAACAAACCAAACCACAACCACTTAGACCAGAATTTTTAATTCTAATGGACATTACACTATAGCAAACATATATATTATGTGGTTTGGATAGTTCTATATTAGAAACAATACCTGAGTGACTTGAGAAATTGATAGAACAACTTATTGCCAATTTGACAGATTTGCTAGGGAAACGTGTTTTGTATCAGTACTTATAACATTCAAAATATAAAATATTATGTGATACTACCAAATATTTTGAACGGTAAGTAACAGAACTAGTGAATTTACCTTTACTGTCGATGAGTAAAAGATGTATCAAAAGCTTAACATACACACAGAAACAGTGTGGTAAGGAATATTTTTGCAGTGCTTGTAAGATCAGCATTCAAAGAGGAAGAATAACAGCAAATATACTTAACCCATGAAGGAAAAACTATCCATCCAGTTGTTGGGGTATCTGAATTGTAGAGAGTATTTTTGTAGTCATTGTAGATTTGGAAAATTTCCATGTAAATTAGGAACCGCGGATTGCGTCTCAAGTACTCAGCAGATGAAAGGTTGCATCTGCATGATTTAGTTAAAACAGAACTGCTAAGGATTAAAGCAGAGGACACAGCATGAGAAACCATTGATTCTACTTTGGTTTAATTGTTTCCTGCCATTTTTTTTGAAATTCCAAATTAATTTGCTGTGGTTAACAATGAATTACTGCACTTAGAATTGGTAAAGCAAACAGAAAAAAATTCTGGGGCTACTGCCAGGTAACGTGTTTCATACAAATAAGGTAACTTCATATTGAATTCTCAACTTCTGGGATATCTATGTACTGCAAAGGCTTAGGTGCATTTATTTTATACATTATGCGATTATCGCATACTGTACACATGTACAAATACTGGTATGTGCTCGACCATAACAGAAGGCAAAACTCAAGAGTCCAAGTAATTTACATGAAACCCATAAGATGGCATGCTTATTAGAGCAATACAGCTCAACAGACATGAGATGGAAAAAGAGAACCTCTGTTCTCTTTTTAAGTCACTACTAGTAGTTGTTAAAGTTACACAAATGGCCATGTTACCATGGAACCACTGCAAGAGTGTTTTACCAGTGAAAAGCGTATAATGCAGTATAGGCTGTATGTGAAAGGTATGCAAAGACTGTGTTTTCACCTACTGTGTGGATCAATACGAAGATTTATTTTCTCATTATTTTTAAGGGAAAGATGAAGGCAAATTAAGTGTTGTTGAAACATACTCTGTAAAATTGCACTGAATTTAAAAGAGTGGCATTAAATGTAAGGTCTTAAAGTCTGTGCATAAGTTTGTAAGGCTGAAGCCTAAGTCAGCACAGAACTGTAAACACACTATTTTAGAGTACTTTTCTTCAGTCAGCTATTCCTTCACTAAGAATGGCAGTTCTAAGCCCTGGAAATTTTGCTGAACTAGGGGAAAAAAGCAAACAGACAAATGGAGAATTTTCCTAATTTCACTCATCTCAGGATGGGGGGAAAAGAGCAGCAGAAGACATGCAGTGTCACTGTGCAACACAAAAGCTAGTCAATACAAAAACATTTTTGATTTATTGTGATGGTACCACAATCCTTCCTATCAGACCTGACTTTTCTGACAAGGCTTTTGTTCCCAGCAGATAGCATACCTCAGGTATGTCTCCAATACCTTTTAAAATACAACTCAGCAGGTAGAAATAAAAATTATGACTTTACTTAATTGTGAGCTAGGCAAGGAAATCTTTGCTGTCACATTTAGATTTTAATCTGATACTTCTGTCACTATGGATACAAAAACTCCAACCTGAAACTCTCTCTCATATCAGAGATAAATATCCAGTACTTCCAGTGTTTAAAGGGAGGAGTTGTCTAGGTTTATAAACCATTCTGAAGAACAAAGCACCACCACTAGTTCTTTCAACGTTTGCCTTGTGAGTGACAGAATTTGCATCATGATGCTTAACGAAGTACTTTGAAACTTTAACCTGAATGTTGGTTTTCCTTTAGTTTGCAGCAAGAGAATTCACTGTAACCTAAGCATGAATGATAGCCTCCAAGGATTCTGCTGGAATTCAAACTGATTACAAGTAGATCACACATAAACATTCACAATAGCAATGGGTATATTGTTCTATTTATAGCCAAGAACTCCCAAGTGACACTGGTGTTAAAGCCAGCCACAGGACGGTATAATAAAAGTACCATTGAAACCCTTACTAGAAAGATACAATTTAGAAGTACCCCCTAAGATTTTATTCCACCCCCCTCCCTGCCCCCCCATCAGTTTTAAATTAAGGCCTCAGCAACGTAGCCCATGAGATAAGGCCAGTCTTTTATATTCACAAGTTGTAAGTTCTCTTTTGATAGCTGACTCCAAAACATCTGGGTTGTCATTTTCCCTCTGTTCATGTTGTGTCACTGGTGTAGATCAGGAGATTGGCTGCCAGAGTCATTTAGCTGAGGTAACTCCGTGAGTGTTACCTTCCTAGGCAGATCTGCTTCTTAGCACTCTGTAGCTTTTCTTTTTCCTTTTTTTTTTTCTTTTTTTTTTTTCCCCAAATAAAAACAAACCAAAACTAAAAACAACCCCCAAAACAAGAAGGGATGTTTTTCAGGTTAAAGCAATCTGTTGCTGCTGTTCAGTCATCGATCTTCACGGGAAGTGAATCTGAGGTCCCAGGAGCCAGGGACTGGGAGGGAATCCATATGGAGGCTTCCTCACCTCTTGTTACTTTCTCCCATTGGTTGAGATTGTCCCTGGAGATGCAAAAAAGTCAGAGGTAAAGCACCATTCATAAGTTTACCGGGATTTCCTCCTAACAATACTGTCTGTTGTACTATAATTTGAGATTTAGCTTTATGCTGTATATTGGTAACCGTCATCAAGATTTTATCATCTTTACATTATTTCAGCCTTCACCTTCAGTTATCCCATTTTCTAATTCTGTGTGGCTCATACAGGTGTTGACTATATATAAGCCTATGGTATACCTTCCCCAGAATGAGCCCTGCAGCTACAGGCTCGCACCTGCTTCCATTACAGATTTCTAGCCCTCTTGGCTGCAGAGAAAACCCAGCTGTGACCCAAGAGAGAGACGTCTGCAAAGACTCTGAAACAGCAGTCTGGAGACAAGCAGCCTTCCTCACTTCAGACTTCAGGGATTTTACCACAGCATACTTTGGCCCTTTTCAAAACCACCACAGAAATCTGGACTTTTGCCAGGAAACTTGCTTCCCTGGAAACCACAGAAGCACGTTAAGCCTTCTTAAACTCCTGCACATGGGCTGCCTGACACTCTATAAAATGTTGCGTGCCAACATCATAGTATCAACTTTCAATTACTATTGCGGTGATCATACTGTCAAGCTACTACATTCAAAAAGTAGTGCAAGCTACTACATTTAAAGAGTAACTTCCCTGAGACAGAAAGGTTTTTTAGTGTCTCACAACCTGGCCAACCCCCAAGTCCAAAATTTGGTTCACAAGCCATAAAATGATGAGGAATTAAGCTGGTGATGTTCTAATGATCTGAAGGGAGTACAGACCCATAATCTTACTTGCTGTACACTAGTACCACTCCAATGACTTGGAAGTCTATGCTGACGATATCCAACAGCGGACCATACTTGCTTGCAACCCATGGCCAAATCTAGCATTCGGTCTTCCAATACAGAGAAAGAAAGCAAGCGCAACTTCATACTATCAGATGCCTAGTTACTAAAAGAACAGGTCTTAGATGTCTTCAGCAAACAAACAGGATGGTAGAAAGTGCTACGTGTTGTATTGTTGTATTACACTGGAATTTATGTTGCAGACCTCTTCTGATTTTTATGTCACAGCTTTGTCAAAACAGTTGATAAAACAGCAAACTGAGCTGAAAGCGCAGTGAAGAGGTTAGAAGAGAAAATGTGGCATTTTCTGGGGATGAGGGAAGGCAGGACCCGATGGAGCCTGCCGCAGAAAGCCGGTACCCTCTAGGGTAACACCCACACCATTTTCTGCAGGCAGATGGAAACCTGCTCTGCCAGTGCTCCAAGCCACCTGGAAGTCAGGAAGCCGAAGCCAGCATTAATATGGTGCTGAATCTCAGCTCACACAATCAGGCACTAAGGGTCATCAAAATCAAACTGTCACTATTTCTAGGTACCTTTCCTGAAACTGGGAAAGTAATGAGAAGGATTGCAGCCAAAATATTTTTAAATTATAACAGTTTCAGCAAGAATTGAGAGACCTGAAAGCACATGGAAATTTGTTTAAAATTATTTGGTCTGAAATAAAGAGGAAAAAAAAAAAAATCACTTCCCCTCATCCTCAAAATAAATATACTATCATAGATTTGCCAGTTTAGCAGGCCTACTGAGTGCGTGGGCTACAAAACACACATAGGACTTATTCTGAACACTGTAACAGGTAGCTGGTAGTTTTGATCTACACAGAATGATAAAAGAGTATTTAAAAATGTGGAATAAATTACAGGACAAGAAAACCTTCTAGATTCTCAGCTGCTACTTTACCTCAGAGAAACCAGTGACTGATACTTTTTTTGCTTTGTTGTTTTTAAAAGATTTAGATAACATGATTCATTTGCGTTTGTGCTCCCAATGAAGCCCTGGCTCCTAAGTGTCTGGAATAAGTGCCCAGAGGCTCTCAAAATAAAAACCTTGATGCTGACATGCTGCCTTGGCTGCTTCTGCTGCTATTATTTGCAGCTGGTGTCTGTGTTCCAAACAACTCAAGGATGCGGCAGCTTAAACACTGTGTTCCAAGAACGAGCACTGCTGGTGAGGGGGTGATATCAAAATCAGTTCAGTCAGCGGCTGAGGCAATACCAGACAGGAGTGAGGCTATATTCCTCTCCTCACACTGAATAAGTTACCTGTCAAAACTAAAGGAAAAAACAGTCTAGTACGAAATCAGCTATTTGCAACACTCTGGAGTAACCTAAACCCTGCAATAACATACATTTTTAGTAAGTGGGGAGTTGAAATTAGATCTGTGTTCTTGATTTCCTACTCTGCATCTCCTAGTTTGAACTCTCAATGCTTCCTCCTCAACCCCCTCAAACAGACAGCAGAAGGTAATTTCAAGGCTAAGCTAAAACTATCAAACTGCTCCTCAGAAGACTTTATGGCAGGGTATGGATTTTCAGGAAGCTCTTTAGTCTTACAGAGATCTTACACCCCATCCTCACACCTATGCTCCAGTTCTGCGTCAGTGTAATCTGAATTAAGGAATGTATAAGGGCAAGGTGAGGAGCTGTGTCTGCACAGAGCTGTGCCCAGTCTGGAGGCTGTGGCAGTGTAGCTCTCAGAAGTGCCAGTATTATAATTAGGACTCCAAACAATGTTCATGCTTCATCTTCAGAATCATGGAGAATCTTTCATCTAGAACACATATGCATGTGGGTGCTTGATACTCTACAATTCAACTTTAAAACTCCTCAAGTTGAGTACTGAAAGATGGACCGTGAGGCATTACAAACCACTTTTGCAAATAAGCCTCGTATGGATATCCGTGTGGCTAGAAAACAGAAGATATGGGTCTTCCCAGAACGCTGCTCCTGAAAAAGACACTGTGCAGTCTTCAGCACTTATCCTAGCCTTTCTGCACCTCAGCTCCCATTAAGTGGATTAACAATGTTAACTTCTTACCAAAGGTACTGGCAGGCTTATGCAAATTGTTCTACAGTAAATACAGACCCATTTTTAAGACCTCCCATCTGATTTTGCTAGTGCCAGAACTTTCCTGACATCCAGCGCTGAGGTTACTTTGTTAATCATACAGACTCTGCAAGACATTTTCATGTGAAAAGGATATAGATACTGATTTGGGGAGTAAAAGTACACCCAGCTGTTGAAAAATAAGTAATATAAAAGAAATAACAATTTTCACATATATAAAGCAGTTTGACAATATTTCTTAGCTCAAGTAGAAACAAGTCACTGGAAACACTCATGATGAACATTACTGCCTTTCTAATGGTAGGTATTATAGTTGATAGTACATATACCCATTCAATATAGAGAGGGTATAAAACTGACTGAAAACATGGTTATGCAAAGTACAATCTGTGTTCTAGTTACATGGATTGAAAATCTGATCATTTAGCTTTCAGCCATCAATACAGCTGAAGCAACGTGCCTTCAAGCAAGGATTACAAAGAGGAGTTAGAAAACTTCCAAGGTCTCAGACTACCTCTCAGTAAAGCAGTTGTAAAGCATCACAACCTTGTAAAGACTGAAAGGATTACCAGTGGTTCTGTAATTTACTTCATATTCTCTGACTTCACACTGAAAGCAACGCTTCTTTATTTATCAGCATACACATTATTCAATAATCACACTACCAACATGTATATATTAGGTCAACACGGCCCAGGGAGTACACTTTCCTACCCCATACTGTAGCTCTAAATTCCAAAACAGGATTTGGACTTTAATACCATTATGACAGTAACACACTCCACAGCGTTTTGAAACTGGAGAAGAGTTTAATGCTATGTAGTAACTGATGGAACCACTAAAATATGCACTTATGAATACTTCGACATTACTTAATTTAGGATAACAAATTACAGCCTAATATTTACCAGATATTGTTACTTTCATAGCTTCTAAGGACAAAAGACACTAATAGAAGGATCACCTAGCCTGACTGCCTGGAAAAGACAGGCCTTTGCAATTTCATCACAGTAACTGTGCCTCAGGCCTGTATCCTTTTTACCTTTCTCTTTTTAAAACTATACCTAGCTCTGGTTTAAGATCTTCAATGGACAAAATTCCAAATGATTAATAAAGAAAAAGAAAAAGAAAAAAAAAAGACACATTCACCATATTCCTTGTTTGAACATTTGGGCTTCAAGTAGTCTTTACCTGCTAAATTAATGAACTTGTTCTAATCAGAAAACATATTATGAAGACAGTTACAGATTTTGAAAAAGTAATTCTCTTGGATAAACTAAATACATCATGTCAGATTTTTTAGTCTCTCACTATATGCTCTCAAAACATTCCTTAAGCTTTCTTAACCTATTCTTATTTGCTTGTGTCTTTATGCACTCTTCTTAAAGCACAGACACTAAACAGGATTCCATCTGTAGCCTCATTAATGTAATAACTGCAGAGGTATAGTCTCTAATCCTACTTAATATTCCCTCCAAATCCATCTAAGGGTTGCAGAGCCATGCCCAGTGGTGGGACCTTAGAGGCAGCTGACTATTAGTGATGGCTCCTAGATAGATATTCACTGCTTTTCGTAAGATAGCCCATTGTCCCACTGGTACAGACCTACATATTTTTCTCATAGCTACATGAAATACTGTTTGAGTGCAAAGGAAATTACTTTGCTAACCACGACCTTACATTTCACAGTATTTTGTATATAGTGGGCACCCTTCTGTTACTTCACATGGGTCATTTAATCCACAAGATCAGGAAAGTGACAGAGTAGGTAGATCTGCCATACAAGACAAAGAAAAAGTTCAATGCAAGCTAGAATTTAAGGACCACAAGAGAAAAAATAATTATGGGAAAGATGCTAGTAAGAGCATAGAAAACAGGCCTCTCTTCCCTGGATGTGACTAAAGATTGGTGGCACTTTACGAACCAACTGTTTTTCTTTAGAGAATACCGATTAACCTGAAACTGGAATATTTTCATGAAGTATGCTGGTTTCAACATAAGTTTTGTCAGGAAAGATTGCTAAGGTTCAGGATATAATTATTGGACAGAACTACCTACAAAGAGTTTCATGATCATTCCAGGGTACAAGCAGCCAGTTGGCTAAGGACCCTTGCCTCTTCTCCAGAAGATCCCAAGCTACATCCCAACTGATTGATAGGAAAACATTACAGTTGCTTCTCCCAAATCCCAGTGGTACTATTCTTATGCTCCCAATTACTGAATATTCCAGGGATCTTTACTTTTCTGCTTTTTAATAAAAATGTTCTGACATGAAATAAAATCACATGCAAACCCATGTGTTTTTAATGAAACAGAATTCTAGCCAATCTTAGCTGTGAGAACCATGTTGAAGTAAAAAGGACACAGAGGGAAATTGCACTGAACCAGCCTAGATAAGGATACATAAGCACTGAACCTCTTCCCCTCTAAATGCTTTTGGGTCAAACACATTCAATCAGCTGTGTCTGTAGATCTGCAGTGGATAGTCCCAGCCAGTAGTTATTGCCTCCGGGTTTCTGCATAGATTAATGTGAGATGCGTATCCCTGTTTATCTGTATGCAAATTCTAAAATTAAAAGTCTGGATTTCCAGACAAACTTGTTTTTCCAGAAAAAACATGTTTGCTTTTTCTTTAACCAAGCTACATGCTGTGCAAAAACTTGCACGTTTACTCACCTGCATGCTCGGAGTAGTGGCCCAGTTGGAGGAAAGATCTGTGCAAGTGTGGTGTAACATGGGATGGCTACAGCATTGTAGAACCCAATCTATGAAAAACAACAATGACAAAAGAAGTTAAATGTTGCCAAACTACAACACTGAAAGTTAACAGCCAACTAGCTCAAAGCTGTTGACTACTCCCTTAATTACTGCTTATGTTAGCACTTCATACTTCTGTACCTCCTCTCAATATCTGAACACTTTAATATGAAGCAGTGAAGTCTCTGGCAATTACAAGTTGTTTACATGCTTCTCTTTTATGACTAATATGGCTGCTTCAGACAGGATTTTCTACGGGACCTTTTATTATCCAATTGATTCAACTGATTTACTCAGAAGCTGTTTGGCTTTTTGGTGTCAGTAGTGGCAGGAAGTAGGTGTAGGTGGCAGAGCCATTTCATAGAATCATAGAATGGTTTGGGTTTGAAGGGACCTTAAAGATCATTTGGTTCCAACACCCTGCCATGGGCAGGGACACCTTCTGCTAGAGCAGGTTGCTCAAAGCCCCATCCATTGCAATTTCTGCAAATGTTAGTCTTGTGATGATTTTTTTTTTTTTAATAAAAGGAAAGTTGTGCAGTATTGCCAAAATACGGTCAAATTCTGGATGGTTCTGATGTCCTCCAGAGTATGTATTCCATACTTCAATTTACTTGAGATGCTAGGGGCTTTGCACCTTTGGAAAGTTTCTAAAAGGTGTACACTGTTATCGGTAATTGGTTTGCAACTTCTTTTCATGTATGTGGTTCAGCGATACATACTTTTACCATTAGCACATAAACCTATTTAGAGAACATCAAATGAGCACCTTTTTAATGATATCTGATTCATAGGCTCAGAGCCCTATGACAGCTACCATGTCACAGCTGAATTGTCATGACACGATGGAATTTTTAGAAAATGCTACTTATCTATTAGCAAGGATGACAAGTTAAATTCAGATCCATTATAACATCACTCATTTATCTCAGACTCTTATGATAGTTACAGTAGTGCACTATGATCCCTTTCTTTGGGCAGAGTTTTTAAATGCCTTTTATTGAAATACCACGTACTGTATTGTGACCAAAGCATTTGATAAGAAGTCTCCTTTTAACAGTCTGATTTCTGAATAAGGGCCAACATTTAAAGAGCAACTCTTGCCATCACCTCCATCAACGCAGAGATTCCTCCCATGCTGCTAGGTAACAAGTCCATTCTGTACTTGGAAAAAAATAAGACACATTTTCTGACCCGAGAACCCAATAGTCTGAATAGAAGTAATCATGATGTAACCAACAGAAAGAAACTGCACCTGGTGAGAAGGCAAGGCTGCATAAAGCTGTGATGTCTGCTCAACAAAAAGTTACATGTAGTGCATTGTTTTCTTCCTGTGAGTTTTTTCTTGTGTTTTTTTTTTCTTCTTTGCTTGTTTGTAAGGTGGACTAATCGGCTTGTCTGCAGCTCTTTTTTCTGAGACTTGTTTGTTCAAACATTAATAAATTCATCACTCACCATCAGAGAACCATTCCAGTCAGCTAATTGCCTACTTAAACAACTGTCTGTGTACCTAGAAATTGAACTGAAATGAGGTAATAGTGGAAGGTGTCCCTGCCCATGGCTGGGGGATTGGAACTAGAGATGATCTTTAAGGTCCCTTCCAACCCAAACCATTCTATGATTCTATGATTTCACTGGAAAATGGCAGATTACTCCACAGCTATCAAAAATCAAAATGGCACCTTAGGTACGGTCACACTTCTGGCTCAATGGGAAGTGTGTTGCCATTGCCAAACAAAAGATTTTAACGAAACCAAGTTCATTTGCAATATATACTGAACAACCTTCTTTTTGGAACCCTGATATTTAGAATAAAATGTGTCCTTTAAGGTCCTGAAAGCTTTTAAGTTAAAATGCACATCAATCAAGGAAGAAAAACCCTAAAAGACTCAAAGGATTTAGGTTTTGAATAAAGCCAAGCTAATTAAAAACGTTCCTTTGCAAACATTTCCATTTCTGATCAGAGCAAATTCACACAAATCCCTTTTGGAAAAAGTTTAGATTATCTGAATAAATTATTGCAGATTGATTTTCATGTTGCTGTGGATAGACAGAAAGCCTCGAGTCTACTCAGGTACGAGCAAACTGTTGAAGTCACAGCAGGAAAGGCAGTATATTCTAAAGACACATAAGCAAGAGGAACTAGAAAGTATCTTTTGTTTCTGAAATAAATTGTCCCTGTCTCTTCAACTGTGCATCCTAAACATACTGCTAGCTTTAAGAGCTGGATCTTCTATGTTCTGACTGAAGTAAGAAATTACCCTTAACACATTAATCTTCACTGCATGAGAGTAAACTTTTTACTTCTAAACTGAAAACTATATTTTGGAGATAAGCTTTGAATGGCTGAAGGACATGAACTGTTCCTTCTCTCTCCCTTCATTACTCAGGCTGGCTTGACTTGCTTATGAAAAGCGCTTTCAGGTCACTGCATAGTTTCAGCGTTTCTATTTTCTTTACAGGTTCCAAAAGGAGGGGCAGAAAAGAAGGTGATGGGATCTTTGCTGAGTCAGGAACAAATCCTCAGTGCAGGCTCCACAGTAGGAAGACACCAAACTCAGAGACCTTAGAGGAGTTGTGCTGCAAAGGGTGTAAAGCACAACAGAAACCCACTGATCCAGCCACCCAAGTGAGAGGAAGAGCGAAGTACAAGCTATTCTCATGAAAGATGAGTAGTTGTGGCAGAAGTAGTTGTCCTCAGAGGCTGCATGTTTATACAAATCCTCATTTCCTAATCATTGTCATTTAAATAAGGTATTAATGCTTTAATTAAAAGTCACATAAAAATCCTCATTAATTCTTTTTGTTAGAGCCCAAGGAAATGGATGCTAATGCTTTATTAAATTCTTCAGTTTCTACGTAAATACAGGAATGGTTACTTTCACAGAGTTATGTATGTCTTAAATCTCACATTTTACTGTAACATTGTTTTAAGATACAGCAGCTACAACTGTGCTACTGAAGTTGGCTTTTGTTGTCCTATTTTGCTTAACATTTTACTGTTATGCTACTAAGAAGCATGAAACTGAGCACAAAGTAAAAAAGAACCTGAAGAAAACAGTAACTGGAAAGATAATTATTGCATTTTAAAGTGGAAAAAATAGCTTATTTCTTAGACCTGTGCTTTCAGCCCATTAACAATTCTTCCACAAATGCCAACATGACTATGTACTATAATACTGTGTATTTTTCAAGATCGTCAAAGATAACTAATCTAGTGTGTGGAAAAATAAATCACATGCAGAAAAATGTTTCTTCTCTTTTTAGGTTTATACTGAACACACAAATTTAGTAAATTAACTGCTAAATCCTTAGTATAATAAGTGTAATAGTTTTAATGCTAAAATATGATAAAACATGTGTCAGAATGTAAAGTGTCAGAATATAAAAATTTCCATAGTCTTTCTTACCAAGTAATTAATCTACAGTGATTTTGTGATACTTTGTCATGTTTAATTTATTTCAAATATTACCTTTAATCTCAGAGTTCATGAAATGCTTTGTGAGTGCTGACTACTGACAATTAAAACATCAGAGGCTACTGAAATAAAAAAAAACCCTTATGCATATATATACATATATGTATATGAATGGAGAATTTAAATTTATTTTTCCCTGATCAGATAATCAAAGAACAAGCTACTTTTTTCATTTACCCAAAAAAGTTAGTTCGAAGACCTTTTTTTTCCTCAAATTTATGTTTACAAAATACCAATTTTGCCTAAGGAAAGCATAAAAAAAGCAGTCATTTCTGCACAGGAAAATCAGTACTCAATGACTTTGAAAAACAGACAGTTCAGGCTTGTAGAAATACACGCTTTATTGGTTATCCTCAAGAAACTCTTCACATTATTTTTGGGGGGGGGGTGTTGGTGTTGGTTTTGGTGTTGTTTTTTTTTAGGAATGTCAAAAGCGGTGATTGTAGTTATCCAGAAAACTAATGAAGATGTATCGGTCCAAAATCACAAATATTTTGAAATCTGAACCTGAGTATTTTAATGAAGAACGGGTGACAAAGTTAATTTTGCATTCAGGGTAAAACAGCAAAACCTTTTAGCTAAAAGATGAAGCAACCACTTACTAAGTTGAAAAAGTGTTATTGACACCTCTCAAAATCGTAGCTGATTGTGGTTTATCTAGAGTTACAAGCACAGAGAATGGAACAAGCGATAACAGCAAAGAGCACACTGTCATTTAGGTAAAGATTTGAAAACAAGTTTTCCACTGTTACTTAAAAAGAAAAATATTATCACTGTTTTGCATGCACAACATAGAATTCATACCTTAACATCAAATGCAATATTAACTAATATATATAATGTGTTTTCCATACATGTTTTATTAACACTATAAACATGTATCATTTTACTGAGAGTTCATACCTGACCCTGAGGGACTTCATCTTTCTTGTCTCTGTCCATCATAGGAATAGGCTGAATACCTGTTTTCTTCATTTCATCACCCTGGAGAAAAGCAGACAGAGATAGAGATTAGGAAAACGAATAACAAGACTACTGAGATCTGAATTAATTTCCATCTTCTATTGTATGTCAATCTAAAAATCCAGAGTTTAAAATAATGTGTGGTACCACCCTAAGGCAACCTCAGAAAACTGCCTAAGGAGGGGCTCATTTTATACATTCACCTAAACGATAAGGTAAAACAGCAGATCCTGAAAATGAAGTTTTTGAGTCAGTGTACACACATTCTCCTTGTTTCCAAGGGGGTCTCCATAATAAAAAGCAACTGGAAGAAAAAGCCAAAGAAATCAGTTCATTCTATTCTGTTCTATTCATAGTCAGTCTCATCTTTCAAAACATTACCTGTTTAAAGCACTATAATATGATGACCAGCAGAACACAACTCCCCCATCAAAGGAAAAGCTGAGTAAAACAGATGAATTTACAATGTGCCCTCTTTGTCAACAATCCAGCCTTTTTGACAATGCTGCTTTGAAGAAGCCACCTGTCAAACAGCCTTCTTTTCTTTAAGTACGTTATCCCTCTACATTCGTAAGATGAGTAGTGGGAAAGATGCAGTATATTTAAAGACCAGATATATGCAATGTACGAGAGAAAACTGTCTTCTTGTATTTCACCCATTACCAGCAGAGCAGACAAAACACATTTCTGAGCACTCTACTGGGCTTGAACACAATTACTCCTTAAAAATCCGTAAGTAGCTGGCTACTTTCTGTAACAAATTGAAGTTTTCCAAGTCTTATGGCTCCACTACATTGCCAAAACACCACGGATGTTTAATCTTGAGGTGCTAAAGGCAACTACAGCTGTAGCAATGGTTGCTTTCAGCTACTGTTCATGTCTGAGATTCCAAAGTCAATGTGATTTTCAAACTGTTAACCTTATGTACAGAGTTTGCACAGCAAGATTTTGGTAGTGGGGGGGCTACAGGAGTGACTTCTGTGAGAAGATGCCAGAAGCTTGCCCCATGTCTGATAGAGGCAGCGCCAGCACCATGAGGGCTGCTATAGGGCAAGTTAACTCCATCCCAGCCAGACACAATACACCTTATTTAGGGACAAAGTTTATTTATGGTAACTGCTCATACAATATTTGCTTATCTGTGTCCTTTAATGTGAGATTCAACTTACAGAGGTTTAGCTATCTGAAAGCTTGGGAGGTTTCCTAAATCCATGTTCTGTGCTTCTGCTATAGTTAGTGAAGGCATCTCCAGAAGACAACGTATTATATCGTCCTCCTTTCCAAGGAAGGATTTTGGCATCTTTACTCAAAGAGAAGTTTGCAATATAATAAATTGTTTCTAGTTTGAGCAGAGCATCTTTCTGTTTGATTGCCTTGCAACTACAGTGACTATAGAAAAGGTGGGGGCTTCTGGAAGTCAATTCCTTCTTACATATTTGGCCTCATCATATTCACTATGATCCTGCTCAATTAACCAACAAGAGATGTAGTCAGGAAGCTATTTTTGAATTGGTATGTGTCTTATTCTCTCATACCGCATATTTCCTTCACCAAGTAGTCAAGAGCAGCATTTTACTGCTGAAAGAAACAAAAGGAAAGGATTCCTTCCTCAGCTGATAAAAAAAGATGCCTGTAACAATTCCAAGCACAGAAATTCAGTGGATTGTTATTTAGGAGCTGTAAGCAAATTTTGGTTTCATGTGCCCCCAGTAAATAATCTTTTTTTTTTTTTTTGCATTTGTTTTAAGTACTGCAATTGATTGATCCGAGACTATCTGCAGCTACTGTAGTCCCAATGATAAGAGCCTCAACACTAAACCATTCAGCATCATATGATTTCAAGCTCTTTGATTATCATAACATCAAGTGCCTGAGAAACACCTGAAGTCAGAGCTGTGAGGAAGCTGTACAGCCTCTGACTGATTATGCCAAAACTGAACAAAGCTCAGATTTATGTTCACCACCTCACCTTGAAAAAAAAAAGGTACCACAGAATCACAGCATGGTTTGGGTTGGAAGGGACCTCTTGGGATCATCCAATCCATCCCACACACCTGCCCCAGCAGGATCAGCTAGAGCAGGTGATCCAGGGCTGAGTCCAGTCAGTTTTTTAATATCTCCAATGATGGAGACTCCACAACCTCTCTGGGCAACCTGTGCCACTGGTTGACCACCCTCACAGTAAAAAAGTATTACCTTTAGATGGAATGCATACACTAGAAACACAGTGTTTTCTTGTGTTCAGTATGTGCAAACACATATATGATACACTGTTATAAAAAAAATACTGCTTTTATCCTCATAGTTATGATCATGATCAGAAAGTTAAAGTTGAAATTTTAAGCAAAGAAGCTTGTATCATACTTGCACGGCTATAATAACTGGCTTTAAAGTCTCTTAAAAAATACTGCAGAAATAGTTTAATGACTGCCCAGTGTCTCATATCTCAAAAAAATAAGAATCACAGCAAATAACTCCTGTAATCCTTTATAACTGATCAGCAAACATACTATTTTGCTTGAGTTGTAGCACTGTAGGAAAGCTTCATGTTGAGTGATAACAGGGTAGATCTTAGCTGAAAACACTAGGTATACTGGGCTTTGTTCAATGAAAAAAAGATCAGTGTGACATACCACAAAACTGATGCAAACTCTTCTGCAGCTATTGTTTTAGCTAATGAGTACGCAAAGAAGAAATATTATAAACATGCTCTGATTAAATCATTCAACATACTAAGATTATGAACTCAAGTAGTAATTGGAAGCAACATTCTATCCTACTTCTAGAACTGTACCATAACCATTCAATCTAGTCAAATACACATTTCTAGAGTTTACCTTTTCTCCAATTAAGTAAGAATTTCTGCAGCAAAACACAGGCTAAACTTTCTATTGGTTTAGCTTTCCCAGGATTTTCTCTATATCTGTCTCCAGCTTTCCAATTTCCAGAAGCATTTGGACCTGTGGCTGAATTTGTCAGCCATCCTGACTGGATCACAACATATCCAACTTCTGCCATGTATCAATTAACCTCTTCTTAAAGAGGAGTCAGTAAAACACCAACCATAGAATTCAACTTCTGTCAATAACTTCTAATTTACATTTGCTCCATGAAGTAGCAATATAACAAGATACACCTTTATTAACTTATCCTTGGATTACAAAACAGGTTAAAGTCTGGGCAAGCTCAATTATGTCCATAATTCCATCTTTATTATCGTTGAGTAGGAAAAATCTGTTTGATCCTTCCTTCTCCACTTGGTTCACAAGATTTACAGGAAAAAGTCTGCTTACAAGTAAGCAAAAAAGTTGAATATGTAATCAGTGAGGCAGATCAATATTATACTTCCATTATATCACTCATAAGAACACTCCCATGCTGACATTTTAGAAAGTGAGTACCGAACTAGATTTTTGAGCTTATACAGCCTGCATTTTTCAAATATCTTATTGCAGTCTGAGCTGTTCATAATTAAGAGAATGAGAACATGTGAATACAAAAAACACCCACAAGCCATGCACACCTTGAATTTCATAATGAACATGCAACAGGCAGGACAACAATCTCCACACTATATGCATGCTACATTGGATCTATGGGCCTGATTTCCATTTTACACCTGTGTAAAACAGAAATAAGCCACTGAATTCTGCAGGCTTCCACAGGGCACATAACAGAAAAGAACAACACTTTATGATACACATGTGCAATAGGAGCTCTGAAAATACAGCGTATCTTCTACAACTGCATAATTCAACTCTGCAACACTGTCAGAATTTATTCCTTATCCCTAATGTAGTCACTTACACTTTAAAAATGATCAGATCGGAACAATTGTAAGGTTTGTCATATTTCCTTTAGCATTTCCTGGACTCATACTACAGCTTTACAAGTGTGTTTCAAGGCAGGTGACGTGGAAGCTGGTTTCATATTTTGAATTTTAGAAACTAATAGAACCTTCAAAAAACTACAGCTAGTGACTCAGAAAGCCTTACAGATTTTCTTCTATGTTCCGTTGCTTGATCATTTTATGTTAGGGCATACTTTCTAAATTCATCTTTAACAGAGAGAAAAAACATTGCCTGAAAATTAGGAAGCTAACTCAGCTCTTTAAATAGCTTCGGAGTAAACAACAATAAATGTGCATGCATCAATGAACATTCTTTAAAACAAGCATGCTAAGATATTGATTGAAAAATACTTTTTTTCTTCTTCTTCCTGGATACTTCCATTTATAAAGATAGCAAGCAAAAGAAACACACATACCTCAGCCCAGAATTCCGCATATATATCATTGGCCGTCAGTCTGGTAACTGGCCACAACTTTGTTACAGAACACAGATCACAAGCTGTCATCATCAGACCAATCACTCTATCTCTAAAACAAAATAACATTAACTTGTGAGTTTGGTAAAGAATTAATGAACACACTGCAAAGTTTTTGCTTGCCCTTCCTCAGTTCAATCAGCAGTGAAGTACATATACTACAAAATTTCCTCCACTTTGCTTATTTCTTCCTCACTTGTTTATGATTCATTGGTAAGGCATCACACAAATTGTATATTATAATCCCTGTGGTATTCCCTGCATTGTTTGCAGCCAGAGTTCACTGACCACCCTCTGCACAATCACATTCACAGAAAAGTACACAAGAATCCTTGCATTGTTAAAACACTCACGTGCCCCTCCTTAATTTTCTGAAAATACAGTACAAGTCTATAAAAAGAAAGACAGTGTATCCTGTTGTTGCATTTCTTTCTGTTCCTTAAGAGAGAAACACATGCTCCAAAAAAAGAGGAAAACCTAGTCGTGAGTCTACCTCAAGGTACTGTCATTGTTTTGTTGGAATGAATTCTAACCCTGACAGGACAAGAATCCTACACATAACTCTGTCCTATACAGCGACGACCCTGTTCATAGAATAACTGAACAGCATCAGTAGGCTTATAATCATTACTAGAATAAGGTGCGCACACAAAAAAAAAATCTTATTTAAACAGTTTTCTAGCACTGTCTTCTACTACCCAAACCTATGGTTTATGAATCTAAGTTTTATAAAGAAAACTGGCCAATTAATGAATGAATTCATGTGTTTTCCACCCAATGAAGAACTTAAGATGACGCTTAAGGTTACCTGCATCTTTGTTAATAATGCCTACTCCATGAAAAAAGCATACAGCTTGCTAACTTGCATGCCAGTGTGATGGCAGTCATTACAACTGTACCAACGGACAAATATACCAGGGAAAATACACAATATCTATTGGTTAATAGATAAATGGCAAAGTGCAATTCCCCTGAGATGAGAAAGAGGATTCACCAGCCACGTAAGGGCCAAATCTAGCACTGCATTGCATGTACAGACACCAGCTAGAAGCCTTGGATTCTTTAGCCACATTACAAACTGATGTCTTCTCTTTGGGCAGGTGGCTTTGCACTGAAAATGCTCTGAGGGCACGTAAGATTAAAAAAAATATAAACAGAATAGAATATTCAATCACACACTAAATAGTTGTGAACCTATTTAAATTTTACAAACACAAAATTAAAGTTTCCTGGTAAATTTCATTCTGAGCTTATGAGGAGGTATTATATCTTTGGTTTTTTAAGATGTTGAAGTTTATTCAAGACTGAGAAGCTTCAGTTCCATACTGGGAAATAAGCTTTTAAAAACTGCCCTTCATACAATGTTGCAGTAATTGATTCAAAACTACTGGCAAAAACCTGTAAAACTCCTCAGAAAGAAGACCCAAGTATCAAAGTTTCTTTTGAAAAGAAATCAGAATCATGACTCAATAAGTTCCCATAATACCTCTCTAATTTCTCACTGCATTACATTAATGACAAGATCCACTTTAAAGAAGCTCTGAATGGCTGCATGAACACTTTAATGAAGCCTGTTATGAGACACATCTCTCTCTCATCCAGGGTGCACCGTGTTTTGCTTATATGGACAAAGAAAGTAATGTATTAATGAATATATGCACTCGTATTTTTAAAAAACTTAGAGCTATCTTAATTCAGAAAGGTTGAGTTCTGACCAGAATTCTTTCCAAAAAAGCATGTCGAAAGAATTACAAAAATATTGACATAAAAATAAAACTAAGTACTTATTGCACTATACCTTTTTCCCCACCACCTAACTGCCTGTGCACTAACTTTCCTCTGTAGATGATCTGTCACTGAATTGTGCAGATGATATCCAAAAGGCAGTGACATGCAATATCAACCGATAGAAATTACTGTTACATACTTGGAATTTTACACACAGCTGGACTTAGAAGTCTCACATGTAAGAAAATTACCATGTACACAGAGGATTTTTGCAAAAATGAGGTTTTTCTTTCTGGGACTAACGCCATAGTGAACTAATACTGGTTTGCTGCTTTACCTGTGTGCTTGATTCTTAAGGTTTAATGCTCCCGTCTGATGCAGCTCTTCAAGCTGTTTTCTATTTCCAAAATACAGGGCAAGGTCTGTGGCAATGATGGCTTTCCGGATGATCTCAAGTACTTGCTCATATTCGCCGGAGCTCAGATTGGAGAAGACATTGTGCCCTTCCAGCTATGAAAAAGTAAAAAACCAATAAAAAGCACAAGCTCTAATTTTGAGATGATTTTAGTCCTTACTTCACCAGACAGGTTACAATGGTTTTACAGCCCAATGACACTTTTTGCTGTAAATTCAAATGCTAACGGCCTGAAATTCCCATTTTCATCTTTCCTTTTTAAATACTATCATGAAACCTATGACAGCCACTGATTTAGTTTTGGGACTGCTCCTTCTGAAGCCTAAAGGTATTAACAGAGAAGAATGCTAGCTATTTCTTCTCTGATTTATAAGCACTACAGACACAGCACTTCCAGACAGTATTAGCTTGGGAACTTGTGATTCAACCCTGATCCAGAGTACTGCACTGCCAAGTTGGCAAACTGAGTATCTGATTCACTCTGAAGTACAATTTTGATCCTGCATAACACATATTATGAATAAGGAAATATCCAAGTTAAAGTACGAAAACAATTTTGTTTTCACTGTGTTCCAAATGAAATGTGCCTGAAATTGCTGCATTTACTGATACAACTTTCTCTATAGAAATAAAGTTAATTACAGTATTTTAAGGTATATGAACATCTATGGGGAAAAGCTGTTTTGTTCAACCGTGAGTTGACTGACTCACAAATTAAAGACAATGTTTTCCACTATGAACACTCTGGCAACATGCCACTGTCATCCCTTTTTAATTCTCACTACGTAATATTGCGCATTTAACTGACAATATCCATGTACTGTGATCACTCATGAAGCTGTATCACATTTTGAAAAGTCAACACTATTTGCTGACTCTAAGATCTGGAAAATGACTTGTCAAAAGTCTTCCTACTGTTGAGAGGAAACAGAGAAAAATAAGAAAGAATAAGCCAGCCATGTCAAGGTGTGCACATTCACAAATAGGAAATATTATTAAAATATATCAAATGCAGATGTGTTTTGACATTTAATTGGCATTTGGACTGAAGCTCATAAAAAGTTTCCCTGACTTTTGTCAAGCATTTACATAATTTGTTCAAAATAAATCCTCTGTGGTACAAATAGGCTTGGTTTCCTCTCACCATCTGGAACATAAACATCATTTTCCAACATTTTTACTTGGACAAGTAGATTTATTGTGAATAATAAATAGAAAATACAATCCGACTATGTCTCAATGCTCCTTTGACAGACTACTAAGACATAGAAAATGATGTTTAAAAAAAAGAAGTTCAGAACAGTTTAACCCATCATCAACACTTTGGGAGCAGGAAATGACTACTACTACTTTTCATGATTTAGGGTTTTGGGGACCCTTTCCTTCCCAATCTTGCTGCCTAATCCATGAGAACAGGCTATTTGTCCTAATATTAAAATTATTGTGGATTCTATTCTTTAGGCTTTACAAGCTGCACTATCAGAAAGACCACTGTGACAGATTCTGCTCATACTACTAAAGAAGACAGATTCTGTGAAGTACTGACAGAAGCTGCCATTCTGAGGATGTCACATTGGCTTTTGAGTAGTACATACAAAGTACAGGTCCTAAGATTTTATTCTTTCCCTGCTGAGCTAAAGTTAGTGAATAGAATCCTCTGTATTTGTAAGTATGGTGAACTGCAGGTGGATGAGCAAAGTAGCTATAAAGTTTCAAGCAGTGAAAAGTACCACAGGTTACTAACTTAAAACTCATTGAGATAAAACCTAAATGGTCTGGTGGGCTGGCTGGCTTTTTTTTTGTAACAGTCCAGGAATTTAGTAAGGGGTTTTGATTCAAACAAAAAACAGCAAGTCCAAAAAGCTGCTCTAATCTGTCTTTGCTGCTAATCACCACCATGGGCACTTGGTAGCCAGTGTCTGAATCCAGTCTACAGCCCTGACTCCCTATATCCCTTTCCTCACTCACACTGACGCCAAGGCTAGCAGGTAGCAGGGAAGCAAAAGGGTTCCCTGCCTTCTCGGCAAACCGGACTTTCACTGATTACAACATTTCTGCAGGAAAAACACAAAATGTTTTTTGAAGAATGACTGAAGTCTACTTCACATAGCTATAGTGGGACAGGGAAGGGTTAATGGCTGAGGAACTTGCTCACTGTGCACAAACTCACATGAAGAATGAATACTAAAAATCTAATGCCATACCACCACTGAAGGATTCAGTTACACCCTCCTACATGAAGGAGCATTCAGAGATAAAGCTTCCATTCTGTGATGAAATGTACAAGATACCTAAACCCATAATCACAAGGTGTACTTCTGAATACAATACAGAATATGTATTTTTCCTAAAAGGTGATTAGGTATTTAAGAAAATTAATGTCTTCCCCCTGAAAGACCAGAAAAAAAGAAAAGTTAACAACAAATTAGTGGCACAGTAGCATGGTAAGGCTGTGCATTGAGCATGTGCATGGTAAACTAAAACCAGTGAGCACAAGTATGTTATGGTCTGGCAGTGGTTTCACAGGTGAGAGTTTTCACTCTTCTAATTGACCATGAAAAAAATTTTCACCGATGAGAAAATATCTGTGTGTCAGTAGCACACCTGGATTTCCCAAAATGTGCCTGCATGATTCCTGTAGTTTTCTGTTCATTAAACATACAAACACATTACCTTATATTAGGAGCTCTCTTTCACAGAATATTACCTCACTCAGTTTTTTTTTAATTTCAAATTGCTGCATGACAAAAAACCACATGATAACATAATGAAAAAAGTTTAAACTTTTCATGCGTGCAAAATTAACATTGCCTCTTTCATGCCACACGTTTAATGTCTGCAGAATTTATTACAGCAGGTTTTCAAGCTTCTCATGCAAACTTTTGCCAGTACTCGAGTTTTTAATCAGAATTTCAGGATGGCTGAAGACTTTGTTGAAGGACGCTATGCCAGAAATACCTAAGTGAGAAACTGACTTTTCATTTTCGAAGTTCCTATTCCATATGGTCATAGGAAAAAACATCATTGACCCAGAAGCCAAAAGCTCCAAAGGAATGCCATAAGCAAAGACCTTCAAATACACGAAATTTTTTATAACATCAAGATTTTGGGAAAGCTATCTTTTGCGCTATTATTGAATGCTTGGCTTGCTAACTGTGGAACACGACTTGCTGTAATAAATCTTCCACTTTTCTAAATGAGCACTACAATCCAGAAATTAAATCAAGCATGCTTCAGAAAATCTACTGCGTAAGGATGTGAACTCCTATTTCCACCACTGGATTCTACTGCACAGAAGATACAATTTCAGTAATCCTACCTGCAGGATGGACACAGTCTGCGAGAAATGGTGCTGTTCCATCGTTGATGTGGAATAGAGAGCAGCTAAGGGGTGATCAAATTTCTGAAGATAGCTGTTACTGTAGCCTCTGTGATCCAGGTCATGACACAGGCATGCAACTAAAAGACCTTTTCGCTACAAAAAAATTTGAGATAAACACGAAAAGTAAGATGTATTTCCTGCCCCTAGATGTCACTCTTTTGCCAAAATACTGTATAAGTTGCACTATGCTTACACCACCTTCAAAAAACACATGGAGAAACATCCTTAAAATTGCAAGAAACACAAAAGTGAGGACATGCTGAATTAAAATTCTCGATGCAATTGTAATCCAAACCTTTTATATATTATGAACTTAAAAAACATTGTTGCACAATCATATACTATTATTGGAGGGATTCTGCTTCAGGAAGAAACCTGAGTTTTAAACAGTCTGGTCATCCACTGAATCCTTACCGTGTTTATTTAAAAAAAAAAAAAAAAAAAAAAGTGCAGTTATTGAGGGAGAGGAAATACATAAAATGTATGATCTACCCATCAAGGTAGCTGCACTGAAGTCTGATGCTAGACCTGCCTTGGCAACACTCCTCAAAGACGCTGACCAAGTCTCCTAGGTGAAACTTTTCCTTGGAAGTCACTAATGTGAGTCACAGAAATGCTGAAAAACAGCAATTGCAAACAAAGTAAGACGGTAACTGATGTTTTTATCTAATTAACTCTTTAATATCCTGAAGAAAGGGAGTCCCTGAAATCTCTTTTTCAACACACAAAATGTGTGAACACTTGCGAAAGGTTGTCACACAGCAGATGTGTTTTGAAAACACATTCATTAATGGTTGTGAAGCAGTCACTGTCATTACAGACTTCACAGCCCTGTCTTACAGTTGGTTCTGATGAGTGTTCAGTAAGCAAGGATAAAGCTATAAAATGAAGGAGAAAAAAAATACTGAATAACCATATATTAAGTGAGCAACATCCAATCTGTCTACTGTACTGAGGCACATGACTCTGTGGAGAAATAGCAAACCATGATGTAACTAAAGATTTTATCACAAACTTACAATGTGCAGAATTAAGGTTGCAGCAACCCTAATTGTATTCTGATTTTGAGACCCTGAGACTTTCACTTTTATTTTAAATCCTTCAAGTTTATTTTCAATAATCTCTTTCCAATATTTCATCTTGTGAAGTGTATTTTTAAAAAGCACATAATAAAACAGATGATGCAGCAGCACGCATCCACACAGATCCTCAGCAGAAGTGCAACCCTTGGTAACATAACACAGAACTCTATTACTTGAAGTTGTGCAGTAAGAGCTGTAGGAAGCTGGTATCCCCTTTTCCCTACCATCAGGAGGGGAAGTTGAGTAACGAATAGGTTTGAAAAACAGTCTCTGAGCAAAAGAAAGATGAATCTCAGTGTTCTTTGTGCTACATGTTAGATCTAGTGGGCATAAGCTTTTGTGTCCTTCCCCCCAAAGTTTAACTCTCCTGTTGCATCCTTTACAACCTACGTTTTCTCCAGTCTTGCAATTCTCATCAGTCTGCCTCTTGTACCAGATGACTCTCTTTGTCTAGCTTGTCCCAGCCTCCATGTCCCAGGAATTCATTCATGTCTCACTTCTTCAGGATTATACAATGCCTAAACCCAGCACTCTTGACCTTGTAACCATTGTCCCTGCTTGGATCCCAAATCTTTGACCACTGCCAACTGCTGGACCTATTTGTCTCTAGATCAGAGTCCACTTTACAGGGTTTCATACTTCTTTTCCCATCTAGGGAAGTCTAGGTGTTCATGTCATTAGCCCTCACCTGAGATGAGCCCAACCTAGTTCCCCAAACTTTTGTTCAGCAGTTTCCTGTATTCTTGCTGGATTTATCTCCAGCCTCAAGAAAGGGGACTGCTAGGAAGAGCTGGAACGCAGACTGGGATAAGGCATCCAAACAGGTGAAGGCTGGCTGGCGTTTGGCAGGGAACGGACTGTTACCATCTCTCTTAACGGCTTCCTCTTTTGCTCTCTCTGTCTTACTCTGCACCTCCCAAAAGACGAGGTTTACTATTTGGTTAGTACTGAATGTTAACAGAACTTTAAATATTCCCTGAGGCTGTAATCCACAGTTTTTTGTTGTTAAAGGAATTTCTTTCCTAACTTCTATAGCTTTGCCAGCTTTCAGCATATGCCTGGCAAATGCCACCTTCCTCTTTCAGTGTCAGTTTTCAAGTCCCTGCTATACAGCAGAATAAACTTGACCTTTTTAAATGAAAGATTCCCAAATTTTATTTCACTCTCATACACCAAACAATAACTTGATTTCTCCTAACATGTTTCTTTAAAAGCCCCAAATAATTTTGGCTAAAATTTCCCCAAATAAATCAGCTGAAGGAAGTCACAGAGCTTCAGAAATTACAGCCCAAATGGCTAGTATTTGGCAAAGTTATACACAACTGAAAAAAATTTCTCCCAGTCAGAAGTTTCAGGTAGTATTAATAATAGACAGCACTCCCAGTTGTACCTACCATAACTCAGAAAAAAAATCGTGACAGTTCTTCATAGTGTATATTAACATTTAATCATCTAAGCCTTCCATTTTATTATTATAACTTCCAGTTGGTGATCTATTCAAAGGACTTTTTTCCCTCCATTTCTTTAAACACCATGCATTTATCTTTAAAATACATACATACATGCTAAGGAAAACTGTTGTATAATAAAAGTTAATCAACAAATTAGAACATTTGGACAACTGTTTTCCTTCCATCCTTTCTACTCTTCTCCCTTACTCACATATGTCAACCACATCTACAACCCTTGCCTGTCTATTCAGAATCTCCCAGACCTCACAGGGTTCAAGATCCAGGGTGCTTCCCTCCCCTCAGTACAGACCTGACAGTTAGTTAAATAATTAAAATAAAGACTGGTTGTAAGTGGGCAGGGAGAACCTCAAAATGTGCGTAAGGACTTACAGCAAATCTGCTACTGCTCCTTCAGTGGGCAGACCTGAGAAACATGGAGGAAACACTAGGAGTAGGAACTCAAATAACACTCCTTCCTCAGGCTTTCCACTCATACCCTTTCCTCTGCAGGGACCTTTATGTACGCTCTGCCCAAGTTGACAGCAAAATTCCAGCATAGAAAATGGACTTCTATGGTGGCTGATACCTCTGATGAGGTCTAGTAACTGATGCAATCATCTCACCTACCTCTAGATCCGTGAAAAGTCCCTGGTTGTTCTGAAGTATGGCATACATGCAATGTGCAACGGTAACGGCATGCTTCCAGTTGTGGTAGGGCACACGGCGATAATTCTTCTTTACAGACATAGTAAATCGGCATAGCTTTTCAAGTTCAAAGCTAGAAAGAAATTAATTTGGTTAGAGACAAAAAATAAGAATGGGAAAATAACCAACAGAGGAGAAAAGATGCTCTTTGATTTACTCTTCTTGCTAGGATTGACTCTCCTTGCAGATGATTCATTGATTACAAGAGTTATTCAATTTTTGGCAAGGACAGGGAAGCATGGATACCTGATAACGCTCTTCGTTTAGTTCGTAAAGTTCTGAAACACAAGTCAAGCTACCCAGCTCAGGCAACACAATTACACAACCTTCCCTGATCCCAGAAACTTGAAGTGCGGTTTCTTTAATTCATTATCTATTCAACCTGCCAAGTAGTGAAACTGCATCTAATGGAAAATTTGAAAACATCGTTTGTGATCAGAACAGAAAATTAGGGTTTTTTAAGCAAATGACACAGAAGAAATTTAACATTTAGATTAAAATTTCAGTCAAATGTCAAACGTATAAGTTGTTTTGAATAAAAGAAGTTGAGATGCTCCATATTGACATTGTGAAAAGAAGATGATTTTACTTTTTCCAAGACTTCAAGATTTTTTTCCAGTTTGGCTAAATGAACTGAAATTCACATTTCACTGTTTCTTCGTTTTTCAAACAATATTTTGTTAATTAATTGAAGACCATGAAAAAGCCTCAAATCTACAGCATTTATGGGATTATTTCTTAAAGATTTTTTTGTTTTTTTTTTCTATTAATATAGACAAGCAAAAAGAATTTATGATCAAGAGTATTTTCACTAAGCTAATAATAAAAAGCAGTAATAAAGTAATAGTTATGTTTGGCTTACGTGCTTATCAAAAACACCCCTGAGAGAGTTCATACTCTGTAGTACCAAAGCTCTGCACAATCTTTAACAGACTTTATCTACCTATGTTCCTTTGAAAGAAAAGCTGAATACTTATCATTTACAGATGAGAAATTCAGGCACAGATTAGATATCTGGTAAAATTTTATGAAGTTCCTAATCCGAGCTGCCCAGGGTGAAAATGGAATATTACACTTGAGCTCAGGACTGAACTGAAGACGCCAGAGTCCCAAGTCACTGACTTTTCCCCTCATAAACAGATCAGTATTCCTTATTCTCAGTTTTTCCTTTGTTACTGTGGTTTGATTTTTTATTTTTAAGTTCCATGTTTTGATAATTTCTTGGGTATCTCAGGGAAGCGTTATTAATGTTCTAGTTTTGCACTCTATGTGGGCTGAGAAAACAAAGCTGAATGTCTCTGACCTATATATAAAAATGTAAACACACCTACTGTATGGAGCCAGTTAGATAGAAAAACATATTTCCATGGTTTGTGCTGAGCAAGGTAATAATTATTCTTAGCCTTAGTCTGACATTAGTAAAAATGGAGGCATAGTGTCTTTCAAAAAAGCTTTAGGCTTTGTTTTTTAATTAATATCTTCACCGTCTTCTGTCTGAAAAGGAATCTCACCTCAGAACTAAACAATACTTCTACACATTGGAAGGATAACTGTTTGGATGATATCATGAGTTCTTTTACCTGGCCGTGCCCAAATTACACTAACTGAAGACGAAGAAGCTGGGACAGGAAATCGAATCTGCTTATTACAGCCCCGTACAGACCAGACATAATGAATAAACTCCAAAGAAAATAAGACCTTGAATTAGAAAATAATGATCTTAAAATTTCCTAATAAATTAACACATAAAGAAAAGAATTAAAGCAATAAATCATGTACTTCATACCAGGCTGTCCCACAGGACTGGTGAACCATGTAGACAAAAATGGCAGGCCAGACATCCTCGTAGGGACTGATATCAAAGTGGTACCTAAGAAGACAGTTTCAGTTTAGTAAGGGCAAACACCTTTTCAACCTTACCAAAGGCAAGTGAAAATGAGTAAGTAATGCATAACTGACAGCACCCACTTCTTTCTGAATACACACAGAAAACTGACTTTACAGGCTATATTTTCCAGCAATGTAAGTTAATGTATTTCCTCTATGGTCAATGGAATGATGCTCATAGAATCATGGAATCATTTATGTTGGAAAAGATCGTTAAGATCATTGAGTCCAACCATTACCCTTTGGCTTTCTTCAGTTAATAGAAACATAAATCTTTATTTAAGAATCCATTGCTTAAGCAATGTACAAAAAAATCTTTGTTCAGGGATGATGAGAGTTTTACAGGCACTCCTAAAATATTCCAGACTTTCCTTCCAGGAATTGTAAAGATGGTGTTTTTAATAATATATTTACTGGCTTTTTTTGAATAATTTCTGTCATGAATTCAGTGAGACTTGCTCTAATTTTTATAGAGGGGAAAAAAAGTAATCAACTTTTATTGGCTAATAGAAGTTAAGTCCAAAATTCAAATATGAAACATTTCATACTGCATTTTTTCTGTTTCATTAGCTGAGGACTTCTCCCCTCTCCCAACATCAACATTTAGGCCTAATATTAGGGACCTACTCAGCAGAACTGTTTGTCCTTCGATTATTAATTAACCCCTCTCCCCGCACCTGCTGCGCTGCAAGTCCTCTATTTACTTTCCATTGAACCCAGCTAAACGCTCGCGCATACGTGGCACACTGAACAGCACAGCAGGTGCAAGAGAGCTGAAGGTAGCTGAATTGCTTGGAAAACGGTTAAATGTATTCAGATTGCTTGAACTAAAGGATGTTAATATAATTTAAAATGAAATCTGTCATATTTGCAAGAAAAAGTAATTTTTGCTGAGGAGGTGGGTTATATAATATCTAACAAAGCATGAGAAATTGTATTGCGAAGAATAAGCTTCTATTAGGGTGTAATCCTGCAAGCTGCTAATACTTTGGCGTTCAAGCAAATCACTTCAGCATGTAATGAACTTTAACTGTATGCAGTCCCTGTTAAGCACACACTTGCATGCTTTGCTCACTCACAGCTACAATATTCAGTGCCTGACAGAGATGAGCAAGCTCTGGAGATCACGTTCACAAAGACAACTTAGATTTTGTGACTCAGTATCACAGAGTTCTGATTTTAGGTTCCTGGTCACTACAGTATAATTTATTGTCCTGGGCAAGAAACAGTGACTGAAAATGAGATGACTCCCGGTGCGAGCACTGAGTGGGGACTGACTGATACAATACAGATAGACCTATGTCTTCAGCACACGGCAGATCCTTGGGAACTGAAAGCAACTGAGTTATTTCAGAGAAAGCTTATGAGGCTGGATGGGACATCCTCCTCCAAATTTAGGCTGCAGCTCTAAACTCTAGCACCTGGGATTCATAACCTTAAATTATCTTTGGAAGTGTGGAGATCTGTTTCCATTTTCCCCTCCTTCAAAAAACACAAGCAGATGCGCAAAACATACACACCAAAAAACAAACAAACAAACAAAACCAACCCCTAACCCAAAACTGAAACACATTACCCAGAAAATCCCAGGAATGAGCTGTATCTTTTATTCTAAAACATATACAAGGGGATGAGATCATGCATTTGATATTAATTACTGATGTTCCAGCTCAGCCTCCTCTCTGGCTCTGAGCAGTTGGTGACTTGGACTATCAGAAAGAAAGCTCATCTCTACAATCCTTAGATATAAACTAACACTTAAACCAACTATTGTACCTACCCATGCCTGAGGGTAGGTATTATTTTACATCTTTGATATATAAATTTTGTTCACAAGTCACTGAGTATAACTAAGTATAAGAAAGCCAGAGATAAACCCCTGTGATTTTGGGAAAGTTCAATAATAAAAGTGCTTTCTACAAAACCCTCCACTAGAGCTACGGAAAAGAAAAAAACACATCATCTTTTCCACAGACTGATACAAGGTGCCACTGTCACTACATGAGAAAAATACTTACAGTTCGATTTCTTTATAAATATGTGGAGGCAGCGTACAGTGCATGAGATTTTGCCACTCTTCTGCTGTACAAACACTGTGGTAGGATAGCTTCTCCATCGTTACACGGTAAATACACTCTGAATGGCGAATTCTGTGGTACATCTGGAAAAGGGAAGTCATTCATTAATGTAAAACTTTAATAAAGGAAGAAACGTTTCTTTCCTATATTCAAGCAATTAGTCTGAAAATACACATCTGCTAAAACGTTAGTGCTTTTGGCTGCTCATCTTCACACATTAGAAAAGTGACGGATTATATGAAATTCAGTACTTTATCACATCATTCTGCATCTACTCACTTGGGTAAACATCTAAGGCTCGGCTGATTTTTCACTGCCTCTGAGCTCACCCCAAAAAAAGAATCAAAGCTCAGGCATTAGAAACAGAGCTCAGTCCCTTGCAGCATGCTAACAGAAACAAAACTGGTAACAGGGCACAATTCGTATTTTATGCCATTGCATGAATTCAGTCATTAATTGGTACAAATAACTGCTACCTATGCACAGTAAAAAGTACATGAGATATTTATCATACCTACATTACTGTGCAATAACTGTGAAAAATAAGTACAGTTAATTATTGAGAGGTTCAGACAGCTATTTCAGACATGGCATGGTTTGTAAAGTGAGGACACAACAATTTTAATAGCAAAGATAATCCTCTGGAGCAGTATGCCCTGAGCAGTAACATTTGCTGTCTAAAAAGAGTGAACTCACACATACTTGAGTGATTGCATGGTCCCAAGTTTCATTTATGTGCAGGCCTTTATACTTGCCTTGAGTCATGTGGAGCAAGTTTAAGTAACTGTTAGTAAAATTTGCTGCCCCGGTATACCAACAGTATGATATTGGTAAAATGGCTTAATGTAAATCATCAGGCTTAACTGGCATTGCGTTGTATCTTACTTTCCATGAATATGACACATTTCTTCTGCATTGCATTTTTATTCCATTTATTGCATTTTTATGCTTATATAGTAATGATCATTAAATTGCTTACACTTCATACAGGAATAGTAATTTTTGTGATGATAAATGGTATGAAAACAAAAATAGCCATTCACTCTTACCTAGAGGTATGGACAATTATGAGTACATAGCACAGCATATAAATTTATAAATTGACGTCTTTGACTATTAAATGTATAGAATCGAGAGAATACATAACATCTCCATCCCCCAGCTAAAAAAGCATGTGATCTGAATTTATAAAAATAAATAAGAATTATAATTTCTAATGGAAAAGAGAAGACAGACAGGTATCATTCACATTTCAGAGCTTGCTCTCTCCGTTTAGCTACAAGACATTGATGTATCCAGACTACAATTATTTCAGAAAGCATCAAATGAATCCCTATCATTCTCTGGAAATACAATTATTCAGCAAAGAACTCAATGATTCCTGTTTCCTTGTTAATTCAATGGAACAGACTTATGAATCACTTTAATAATGAAGAACATCAAAATCCTTAAGTAGGATTCTAAGTCTTCGCATTATAACAGCTTACAAAATTGTAAATAAAACTTACATTAGCACAGTGTAAGGCTAAAGCACAAAAGACTGCAAACATTTTAAAGTTGTTCTCATCAGTTTTAGAGAAGGCACTTCCACTTATTTTGTTCACCATCTGCACAACACCTATTACACTTCCTCGGCTTACAATAGGCATGCACAGGATATTTCTGGTTGTGTAGCCTGTGTAGAGGTCTACTTCTCTGGAGAGCCAAAAAAGAGAAAGGAAAAAAAGAAAAGAGTTAATGTTATTATTTAATATCTATTCCTTGACTCTCAGAAATGTTGATCCACAGTACACTAAATAGTTTTAAAGTACATGTAATTCGTATCTGCAAGAAGTTCACCTCCAGAGCTCTGAAATATTTCCATCTACTGTGTCATGTTTAGAAAGAATTTTACAATCCTTTAGTCTCCATTTTTAAGATAAAGAATTAATACTTCCTCAAATGTACAGTCAGCTTATTCATAAAATTAAAGAATACATTCTGGTATTTAGGCATGGTATTTGTTAGTGAACACTTTTTTTCTCCCCTGAAACTAATCGGATTGCAGGGAGGCTAAAAAAAAAAAATCAGCAACAGTATACCTAACTGGGCAAAGTTCTGTAACAGGAAAAATAACTAGATTTTTCTCCATTATATTTCTATTTGGTAAAAATAATACTTTTTATTTGTATCTTAAAAATATCTCCGATGGCTAAAGCATTTAAATAGATATCTATAGGTTGTCTCCTCGTCAGAGGATCACAGCTGCACAATCGCATCCTAGTATGAAATTTAAGTAAAAGTTTTGGTGAACTATCTTCCCCTCCCATGAATAAAATCCTACCTGTTAAAGCGTGGATCTGCATAGGCATCAGGGATGTTAAGGACTTCTCCTGTTCTTGCCACTTGACCAGCTATTCCTTTTTCTATAGAAAATCTGCAGAAAATAAAAATGTGCGTAAGCCACAACATGATCTACCTGGAAAAATATTTTTCCAGTGGAGTCTGTCTTGGGCACAGTAATGGATATTTGCTCGCAACCAGCGCCATTTTGATGCTTTTAGGAGAAAAACCTTACAAGAGAATAACTAATAGTAAGTAATAAAATATAAAAGCACGTACTAACAGATACTTTTGAAAAGATTTTATATAACTACATAGTTTAATACAAAAGATGCCACAATATAAAAGCACATACTACCAGATACTTTTGAAAAGATTTTATATAACTACATAGTTTAATACAAAAATGCCACAATATGACCATTTTAATGACAAAAATGCAAAGTCTTCAATAACCCTGGAGGTTATGCCTAATAAACATGACAGTTGCACAGAACCCGAGACTTGTGTTTACCTTTACAAGCTATCAATATTATCATCGCTTTTAGGTACTCATTGTTTCTTTAGACACATCACATGCAATATGGAGCTTGTTTCTTCAGGGAGGGCAGGCGGATTTGGTAAAATAAACTTTGGGAAAAGACCAGTGAAGACTTCAAAGCTAAATATTATAGGCATTTGCCACGTACATTTCACAATAACCAGCTTGTTTCATCTCATGACATGCAAAGAATGCCATGGTACTAACTGCACCCCTTAATCACCACTAGAAAGTTAAACCCAACAAATATATTCTGGAGCTGAATCAGAAAAAAACCTACAGGTCTGTCTTGCAAGGAAAGAATTTTCAATTCTTTGACATAGAACAAATTCTTGACATAAACCAGTTACGACATATAAGCACAAAAGAATTTGTGGAGAAAAATAAGTAGACAGGATCACATGTGGAACACTTTCAAATCTAAATGTACCCAGCTAGCATCCTGCCCCCACTGAAGTCAGTGACAAAGCTGACAGGATTTCACCCTGCACACCTGATTTTAAGTTAGTTTCTTCTCCTGCTTCTTATGACATGTACATCACACCAACTTAAGGCTCCTTCCTGATGACTGACTGACTCAGTGTCACTTTCTTACAGATATTTGAGTTGTACTTCTCTTTCAGTACACAGCACCTGTGAAATGGCTCACACCCTTGCACTCAGAGTCAACATTTCAATAATTTTCATACAGAGAAGACAGAAAGATATAAGCAAGAAAAACAATTATCAAGGAGGAGTATGAAAGTGTATGTTAAAGCAGGCCACCTTCTTTAATTTACACCACCTCCTTGCTTGTCAGTATGTAAATTGCACCAATTTTGACTCCTTCCATTCTCACTTACACAATGTAGTAAGTGGGAGTAAGTTTGTCTAAAGGAGTTTAAGTGAAGATATGAATCACATCTCATACTGGCCCAGAACTTTAAATGTATGAGGAAATGAAAAAAATTCTGATAAAATCTATGCTGAGTATTTTAACAAAATTTTAGTGCAGAATATTTAGTCATACATTTCTTTCTTTTTATGAAGCTGCATGTTTAAAACCTGTGCGTGTCTTTGAAAATCTTGATCTGTATCTATTAAGGATTCAGAATTTTTGAAAAGTGAAAAACATTACATTGACTTTGTTGTTTTGACTCTTTCATTACAAAAATGTCCATATGTGTAAAAATTATGTACTCGTGACACAAAGCAAAAATACATATCAATTTTAGGCAGAGAACCCTACGTATTCATTACAAGTCCATATACATTTTCAAATTCACCACTTCAAGCATACTTCAAAATCACAATTATTTAGAAGTTTGAAAATACGCTAAATTCACATGAGAAAAAGTAAAACTAAATTACTGGACTTGAAATTTTCAAAACCAATGACAAGTCCATACTAGATTCTACATATGCCTAATCCATCTGTAAGAAGTACAAATTGTGATTTCCTTGCTTTGGATGTGCTTGAATTGCACAAATTTCAATTCCTCTTGGGGAAAAAAAGTCCCATACTGGCAGACTACGGATTAGGTGCACCTTTACCTGCACCTTTACCTACCTCAGAACACCTCTGTTTTTTTCCCAACATGATTTCCAAAAGGACCGCCTCCGGAAGACGGCATTTCCAGGAGTGACGTTATAGCTTCAGAGACGTTGTTTCGATGGCACTGCAATGTCATTCCCAGAAGTACTACCTTCTGGAGGCGGGTCCTGGTGGGAATGATATCACAGTATGACAAGTATTGTCAGGGTACCTGCAGATAGGCACAGAGACTGGGTAATAAAATGCCTGCACATCCATAGTTGCAATGAAAATGCATTCTTCTGCTAACATTCTTACCTTATTTCTTTGGTCTTCTTGAAGACAGGTTTCCCATCGTTCTCTTCCCCAATATCAAAAAGGTCTGAATACAGCTCCTTATTTTTGTGGTCAACCTGGAAGAGTGCACACCTATCTGCATTCACCAGGTTTTTTGCATATATCTATAGACAAAAAACAAAACTAGAGTTAATGGTGATGAGTCAGATTATCTTCAGTCATTTATCTGATAAAAACATAAGTCCCTAGAAGACAAAAGTTTTAAGAAATCATCCAGTATGAAAATCTGTTTAAGGGAGCATCCACCTTCACAGTAATCTTTAGGGATATAACTAAAAAGGAAAATGTGTCTTTTATTCAGTATTTTTTTGTAAATTACAATGTTCCTGTCTTTGAGAAATGCGAGAATATCTTTAGAGGCTTGAATGTTTGCTAAAAGAAAAAAGGCTTTCCTACTACACTCTTTTTTTCAAGTTAAAGGAATGCTTTTCAGAATGGTACCTGTCCTCCCTCTGCGTCTGGATATTATTCACCTTTACCTGATTTTACATAGATGGGATATAGCAAGACCTAAGACTATTTTTGGCTTTTGTCTCTATCTTCCATGCAAATATATTGCTATTAAATATCCAGCAAAGGAAGACGTAACAGAGAGGCTAGTGTTTGTTTCTTAAAAAGATAAATGCACCTGTTATACATACCAATGAACAAACAGGGAAGATTAGAAGTGTCCTTATGGATTGCCCTAAGCAGCGGTACAGGAAATGGCTGCACCCTCCTGATGCTGGGGACAGTTCTTGCACAAAAGCTGAGGCTTAGTAGTTCTGCATGAGCTAACCAAAGCGCACAAGGTATCACCCACAGTCAAGGAAGTACCACAGTACAGCAGTAGACTTGCACGGGCTCTATCATACTTTGAACCAACTAGTTTTATTGTAGCAAAACCAACTGCCAGCCAGTACTAATTGTCAGAACAGAATCTGGTCCCAGGAATACAGCAGCTCTTCACTGAAATGTTTCTCAGACATACGATGGACTTTCTGAGAACAAGAGGAAGAGTGAACCAAAGTTGTACAAGGATCACTGTGTTAACTTAAGATGCTGTATAGTCAGGTTCAAGGACCTGCTCTATCCAATTCAGATACATCTCCTATGTTTCTTACCTATTCAGAAAGTCTAGTAACTGCATGGTAGAGCATGATCTCAGGTGGACCTTGCTCAACTTTTAAAAATTGTATATAATAGCTATGACTACATCTTGGTGTGCAATGGATGCAGGTCACATGTCTTAAGAATTCTCAAGACTTACATATGGATGAATTAACTTCCCTCTCCTCCTCTCTCGTCTTTCAGAAATAAAAACAAAAACCTAAAATATTTCATTTCACATTAATGCAAATAGACAAATGTTAGACCTTGGCAGAAAAAAACTATGAGAATATAAACCATTAGTCGGGAGACTAATCCCATGCCATATGAGCTGTGTAATAGGGACTGCACAGAAATGATCTAGGCCAACTCTACAGAGCTTGGAGGGCCTTCCTGAGAACCGACAGAATCTGTGGCTGAAAAGGTTATGTCACTTTCTACTCCATTTTTGCTTCATCAGAGCAGTAGGATGTCAGGGAGACTGCAAGCTAAGAGGTAACTTTTGTGAAGTATTTCCCACTTAGAGCATTAAGAAGTTCAAACTTCTTGACCACTCACATCATTTATTCCTTTGCTCAAACCGGAGTGAACACAAACTGTGCCAAAAAGGACAAGGTGCCCGGTACATGCTTCTCTACGCCTATTCAGAAAGTGTACCACATTTCTTTATAAAAATCAACAGCACTAAGTTCTTCATTTTATACAATTAAATGTTTGTGTTGTAATTCATATGACTCAAGAACTTACCTTGATCATGACTCATGCTTTTCAAAAATAACTACTTAAACACTACTAACTGAGCGAAAAAATTTAATGGGATAAGAAAGTCTTACTTCTCTAAAGCCCTAGCTCAAATCCAGGCCAATGGCTGAAAAAGAGTATCAGTACAAAAGGTATGCTCTGCACTGTGAATAGGGAGGCCAGCAACCACCTTTTGGGTAGCTTGCTAGTACTCAAATATATTGGTAAGAAAATTTGCAAGGCAATTTGAACTTCTGCTTCCCCTCCTCGCATTTATATTCAAAAACACCCTTACACCACTAACTTTGCTGAGTGATTTTAATGTAAATAAAAACCAAAAGAATGCTAAAATCCCTGTACTTTTTTCTTTATTATTACAGGAACAAATCAAACTTTAAATGCAATCACTAAAGGGTGAAGTAGTGAGGTGAACCTGAGTTCCACTCTTTCATCACTGAGAGACACAGAATAAGCCACATAACGATAAAAATCACGCTCCCATAAAATGGCAATAAATGTGCAAACACATAATTTAATTAATTGGCCCAAGAAACAGCCAACTGCTACAGTTTATAAAGGAAGCTAAATATGAAACATCTACACAGGTTAAAATGCAGAATCATGATGCAGCCAAGTGTTGGAAAAGAAGATGAAAGAGTAAGCGTATTTTACTGCCAACTGTGTTTTCCACCAGACCTCTCTTCATACGGAAGAACAGGGAAGAATATCAATATTTGCTCTTAATGCCGTATGTTATATTACACCAGTTATTTTAAATGTTAAGCTATTTTTAAGCAGTTCATTTAAATTGGAAAAGTCAATGTTCAGGAACGTGTCCTATGTGCAGAATTCTTGACTGTGTACTAACTAGAATAAGACAAACACTGCAGAATATTTTCCATTACTAATTCAAGTTTCTAAATAAAACCACTTTAATATTGTTTACATTCTAAGTTTGTTGTCTTTGAATAGTCTAGCTATGAATATAGCTTTGGAGATTGGAGTAAGTATCAGAGTACTGTTGGAGAGTAATTTTTTGAATACACAAATTGAAAGAATGGTATCACAGACCCAATTAAGATTTACATTCAGGAAAAAGAACTGCAGCATGCAAGCACAATGAATGTGCTTAAATCTAAAAAGCGTAATTCATATATCAAACACTCAAAATGTGCTACGAACAACCAGTCCATATGTATTTGCAAACACTGTCCAGGAAATAATTCTGAATTCAAAATTGATTCAGAAAATTATAATCTGTTTCTGAACTGTACTTCAAGTCATTGATTAGTTATTTCAATGGACTTGGCTTTAGTGTTTTTATAAAACACTGACTGACTCTGTCACTCTAGTTACGGGTGTAAATACTTCTGCAAAACAAAAGGGATGTCATGTCTTGCATATTGCATTCAGCAAATGGAACAAATACCCTAGGAGTAATGTTTCACCTCTAGTCCTTCCTACAGACAGTAACTTCTTCAGGAGTGTTTTGCAGCATGTAGCAAATTGAATTTATGAAGAAGGAATCAATACAACAAGCTGCAATAAAACCAGAAGCCTTTCTGTTACAATTTTTAAACCTTCTCTAAAACGCAACAGTAACTCTATTTCAGAGACAGTCACGTTTCATCACTTCTGAAAGCTGTGAAACAAAGTTGTGACAATGAAAAAATCCAGCTGACCTTTGCCACCTTCTTCCATACAGAGATGTTACTGCTGTTTGTATTACACGTCCATTATAAACAGCTTCTATTTTTCAATGATGTAATGTCTTATTTCAAGGAAAGGAGAATGAAGGGCTTTAATATCTAAGACTAATAACCTTAGAAGTGAAAAAGACAACTTACCATTATATGTTCAAGTAGAGAATCTATTGCAACTATATTATCAAAATACGTTCTGCAGAGAAAGAGAAGTCAGTAAATATTGGCATTTAGTCAAACACTTCTCAAATGACTGTCCTGCACTCTTGTTTCAAAACCCCTTAACAGTGGAGCCTGAATGGGTGAGGACAAACCTCTGTACCTCAAAAATCACTGACTGGCTTGCTATAGCACAAAGGAATTGAGAAATGGCCCTAGCTCTGTTCCTTTAATGACAATGACAGAATTGTAGAATATTATCTGTAATATGCAGAATTTTCTCTGTAGAAAGGAAAAGACCACCAAACATTGCCTACCATGGATTGAATGGGCTCTGCTGAGCAACACTAAAAATGTATCAAAATGCTTTGGCACCCTTTACACACTCATAATTTTAAAAGGATGAGAAATAAAAAGGAAAAGAAAAGCAGTCCAAAAGATTTAAAAACAAAAAAAAGTTCTTTCAATGCTAATAAATATTCTCTATATGCTTTCAAAATATTTCATTAGGTTTGTGCTTAGAGGACTATGTACTGAGAACTAATGAAAACTATGTATTGAAGCTAAATTCACATCACATTATCCACCCTTATCACTATTTAAAAGGCAACAATTTATAAAACTCTTCATAAGACTTCTCTATCAACCCAGGTGTGACATGTTGAAGTTGCAGAAACAGATTGATCTTGTGACTTTAAAAAAAAAAAAAAAAAGATATCTCAGTTTCAGAGCAAAGTGGTAACTGTCCAAGGACAGTCAAGAACATTGAAAGATAAAGGTCAAACTTATTAGTAAAAGAAGTCTAAATCTTCCACATGCCAAGTCTTAATAACCCTCGGATTACAATGTTCCCAGCAGACAGAAAGCTATTGTCCCATGGCCTTGAACATATACACAGCTCAGTTCTGTTTGCGTCTAGTGGAAAGGAAACATACAATACACTGCTCTTCCATTGTCAGGGACATGAAGAGGTAAAGCACTGCACATGATGCCCTCTCTAAAATGTTACAGAACTTGTCCCGGTGACATTGCATACTAACAATTTTCTCACTGAATAGGATACCCTCTTTCCGTGTAAGAAAAGGTACAGACCATTTCTAAGAGGAAACTAATTATTTTCTTGCTAGTGCAAGTCTTTACCTATATGAAGTGCATAAAGTTGCTATTAAATGATACCCAAATTTTGTGGCTCAAAACATAGGGTTTCTTTTTGGTTAATACTAAACAATTCTAGCAATTGATAATGCTGTATGAGAAGTATATTCTTATAGAAATACATACTAAGTAATTGCAGTATTTATTATAATTTTTATCTTAAAAAATAAAAATCATTACAAAGTTCTTTGAAACACTCTCACTACTGTGTAACAAAAGTAAATTGCCAACCCATTAATTTGGGTAGATTAATCCAGAGATCTCTGGTAAAATAGCTCAGTACAGATGTTAGCAACATAAAAGCACTCTGGAAATGAACAGAACTGTGCAAGATACGATAGTAAGTGGGTAGCTCTGGCAAGGGAATGACGAGAGGGCCCTTTAGGAGACACACTCTGAACCTAAGCTGAAATAAAAATAAAAGGTTATCCCTGAGGAAAAAAGCTAGGAAAAACATCTGGATGCAACCAGCTTGCCCTCTTTGCAAGGGGTAGACTCCTCCCTGTGGTGTATCACTCCCCATTCCAGCTGGGTTGACTCCGCTGCCTGCATTCCTGAGGAATGGCATAGGAATCTTGGACTCCCTCTAATCTCATCAGTTTGAGAATTGTTCATCAAGACCCGTAGAAGTGTTTGTAACAGCAAAAATCCAAGACATTTCATTTTTCCACAGTATCGTCAGTCTTTCGTGATGGACTTAGAAATTCTTCAACCAATTAGTTCGGTAACACACTGTTAAGCACCCTAAACTGTAATTTACCAAAAGTACAACTTGGTTTGTCTTTTAATTTGTTGGCTATCTCTTCTATTTAAAGATGCTAATAGCAGCAACAAAGAAAAAGGGATGAAGGAAGAGCAGATCACCTAAGACACTAAATTGACTTTGCAAGTGTAAACCCAAGCTTTCATACTCTATGTTTTCAATTTAATCGTGCATTTACTTTGACAAAAAAATTAAAAGAAAACATACAACATGCAGTGACAGTCTTTGAAAATGAAAACAGAGCCTCCAGAAAATGCAGGGGAAGAATAATCATGTGGTAGCCCAAAGAACCATGGAAGAGCTATGTTAGAAAAACTCATCAAAATAAATTGATGAGATTACAGTGCAAATCACACTTACTTTGATACATCAAGCAAGAAGTCATTCAGTTCAGTCTGCTTGGCAAGGCCCCGGCACACCTAGAAGCACAGATCACGTTATCATTTGCTCCAGAAGAACAATGAAGTTAGAGGCAAACTGAGGTCGCACAGCCTACCCATTTAATTTGTACGAAAAAAATACCACTACATATGTTACAGCATTGTATAAAATTAAAAGTTAGATTTGTGTGCTGGGCTTCAATCTTAGCTGTCTAGCTGCTGACTTAAAACTGTCAAATGCAAGTAACATCTTTCTTACATCTCTTTATAAATGTCAGTTGTTACACTTGTTCATGCTGCCTCAAAGGCTGCCACTGAGTGTGCTTATGAAATCAACTGAATGATGCCTCCTTATCCAGACCCTCAGCTCTTCTAAGAATGCTAAATGTTTAGTTTTCTTTCTTCCTTACCTTACTTTTACCACTTTTTTTCCAGGTTGCAAAGTAGCATGTAGACACAACTGAAGACTGACATCAGACAAGTTTAAGTAAGCTAAGTAGCAGATGACGCATGCTCAACTTTGGGAGAGATCAGCAAGAATATGAACACAAAAACCAGTATGCATACTACATTTTAGAAGCAAAGTATTAGATGAAGCTAGCTTTGAACTGTGTTTTTACTTCACCTAATTGCATACTTCCTATCTGAAGTACAATTGTACACCTGTATGTTACTAGAGCAAGCACTGAAGTCAGAAATAGAAAACAAGCCTCTACTGTTTGTACCTTTTACACAACAAAATATCACACAGAACTAGTAGTATCTTATCTGTGCAAAGTAGATATAAATAAATATGCAAAATATGATGACTATATACAGAAGCCTTACTCTTGCATATCATTAGGTAACTAGGTGCATTGTCTTGATATACACTACTTGGTAAACCCCAGCTTTGAGTCTGGTAGGTACAGCCCAACGCCAGATCAAGACTCCTGCATTCTTCTCATGCAAAAACTTGGGAAGGGCAAGCCTTCTGCTTAGCAGAAGGGAGAGAAATGAGAATGACCAATGGACAGGCTTAAACTAAACTCTCCATGTTTTGTTTTGTTAGGTGTGAAAGACTTCTCAGATAAAAAGAGAGTCTTTGTTACAAAGTGAAGCTACAACTGCATACAATTGCATTTCTACCAGCCTACAATAGTCTACGCCCGCTAATTCTGCCTAAATGTGCCAGGGTGAATGACCATTCCAAAGTCAATGTCTTCCAGCACCAAGGTGGTAAATATTAGAGGCTAGAAAAGAAAAGCAGGAAGCTTTGTTCGACTCTTCTGCCAAGTGTGTGAAAGGCACCTTGAATAAAAGAATGTCATGACCTCCCTCCTGTGAGTTGACAGAAGAAACTATTTTAGCATCTTCAGTGAGTTGACAGAATATGTTTCATTACAGTGTTACCACCTTCTATTAACTGAAGTAACAAAACCTATTAGCAAAGCTGCTGGGGTTTCCTAGAGCAGCTTGCACTGTGTGGAGCTTCATTTGGCACTCAACAAGGGACAGCATGAAGCATCCTTAGTGGGAGTAGTTACAGGACCATGAAGCAGCTAGCAAGGGCGGCTTAAAGTAGGCTTAGGCAGCAACACCTAATAATCTCAAACTGAATATCAAAAGCAGGAGGAAAGCAACCAGCTGGTCTAGCAGGTGCCTTCTTACAAGAAAAAAACGTGCAAAGTTGCCGCAATTCTGCTTTAACATTTATCTACTTTGTTAAAGGTTTTTCCTTTAGTAAAAATACTGTTTAAGTTATTTCATCCATGGTTGCAAGCGAGGAAAACTAGCTCCATAAACACCAAAAATGTTAGCGTGTTTTTCTCAGTTGCAGAGAAGGGGTTTGAATCAATGTTTTAGTAATGACCTCCACTCAAATTTGATCATAATCCATGTTCCTACTAATCAATTTCTGGCAGATGGGTTACACAATGAAAATGAAAAACCACCCACACTTACTTGTACTTGATGTATTGCTACTGAAGCCCATGCAAGATTTGCTGTTGCAACCTGAAATAAAAGAGAAGAAATTAACTCTGAAGAAACCTTGAAAACTGCACATCAGTTACGCTTTGGTTTCTCTATCCAGCTACCAAGTAAATCGACTAAGCTGTTTTAGACAGGCAGGCAGTAACAATTTGTGGGAAGACAATTATTTTGCGTAAGTCTCAGTATACTTGCAAGTGTTGCAATTTTAGTAAGGTACATTCAGTCACAAAATCAGTATCAAAAAAATGCTTACCAATGCTCTTCAGAAGCAGTATTGGGAACCCATCAGCTCAGAAGTACAACATCAAAACAAAAATCCCACAAGCCGAGGGCTTTAAAAATTACATTATGTACATTATTGAAAGGCATCTGCCATAGAAATAAGATATCCCATTACATCTTCGTGGGGCTGTATCTCTTCAGCCACAGCTATTTCCAGCTGTAAACAGGCAGTTCCTTTCAGTACCATTTTGGTGGCAGAAGAACCAGACCTGATCCCTCAGCTCAAGACTAATGTTTTAAGTATGACAGTTTCCAGGCAACATTTCAAACAAATGTCATGTAAACTGCAGTTAACTAAGATGTGCTACCATGCATAATCTCCTGTCCTTGAAACACAGGAGCTTTATAGGAACAGAGGACGGAAGTACAAAAGGTCTGCTGCTGCATATCCTCCTAAGGTAATTAATTATTTTTTTTATTTTTTTTTTAAGCAGAACACATTGTACACATTTTATAAAAACTGCTAATGCTATCCGAAGGCTTTCTGAAACCTGAAAATTCAAAGACTGCTTTAGAACACTCAGAAAGTTACCTTAAAACATTTATAATTTACTAATAAAATACTTTTAATTAGCAACCAATCTTTCCAAGTAGAACATTCATGAATTTCAGTTACAGAATGTATTTCATATAACAAAAATATTCATGTTTGCACAGAACAATGCATGTCTGAGACCTATCTGAATTGCAGACTGATTAATGTAATAGTACAATTTAAAAAAGTAAATACATTGTGTGTAAGCAGCAGAATTACTGAAGTCTGGTTTTGTATGAATGCCTGTTCTTTGATCTGTGAGCAGGGACACTGGCACCACCATATTAATCCAGTCCCCTACCACGACCTCTACTTACCAATAAAAATATACCAGGTGTGACACTGAGGCTGAAGTGACATTGACTGCCCAACTAATATACATGTATATAAGCATCACATGTGTGCTAGACTACTTAGGTTACTGACAAACAGAATATACAATTGACATATATCGCTGGCTTTTCCTTCCTTGGCAGGGCTAGCTTTAATATCCCTTGTCTGCACATTTTCTGTTCTTTCCACAATAATAATTCCTGTTCAGTACAGTCAAACTGTCCCATGGTGTATCTTGTACCGCTGTCAAGACAACAGACCTGGCTAGAACTCACCCCATTTTGTCCTAACCTCTGTGTCCAGGCTCCCTTCCCTGGGGAAGGGTACCGAGAGAAATGAATGCCACATCCTAATGTAGAGCCATCTTAGTGTGTAGATGGGACATAACAAGGATCCTCACCTAGATGTGCGAGCTAAGATGCACTTCTAACACCTTTAATACAGCAAAAGCCTTTGAGACATCTGCTCCATTTCCAAATTTGTTTGCACTTGGCTAACAACTCATAATTTTGCGTTGACAAATGGACATGTATAGACAATGTAGCTACACAGACCTTATATAAATACAGTAAACCATACAGTGTAGAGATCAGTCACGGAAATTGTAGGATGGTTATGAATGGGAATATCTGGATGGGGAAGCATCAGAAGGAAAAAAAAGCAGAAGAGAGCACTACAAATGGCACCTAGATTAGCAGATCATCCAGGCAGTAGCACAGCTACACACAGTTTCCAAGGACAACTAGGTCAGGAGAGAAAGGACAGTGAGTAAAACTTGATGACTCACAGAGATGGAACAGGCTAGATAGGCAAAAGATGTCAGCTTCTAAAGGCTAAAGAAAAGGCTGACTCAAAAATAACAGGTGGTTGTCAACCTAGGAAGAAACTGGGAGACATAAGGACTCAACAGCCCTCATCCTCTGTCCTCCCATTGCAAAGCATCCTGGAGAGACTACCTGGATACACACATCTTTGTCCGCAACTCTTGGAAATACCACCTGGACACATAAATCTTGGTGCCTGAGAGCGTGTGCACGTAAGAATGTGAATGCAAATATATGAAATCTCTTTTGCTTCACTCTCTTTTTAAAATAAAATCCTGTGAGACCTAGCATTGAGACTTGCTATGGCAAGAGAAGAACCCTACAGGAAAACAACATGTTGCAATATTGTAACAACAGTATACTGTTTGACATTTGATTTACACTTACGTTTCATTCAAATGCTCTGCATTAACTTCTCTAACAACTCTGTACTGAGTTTATAATCAATTAAGAAATCTTTAACTTGTTTTTCCAAAGAACACAAGGTGAAATTCTTGATGTGTCCCTGTACTTGTATACGTAAATTTTACCTCCTGTGGCTGAAAATGCACATCACTGCCTGCTTTTTTCAATAAGTAACATTTGATGATGAGAAAAAATAAAAGTATGAAAAAGGTAAAATACACATGACAAGAGCGAGAGAACAAAGCTGGGGAGGGCTGGAGTTCTGACCATTGTGGGGAAGTGGGCAAAGGCTGGGCATGAGCTCACCTCTTGATGACTAAGGTGGAAGGCTTCCTTGCCCCAGTGACGGTAAAGCTCCAGGATACCGATCAGATCACCAATTGCAGTGACAATTGGCAAACACAGAACAGATTGGATACGAGTCCCTGATTCCAGTCCAGTACCTTTGGGAAATCGCTCATCCTAGAAAATGTAAACATAATCTGATAAAATGTAAATATCATAACATTAACATGAAGGATACACTGACATTTTCATCCCTCTCCTGGCTCATCAGATCCGCAGGAAAATACTAAAATTCACTAAAACTCATATATCTCAGAATAATTTACACACAGTATTAAAACACCTACTAAAACAATGCAATAAAAAAACTCTCAGCATTAATTCCCATGCACAGATAACCTTATCAATGTAAAGTCTGGACTAGCTGGATATTAGACCCAGCTTTAGGTTTGTTTTTATAATACATTTTCTATAATGTCACAGGCGGCAAAACCAGCTCTTCATTGTTAATGCTGGTCCAGATTAAGTAAAAACCTGGACAAACAGCACCAACCACCCGCTCCTCCCCCCAACCCCACCCCCAAAAAAACCCAAAACCAACCAACCAAAGAGAAAACCAAACCAAAACAACAAAGCATTTGTAATCATGAAGTGGACCACTCAGATTTCAATGTTACCAAGCAGACAGCAGTGCTTGCAAGAGAACAAAAATCAAAACCTGAGGCTAAGGCTTTAGGCTATACAGGGTTATAATCCTCAACCAACTCCTGAGGAGAAAAATGTGTTCCCAAAAATGTATGCATGACAGTAAGAATCTTCCTCCTTCCCTTGCTTATACATCCTGAATAAACCAGTGCAGAAGTTATGGGAGTAAGTGTTAAAATAAACCTACCAGCTGCTATAAAAGGTCCAGATTCGTAACTTTCAATCTACATAGGGAATGTCCGAGGTTTTATAGCTTCGGTTCCCCATGCAGGAAAACCCACAAAGACCTGACAAACCGCCTGGATGTTGCAGTTAATAAGGCAGTAAATAGTGGATGTGAAGTGTGTGAGACCCACTTCTTTGCACATTGGTCCTTCAGTACTTGATTTGTACCAGATGTTCCCTGCAGGCTGCGCTTAGGAAAAACAGAAGCTCCTCCAAGGCTGATCAAAATCGCTCCTTTCTCAAACAAAACATCGAGTAATCTCTACCTATTTACTAAGATGACAACCAATGTGAAAGGCTAGGAACAAATGACAAACAAGAGAGAGTGGGAGGCACTTTGGAAACAGGAGACTCCTGCTTTCACTTTTTAATTCTGTCCTCCCCGCAAAAAAAACAGCTGGCAAGTCTGTCTATCCGCAAGTGCTTCCCTTTCACTGCTGAGATGCTCCTAAAATCACACAAATGCAAACCATGTCACCAAAATGAATCTCCCTGTTCGGTCAATAATCCACTGATACTGTAAACTAACAAAAAAAGTTCAAAACTCCTCCCCACTACCCCCCACCCCCCACCCCTCGATTTTACTGTGAGTGTAAAATCAAAACATACAACATATATATACATACAACAAGCATACAAGGATATCATGATATTAATTGGAAATCACCAGTAACAAATTAAGCCCTACATGTGTCTGAAAAAAACTAACATATAAAATCGTTATAGTCCAGGGTGTATAGAAAGCACTGACTGTTACTACAGGGAAAGCAGCTTCTGCCTTTTGTTTTTGTGGTTCTGTTTAAGTGTACTCACATTAGGCATTTGGTATTTTGTTTATAGCTCGAGTTTGCCCAATAAAGGTCATACATTTTTTAACAAATATTTTTAAAATAGAGACAGCAATGTCTAATTTTGGCCACAGTATTGAAAGATTGTTATTCTGGACAGACCTCAAAAGGATAGAAAACACTGAAAAGAGAAGAGAATTTAAACTCCTTGATGTTCTCATAACCAGCTGATCATAAAATGTTCTCATAAAGCACAGTTTAAATACCAGTTTCATACAATTGCATAGGTGTGACTAGAGGATGAAGTTTTTCAAAAAATTAAAAAGTACAGACGTTCAGAGTGCCAAGAACTATCAGAACATTACTTTACGATTTTCTGAATACTTTTATGGAAAAAGGCCTGAATTTTGGTATCTGTTACATTAGTGTGCCTTTCATGTAGGTCTGCTATTATTGTGTAAGCATTCCAGCTTTACATTGGTGTAAGCAGAGATCAAAATCCTGTCTAATCAACAGAATTCTGGTTGACATTCTTGTCAGTGTGAGCCCTGCATTATAATTAAATCAAACTTTGATTGACTATGTGCAAGTCTTATTTCAAGACCAGGAGGACAGCAGTTTTGACTGATTTTTTTTTTATCTCCATGTGACTATGGCACCATTAATTCCCTTATCTGACAGTGAAAAAAATGTTAAAAGAAAAAAACCCAAACTTTAAAGTTAAGAATAAAAGAGATGTTCTGAAATTATTCCATCAAGCTAATCCAAACTCAAATTTATTTTCTTGGTAGCAAGACAGATGTAAATTCTATCATTACAGATCCAGCTCAATAAACATTTCAGAATCAAAACATCCATTCTAAGAACATGCTGTAATCATCTCATTAAAAAGAGAAAGCTTTTTACCCCCAAAATATCTTCTACTAACAACGTTTTTCTGGATCTGGCTACATAAGCAGATACTGTAGTGCCATGTGCAATGGGCCCTGCAGGAATGAGCCGTGGTTGTCCTTCTTTAGCTCCTGGTGGTGTAAATATACACAGACTCTGGTTAGAAGGAGAAAAAAAAAAAAAAGAAAGAAAAAAAATGATTCAATTAGAAAGCATGGTTACTTTTGCAGAGTTACTGTGCTACCTATGTAGTGCAAAGAATTAACTAGATAATGTAGAAAAACACAGCTTTTGACAATGAACAGCAGTTGGATAAACTCCACTTAATTGTTTTGAAATCTTAGTAAATCCCAGTCTAAAGTCACCCTTCAGGCGGTGGATAACTCTTCTGCTGAAGCCACTCATTGCTTATATCGCAGTTGGATTGTGTTTATTTTGAACACACAGTGCATCGCAAAAAGACTCACAGAGGAAAATATTACCTTGTAAAAGAAAGATTTTTTTTCTCTAGGATGCACTCACTTATTTGTTTCAATAGATAATACTCAAAAAGTAGACATAATCTTTAAATTTCTTGTTTATCTCATCCCAAGGAAAGGTAATTTCAAAATTATCCTAACACTCTATTTCCTGAAATCCAAGTGACTGCATTTGCACCCTGCACTAGAAGAAACATCTATCTTACTTGCTGCCTACCTAAAACTCTCTTATTTGTTGAAACGTCAGGTATGGTGACATTTAGATCATGAAACTCATCCAGAAACATCTCATAATTGTTATATAACAAAAAGACAAGTTAACACCACCAGAAAGAATGTGATTACAAATATTATTTTACAAAACCAAAATTAAACACACATATAAAGGTCGAACCTGCAAACCCTTCTATATGCCAAAACTCTTCAAATTTAAAATCTCATTCATTTTTGCTTGAAAAATAAAACTTTTATGGAACAGTAGAGTGCTGGAAAACAATGTCCCTGTCACTTCAAAATTTTTATTCTTCCCTTCAGACAACCTGCAAAGTAGCAGTCTGTTGGTGACAACAGATTTTAAAGTCATAAAAACACAAAAAAAACCCTAAACTGTCTCCAATGAAATCAGCAGGAGCAGTTCATTTTACAAGCAAAATGTTTCATTTTCTATTTCATTTTTCTACCTTCATCTCATTACATCCCTCAGTTTATGTGTCTCCTAATGCTACAGAATCCCAGGGACTCAAAATTTTAAAGCATTTATCACTGTCACACGCTGTTCAGCATAGCAGAGCTATCACCCTTTAAACACAAAGAGAATTAAGGCACATGAAGAATAAATGACATGGCAAAGATTACACAAAGTGTTAGAATAGCAGGGATCAAACCTGTATTTCCAAGACTTCAGTTTAATGTCCTAATCTCTTCAGCCATCCCTCCTTACACATTCTTAATATTAACACAACTAAAGGACCTCAGAGACTTAGCTTCTATTGACAAATAGTGTTTTCTTATTTCCTATAATCAATGATCCAATTTATTTCACTGATAAATTTGTAAGATGGGGAGTACATAGAGAGAGCTCTTGTAGTAGGTAACTCTACTGCTAAATAGCTATATGATTTTAAATTATGGACTTAAAGCATATAAACTAAGATGAAACATCTTAAGCAGAGATTCTTACTAGGAAAATAGAATTTTAAAAAGATATAATAGTAATAACAATAATAATAACAACAACAACAACAACATATATAATACCACAGATAGATGATAGTGTCACCACACAACGTATTACTAACATTCCTGGTAAGAATGGCCACATATTGTGCCACTCTTTTGTACTGATTAATTTTACTATCAGACTTTGCTTTCATTAGGGCTGCTATAAGGGTTAATCGCCCAAGTTTCTACAATATCAATGGTTATGTTAATTAATATTAATTACATCTAATCTGTCTCCTACGTTTATCATTCACAGCGGTTTCTGTAACAGCACCATAGACAGAAGCAGGTGCATAGGAACTCCAGAGTCCAGTAGCTAGAATGCAGCATCGCCTTGAAAGACTGAACAAAGAGCTTCTAGTTTGTTCAAATAAGATTTCAGCTTCAGCTTAGGCTTAGCAATAAGCAGGGAGCTTTGCACTGGAATTGTTATTATTTAAGTATTACGCCATTAAATGAATACTTAATTCCCTGCAGAAAAACACACACCAGAAAATCTAAAGCAAACAAACAAAAAATCTATGGGCCTGATTCATTAAAAAAAAATAAGTGAAATCTAGTCACTATGAAATCAATGGCATTTCTCTTATTTTGCTCTCCTAGACCCGTGAGGTCAGTATCACTATAGCACCCAAGCACCTCACAGTCTGTAACTATGCATTATTACAACTCTCCTGTAAGTTGGGTGGTGATGCTGTCCTCATTTTATAGATGGAAACTACAATAAAAGATTTGTATTAACAAAGTTATGTTAGCTGAGGCTCCAATTACCGTTTGAGTACAAACTTCACAGCTCACCACATAGCCTACAGAATGCCTTGCACTATGGCTTAGAGCTAGAGTCAGCCAAATGGATCACAAGGCAGAGAAAACTCAGGTGTGAAAGAAAGGAGACAGATTTCAGAGATCGATAGTACCAATTTCGACCGCGTGAGACTGGGTAAATTACTAAACAGGGCCCGTTTTCTAGCACTTAATATTAAAGATACAATTTGCATGTAAACATTCAGCATCTACTGTCAGGTGTAGAAAATGAAGTGATGATATGAGATGCACTCTCCCATAATTATCATTCCTTTATTCTGCAAACATGCAAGGCACATTACAAAGCCTCCTAAATAACTGAAAAAAGAACACACTGAAATGTTCAGAACCTAAGGGGATGCAATATAATGCACCATATGTAGGTACTCCTGCAGCGATGAAGGTACCTTAGCTGTAATTGATTAACAGCATTTTGGAAGGAGAAAGTTGGACTTCATGCTGAGGGAAAAAAAAAGGTCAAGGTAAAGTACGGAACTCATAGCCAAAACAAGAGTGAAGTCTATAGGGTGAAGTCTATCCAAAAAGAATCAGTAGTCTAATGGTTAGTGCATTTAATGAGTTCAAAAGAAAAACACTCAAGGTGATGACAAAACCAGTAACTGAATATTTGTCTTCTTCTTAAGCAGAAAGTCAGGCAGTCTCAAAAAGTTCAGCAAGACAAGGAAGAGAGTTTTCCATCCAGTTATTCATTTGCTAATTAATTCTCATCTATATCACAATAAACTACCTTAAAAGAGAAAACAGAGCTGTCACATAGTCTTTAAGCTCTGACAAGTCATATCGGCATATTTATTTCATTTATCTCATGCAATTGGAAAGAAAGATACTTCTTCCATGGTAGCTCTGCTAAACATGCACGGTATTTACTCCATTTTGATGTCTTGCACTGTGGTACAAGTGCATAAAAACTTGACATTTTCTGTTTATTCTGATCCCAAAACTTAAGCTTATTCTTCAAATCCATTTACACACAGCTTCTTTAAAGCACGGCCTTTAGCAGTAGTGAAAGACACTGGGAAAGTCAGAATGCTTATTTGCCATATGAATTACAAGAATGTGCTACAAAAAAGAAAGCAACACACACACAAAACTCAAATAAGAAAACCTATTAAATCAGTACATTGAACCTGCCAGAACAAGCCTGCTCAATTTACCAGAATAAAAAGCTCCATTTATTCTTACTTTCTTATAATCTAATAAAGATACCCATAACTCTTAAATGAAAACTTAGTTTCACAGTTACTTGCCTTCATAAGCTCCAGTTTCATGTTTTTACATGAACTTAAATAGTATGAAAAAGAATATTTTACATAACATATCCAAGAAAAGCACCCCATGACCTGAAAAAAAGTACATTATTCTAATAAAACTGAAGAAACCACAGTTCACTATTTATTTAAATCAGTGTTCTGATATAAAACATTTCTTTTTTAAATCAAAGAAGCTAGTAAAAGGGTTACAATATTAAGGGCATAGAAATAGTGAAATACGTATCTTCACAAATGTTTGACCTGCTATACTCTATGCTTCTAAGAAAAAGACTTCCTATTAAAAAAGTACTTTTATAGTAGGAACACTAACAATAGAATGTGTTCAATACTGAAAAAGTGGCTCATATTCCAGAGTACTGCAAAATGTAGGAGATTAAACACAATGTTTAAAGTCTGAATTATGCAGTCTAAGTAGTGGAATGAGTCAAATTAAATTAACAGGACACTGGAGACCAAAGTCGATCTCTCCAAAGATTAACACTTTTATTCGCACCATTCTTTTTACTTTTTCGTAAGACATATTTGGTTCTTTATGCCAAGATAGCAACGTGTAATGCTTACCAAAGTAACTGTGTTATTTAAATTATGTGTATAAAATGTGCTCTTCCACACTTATCTCCTGAGTCATGCCCATAACTAAATATAAAACAACGCACAAATCTTCTCAGAAACAGCTTCTCAAAACAAAATGCAAGAAAAAAAAGGTAAAACCAAATGGCTACTTTCACTAGAAAACAAAGAACTCACTTCTTCCACACATACGTATTTTTCTCCAGAAAAAGCCTTGACTGGATCTTCAATGGCCAAAAACCTGTGTTAACACTCTGCAGTGTTGCTGGCAAAAGCCTCTCCTGTTGTTTTTGCCAGCACAGTCTTTGCTGTGTCCTTGTCTTACCAGTTTGGCTGGTAAACCCCTGTTGCTACCACCATGCAGTACTACTGTCAATAACCATCCCTATATTAGAAAAACCTCCTGGATCTTGCTTCCAGTGATAAGAAAGAGTTTTGCAGAAGTAATCCCATTCTGCCTCTTGTGGGAAACTACAAGCCCCACTGCTAAGGGGTCAGTGATCAAAAATCTCTTCAAACTACCCAGTAGGTTCTAAACTTGCCACTATTCCTCCTGACTCTGTACAGGTAGAAAAGTGTGACTGTGCAAGGACAGAACTCCACCTAGACCTCAAACAACCACCCTTGATCTCCAAGGCCACAGGACAATCTTACCTTGACTGTGCAGCGCTATTAAAAGGCAAATTCTCTCATAACCATATATAAGCTGCAATTAGTCCATAAGCTTCTACAGTTCCACATTGACTTTATCCATACACCTAATAAAGTTTCATGACTGATGATACATTCCGTATATGATCAATTTAAATCTTAGTGAGTTTAAACACTTATCGCCAATTAAGGACAGGGAACTTTCTCGAGTTTAATTGGGGCTTTGTTAACAAAGCTTTTGAATCCTAGAAGCCATCAATGGCAAAGTCAGCCAAACAAAATGCAGTAGAATCAAAAAAGCTGTGCTCTGCTCTACTACGGCATGTTACTGATGTAATCTCTGAGGCATCCCACAGACACAGCTTTAAGGGAATCTCTTTCATTACCACTGTTCAAACCCACTAGGTTTTTCACATCACCTATCCAGCTCACATCTCCTGGTTTTCCTTTTGCTTAAGAAAATACTTACAAAATAAAACATACAGTAGTAATAATAAAATTTGGGAGTCACCTACTCTCTTCTAAACATGAATCACTCCAGCATTCTTATAATTTGCAAACGCACATTCAAATGATCTTTCATCAGCTCAAAGAGTAATTACAAATGTTCCCATGCAGCTATCAGATACATTGTACACAGCTCTACAAGTAAATGAAGAAATGAATAGATTGGGCCCTTTCAAATTACTTGCATTTCTTTAGTGAGTTTGAATATTTTACTTCAAAAACAGACTAATAGTTTGCATTTCTGGTAATGACATTGAAGAGTGATTAGTAATCAAAATTAGGAACCAGTGGGTTTTCAACCACAACTTAAACAATATATAGTCAATAAAAAAGGAAATATGAGAATAAAAAGTCCCATAATTTACCAAATACTATCCTGACAACTCACAATGCAGTAAAATAAGAAGGTTGAAGAGACAGCAGGATGCCTGCACACTGCTCGCAGTATCTTTTGCTGCTACAACCATTTGGAATGAGAATGTAAGTCAGTATCAGAAACAAACATGAATAGCTCTTTACCAACACTGCAATGTCACTGTCTCTCTCCTGGCAAAAGTCAAGTAAAAAATGATGTCTGGTGTAGGCTGAGCGTTAGATATCTCTACTGCCGATGAGGGAGAAGACAACCAAGACGGAAGAGTCACTTGGTTTGATAAACTATCAAAAGAGCAAACATTAGCTTGGAAAGCAAATCCTTCGCAAGCCTTCAGGTTCATGCATTCTGGCACTCAGCAGCCCATGGGATCCTGCAGTTCCCTATTTTGATCTATTTTCCCTCCTTCCCGCCAGAGAGAATCTCCTTAGGGACATCAAGCTCAACTACCTCTTACCAACAAGTTCCATACGGTGATGGACTTCTTTATCTGTAGTTAGGCAGGGGAACATTGAAGTCTGATACCAGAAACTTCCTATACCTTGTTGGAACCTCAGAACACACAAGGTGCTGCCTTTCCTGCCTTCTGTGACATGACAGATTGTTCCAGCTGGGCCCCAAATCTTCTGAATTATTCCTTCCCTCCTAGTTTAATCTCTTAATTCACTTCGATAAAGTCTCCAACAAGAAAAAAACTCATATTTACTGTGACTGACGTTACAGTGTGGCTTTGAATCCACTAATGGCTTTATCATGACCACAGAGAACAAGAGGTGCTTTAAAAAAAACAAACTGAAACAAAATAGAAAGTGCAAAACAAATGACGACCATAACAAACGTTCAACCACTGGTGAACACAGACAAATGTAACAAAATTCACCATTCCATATTTCATAGGCACTTTAGACATAGGTATATCTATATTACAGTATAGATATGGTAATCTCTAATGTCTTCTGAAAATGCTAATATATTAACAAGTCTCCCAGTCTGCAAGAATGCAGAATGATGTACACTGTAATCAGTTCTTGAGAGATATCAACGTTACAGCATTCTCAATTCACAGCTGAACACACAAACTTGGCTTTCAGATACATAGCAAAATTAGTATATACCCAATAGGCCGTAATACCATGGCTTTTGGTGCACTTTTCTTGGTGCCATGCACACAGTCTGTTGAAATTATTAAGTAATTTATCTTGAACTTCTTTTACGGTGGCTGAATAGACCCTCATTATTCCTCTTTTACAATAACTAAGAGCATGCGCATGAAGAATTACTGATGTTCATCTTGTCACGCTGTCGTAACTTGGCCCCACAGTTGGTTTTTCTAGTGAAAATCTAATGCTTAACAGAGGAAGCAGATTAAAATCCCAGTAAAAGAAAAGATGAGGAATAGCAGCTCAAGTCTCGTAACACAATACCATGAGCACCTCCTGACAGATATTCTTACAGTGATAAGAAAGTACCTATAGTTTCCAGGTGCTTTCAGTCTTTGGCTCTTATGCTGGAGAGGTCAACTACAGGTGTAATTGATGCTGGTTTTCTAGTGGCTGTTGGCACGTAGCCCATGGGAATCTGGCACAACACCAAATCCCAACCCACGAAGGCTAGAAACCATTCAACTAACTATATAAAATTTGCCAGGGCTGGATTTGAACTGCAAACATGTATTGCTTGCCATTGCAAACTGCTCGTTTGTTTCTTCTTTTTTTATAATGCTCCTTTTAACTAAGCAAATACCAACATTTAATCATAAACTGATTTTTCTAAAATTTCTTTGCAGAAAAGAGATCTGGATGAGAATAATCAGGTTTAATGATTAGAATGAGGATTAAAGTACACGTGACAAGCATTCTGCTGACAAACCATTTTGGTGGTAAAAGCAACTGGATCCTGATTTAGTTTCTTCCACAGTGAATTTTGCTGACAAAACTAGCCCTAAAAATGCTTAATGGAAAATCATTTAATATTCAGCAGACATTAACTGAAAGCCTTAATACTAAAGCATTGCTATACAACTTGATGCTTAGTAAAAAAAAACATTAAAGAGAAACGGGAATTATGCAAGTTGATATTAAGTGAGCTTAATGTTTTTTGCTGCTCACACCCTTTTCTGTTCAGTAACAGCAATAGATTTTTACTCTCAGTAAAGGATGAAACAACCTACATGTCAGACCACACAGCCTAATGATAAAATTATTTGCAGACAAGTATAAAGGCTGTGCCGTAAGAACAGGTTTTTGCAAGAATAAAACTCAGTACAATAAGCAATGATAACCAAGAAAACCAAACAAATAGAACTGGTTTGGAAAGTATCCACAGGCAAAATCTTGGATTTGTAAACAAGCTAAGTTGAAGTAGTAGGCCAATACTACCACGCTAACTGCATACAGCTCTTTACAATTTTACGTCCTGGGTTCAAACACAAGTGCAGGAATCCTACTACATGAAACACACAGGGATAAAAAAAGAAAAAAAAAAACCAAACCACCAACTATAAACTTATTATTTCCTTCTTGATAACTGACAGTGTACTTGACAGGAGATTTGCATTTTTAAACTACATTGTATGTACAAATGTTGCATACTTGTGAAGTGAAGATGATGCACTTATATGCTGTAAACCAGCTAGTAGTTGTGGAGGGGTTTTTTAATGTTTTCATCCTTCTGAATGGTATCAGCTTCTAACTGTGCTTTGTTCCTGGAAACTTTCCAGTTGATTTACACAACTGAAAAAAACCCAAAGAGTTATACCAGTTCATTGACACAGAAAACTAAGATGACATACCTCTCTTCCATCCCTTCTGTTTTAAGGCATGGTCAGCTAAGCATTTTTCTGAAATGTTTGTCCAGACAGTTCCCAAACCTCCAAGAATGAGGATCCCTGAGCTTTGAAAAGCAACACGCGGTAGTGCTTCATTACAGCCACAGTTGCGGAAACTTTCCTAATGCCAATTCAAGCCCACTACTTCTTGCCCTACACACCACCATAGGTATGGAGAAGAGATGATTCCCTTCCTCTCTGCCTCATTCAGGCATATCTTCATCCCTCAATTTTCTTTTCTTTAGACCAAGCAATACCAGTTTCTTTTGTTTCCCAACCATTCTCCCTGCTCTCTTCTGGCCTCACTTCAGCTCCTCCAATTCTTACTTAAAAGTTCAGTGCTTAAACCAGACATTATTCCACCTGAGACCTTAGTAGAGGACAGAGGAATGTGAAAATTACTTTATATGAAGACTAGATTTCTGCTTTTGCTACATACAACAGTAGGCTTTTTTTTGCCACAGCAATGACATTGCTGACTCAAGTTTACTTTCAAATTCTCTGCAGAATCCTTCTCAGTCATCAGCTGCCCTACACAGAGAAAGGCAATCCATGGAGACACCAGCACTTGTCCTCACTGAATCACCAGCCAGTTTCTTCAGACCATTTTCCCAAGATCATACTGAGTTCTAATCCACCCTACAAACACATATGCAGTCCTTCCCAATATCATGTAATATGCACATTTAATAAGCCTATATTCTTCCTTCACCCATGCATTAATGAATACACTGAACAAAACCAGATTCAGGATAAATCCTTGAGGATTTATGCAAAATGCCCTCCCATTCTGACAGTGAACCACAAACAACTAGTCTCTGTGTAGTTTTCTAACCAGCTCTGCATTCTACCACCTACAGTATATTCATCAGGACCATATTCCAACAAGTCCATTTCACTAAAATACATCGACATTTTCTTTCGTCCATTTTCTTTCAGTTTGATAATTTATTGACTCAAAGTTAAACTCACACACTGCTACTCATCCACATCTTTCCCTCTCTGCTGAGTATCACTACTCGCTGGCATATAAGAAAGCAACAGATTTCCTCCACTTTACATAGAAAAAGAGTACATAATGTTAGAATTGATTCAGGGATAGAGACTAAAATTTTCTGAATTGACTTGTAGCTAGAAGGGTTTCACCTGGAAACATGTTTAAAAGACTCGTATTTCAGAGAAGTTGTCTACACATTCAAAATAATGTACCTTAGCCTGGCACAAAAACCTGAGGCAGCTGGCAAACAGTAGATGTTTTTATCTTGGTCAATAATTCAAATCACCCACCCCACAAATCCACTAGGTGGCACTGTATATCAAGCTGCAACAATTTCTGCATGACCAGAAATTCTAGAATAGCTTAATAAAATACACCCTGAAGCACAGAATATGTGCACGTATTTGTTACCTCACATAATTATTTCTTACAATATCTATTGGAAACTTCTATCTGAAGTAAGGTTGATCTGTTTGTCAATGCAATCTGCAGTTTCAGGAACTAAGTAACACAAGACCTAATAAAAGCTACTTTAAGTGTATGCCTATTAAATCCGAGGTCATACATCTTTACGCAGGAATCACAGTGTAATCATGAGGTGAATTACTGACACAAGTAAGGACTATATACAAGATGCATCTGAAGAATCAGGTAATGTAATAATAAATAAGGAACTCTGTAGCTGTGATCAGTATTTTAGAAATATTGCCTTGTAAAGATGTCAGCTTACGGGCTTAAATCCATACCCAGCTAGCATGGTACTTTGGCAATTGATTTACACACACACACCCCCCATCCAATACGAGGATTTCAGTAAATCCTTTCAGTCATCTTTGAAGAAGTTATTCAATTAAGGTCATAACATAAGAATTATGAAGTGTATATTCATCCCCATAAGGAATAAAACACAAAACTGAAATAAAGTCAAGTCCTTTTCTGGAGACTTTTGAAACATTCCTGTTTGATTTGGAAGTGTTTCTGGTGTCCGACATATAGTATTTGCAAAATGGATGTTACGTACCTCAAGAATAAATCATTTTATTTGCGTAACTGCACTAACCCATGGACAAAGATAATTTCTTAGATATGGAGAAAGTTCAAGAACCAGGGGCAGTATGGGCACAAGTCTGTTCAGATCACCTGACCCTGAATAGAAAGTTATATTTTGTCTAGTACCTGAGTATTTTGCACTGCATTCCACCATATACACAACTGGTGTTCCCCAGGGCTCTGTACTGGGGCCAGTCCTGTTCGATGTCTTTATCAATAATCTGGACGAGGGGATCGAGTGCACCCTCAGTAAGTTTGCAGACGACACCGATTTGGGTGGGAGTGTTGATCTGCCTGAGGGCAGGAAGGTTCTGCAGAGGGACCTGGACAGGCTGGACCGATGGGCCGAGGCCAGTTGTATGAGGCTCAACAAGGCTCAGTGCCGGGTTCTGCACTTGGGCCACAACAACCCCACACAGCGCTATAGGCTTGGGGCAGAGCGGCTGGAAAGCTGCCTGGTGGGAAAGGACCTGGGGGTGTTGGTTGACAGCCAGCTGAACATGAGCCAGCAGTGTGCCCAGGTGGCCGAGAAGGCCAATAGCACCCTGGCCAGTATCCAAAAGAGTGTGGCCAGCAGGATTAGGGGAGTAATCGTCCCCCTGTACTCGGCACCGGTGAGGCCGCACCTCAAATCCTGTGTTCAGTTCTGGGCCCCTCACCCCAGAAGCGATGCAGAGGGGCTGAAGCGTGTCCAGAGACGGGCAATGGAGCTGGTGAAGGGACTGGAGCACAAGTCTTCTGAGGAGCAGCTGAGGGAACTGGGGTTGTTTAGCCTGGAGAGGAGGAGGCTCAGGGGAGCCCTTATTGCTCTCTACAGCTACCTGACAGGAGGTTGTAGTGAGGTGGGTGTCGGTCTCTTCTCCCAGATAACAAGACATAGGACAAGATGAAATGGCCTCAAGTTATGTACGGGAGGTTTACATTCAATATCAGGAAAAATTTCCTCACTGAAAGGGTGGTCAAGCATTGGAACAGGCTGCCCAGGGAAGTGGCAGAATCACCATCCCTGGAAGTGTTTAAAAAACACGTAGATGCAGTGCTTAGGGACATGGTTTAGTGGTGGACTTGACAGTCCTGGGTTAACGGTTGGACTTGATGACCTTAGTCTTTTCCAGCCTAAATGATTCTGTGATTCTATGTAGAGCAACCACTTGAAAAGCAGAATCATACTGTCAGAACAGGAGTGCGACAAGTGCTAGTGCTCCCAAGCAATCTGAACAACCAGAAGGTTGCTAAAACAACTGAAATGGCCACACTCATTCTAGCGCTAATTCTGAGTAATACAGAAATGCACTGTAACATGCAGTTGGTGTGGATCTTCCATTTCAAGAAAATTCACCCAAGTAAAGATCCTGAAGACATTTGACCTCACCTGTCAGCCAGAAATTACCTTGTCCTTACACTGTTATCCAACTCTAATACAAGTCAAGTTATACTTCTGTATATTTCAACAGACAGAAAGAACATAAGGCCATAAAGAAACTTTATATATAGACAGTTATTTTAACAAACACATTTGTGTTGTTAAACTCCAAAGAAATTTTTTCTAAAACAAGGTTCTCCTTTAAAGGCCAGTGGATCATCTATGTTTTGCAAAAAGAAAAGGACCAGCTAATCTAGAGGTTTTCTTCACATTAAATAAATTTTCTTTCAGTTCTAATATAATTTTAACATAAGGGAATTGCCGTCTATATTAAAAATTGCACAAAAGAAATATTTATAATGAATTATTAGTAACCCATGGAAAAAAAAAAAAAAAAAGACAAAAAAAAAAAGCAATAATGTGGCAATTCTCTCAGTATTAAAAAATAACAGCTCACAGCACAGAGTAATCATGTGCTGCTTTTCACTTCATAAATACCTAGAATTTCTGTAAAAGGAAGGTATCTTCTAGCCTAATTAGAAACTTACTTTTTAATCAAGGCTAAAGGTAGCTATGGAAATCTCATATTGCAAAAATGTTCTTTAACTGAGATTAAATAGTGTCAAGATTCTCAAATTCAGATTTCTTTACGCAGGCACAAGTATAACTACACATACTTACAGCAGGAGCTGAAATGCAGTTAACGCTTTTGCTTCAGTTTTGATCCTAAGTTCCCTTACAGAATACAGTCAGAACACACATCACTAAACATCACAAAACCATTTAGGAAAAAGTAGGTATCTACTTAATAACAGGATTCCTCCATTTTTACACAATCCCCTCCCAGTACCTAATTCTCAAAAAGACACATACACACATTCCAGAAAAGCTGTATTCAGGCACAAATTATTTCTCTGAAAGCATGGTGGAAATAACTGTTACATCAGGTCTAGTTCTGAAACACAAGGCTGCTTACCAGATAAATACAAGCAGTTTTATGTATATTTCTTAAGCTGAAAAACAAAAAGCCAAATGATAAAATTGAAAGGGAAAAAAAAAGAATAGTTTTGCTGAATTTGTGATACTTAAGTCACAAACCAATCATCAAAAAGTTAAGCCACCAAAAACCAGAAGTCATTCTTCAACATGTGGCCACAGCTGTTCAGCAGCTACCTTGTCCAGGCTAATGACAGGGGGGTTTATCATTTTTGGATCTTCACCATAAAGAATTAGTTCTTTTCTGCCATTTATACTATACAGAATCATTTGTTCCCATTTTAAAATTATATTTAATAAACATAAATAAAAATACATGGCTGGTATTTGCTGGACAATGGTTAATCTCACTTGGACACATCCTTTAACTTAAATATTCAAGAGACCAAGATATTAAAATTAATTTTTAAAAACAATTTCTTACAAAAAGTAGGCTAATGCATTACCATTCAGTTACAAGACTACAAACACGAGTCCGGCCCAAAGCCCACTAATGTGAATGGAAAATCTTGCACTAACTTCAAAGGACTTGGGATCAGTCCCTACAATAACTACATGAAGAACATTCCATTTTGGGAGATGCAGCTACATAGCAGTGGTTAATAAAGTCAATGTGTGTTTTTAGTGGTTGGAACTTTTTTCAGGAAAAAGTTATACTGAGAAGCAAACAGATTCAATTGCCTAATAGGCTGTTTAAAAAAAAAAGAAAACAAAAAAACCCAGAAGGTCATAAAGTGCCCATGCCCTCAAGGCATCAGAAGACTGGGAGGAACCCCGTATTACGCCATACTAATCTAATAGGAAAAACCTCACCATCATAGGAATTCTCTAGGTCTTCAGCTGTAACGTTAATTTTACTGTAATCTTTTAGAAGGCATTTTGAGATGAACATGCTCAGCTGGCATGCAGTTGCTGCCACTGAAGCTGGCCAGCACTGTGCGTTCAGAACGGATGGCTGCACCTCCTGCAAGCTCCTGCCTTTGGCAGCAGGAGGAAGCTCTTCAGCGACCACGTGCATCACCCCCCACCCATGACAGTGGATGCTGTCACCTACTAATGAGAACCAAAGATTGTATTCATGAAGGATGAACAACGTGTTACCTAAATTACATCCCTCAGTGAAAGGGTTATTAAAAAATATATGCTATTTACATACTTCTACAGCACACGTTCAGAGCAGACCCAATTTCTGAATAATAAAATGGGTTATCTTTATTATATGAAATAATCATTAAATGACAAAAAAAGCAAAACCCATTTCCATTCCTTTTAGGAAACTTCTGTACGGGTCTTCTTCCACATCTTTCAAATGAGACACTATCTTTTTGAGTAAGTAAAAAATCTTCTCAGGCAAGGCTCAAGTCACCTGCAGGTTTGTACATCTTCATTTCTGTTTCCATTATTTCAAAAATTAATTCTTTCCCTTTTCTGAATTCAGTTATTTCACAAAGAGCAAAGGAACTTGGCAAATGTACTATACAAAAATAAACTATTAAAACTGGCTGTGTACATAAGGAAACAAAAACAACGAGAAAAATATTTTCCTTTCTAGTCATTTTTTCAGTAAGAAGAATTTAATTTGTTTCTTAAACCAATGAAAGACATAACATTTCTGACAAATTGTGATTTTTAAGTTGATGGAACTGACTGAAGTATAAACTGCATTTCCTTCTTGGTAGCCATTTGAAGTAACTACAAATTCTTGTATAATGGTAATTGTACAAATTAATTGGGACAGAAATGTAATGTGTTCTAAATGCCAAATAACAGAACAGCAAATATTGAACTCACTGTTGTTCTAATTATTACATCACAAACTAATTTCATTCATAAATGTACAATTTATTTCATGCTAACTAAAATCTACATCTGAAATGTACATTATCTCACTATTAGTTTGCAGGTGAGAGTTAACAGAAGACCTGATAACATTTTTTTTAAATAATCACAGGGATAACCAGGTGAAAAGTATAGGCTATGCAGAGAGTAAATCCAAGTTAAGTTTTCTGTTTGCTAAAGACAATTAATAATGGGGCTAAATCACAAGTTAAGTTGCTACAGTCAGAGAAACAACAGCACTACTGCCAAATCTTAAAAAAAAATAAAAAATTAAAAGGCCAAGGAACTAAATGAAGGAACCATTTTTTCATTACCACTATGTTCAATAAACTTTTATTTCACAGAAATAAAGATAACATAAAGATAATATTCAGCACTGAGGCAATATTTCCTGCTAAATGACATGCAAAATAAAATCAAAATGTCATTGTCAAATTGAAAAATGCACTTGTAACTGTACAGAAAAGCAGCATCTTAAGCCAGTATACTTACATTATTGCATTCTCCCAGGAAATATAGTGCAAATCCATCAGCTTTTGTAGCTGCCAAAGCAATAAAAAAAAAAAGAAATAATTGTACTCACAGGGGGAAATTGAACTGACACAAGACCTCTGGGGTGAAACCACAGATTCACTTCCACTTAGGACAAACATCTAAAGTTCTAAAAGTGAAGGTCTACTGCTGTGTCCCTTGAAACTTCCCAGACTCTACAAAGTCTGAAGTAGGAGGTAATTCTTGTTTTCCCCATTGTCGTTTACTACATTCTAGAATTCTAGAAAATTAGAAACCACCTCTTTATACATCTTATTCTTATTCTGAAGCCTAATGTCTGTAAATTCAAATTAATTCATATGACAGTATAGAAATAACATATGAATATGTATTTACAATATAATCAGCCAGATAAGATCATCATTTCTGAGTAAAATAAATACCATTTGCAGATGGTTAGCTATGTTTGCCCCTGTCTTGATAGAAAATAATACAAAATAGCAAAAAAAAAGTGTTGTAAATATTGCCATAAAAATGTGTTTCAAAATAAACTGTTTTCTGCACCCGCTCCATATTAAAAACACTGACACAACCCAGAACGTTTATATTTGTCAGATTTCTGCCAGATTCAGATTGTTGTATGGGACAGGGTAAAGTCAAATTCCTTAAACTCCCAAAAGTTTGAAGTCAACCAACCATCACAACTTACTGCTAAAATGAAAACTCTCAAAATCAGAAGAGGATATTAGCAGGCAACGTTTTTTACTTCACTTTACACAACCAACTTTGATACTCTAAGTCTGTCTGTCTTCCCAACAGTTAATAAACATTCTAATCAGTAAATGTACATATCTGATACCCATTTTTTTTTATGAATGAACACAAGAATTCATTTAGTGCATTTCAAGGGAGTGATTATACTTGTGTGCAATCAAACCAATTGGCTTTCTGCGTTTCTTTGACAAAAGGAAAAAAAATCCCACTGTGTAGTTACTTGCTTATTGTCAACTGTGTAACACCAGGGAGAGTTCATGGCATAGTAATTTGCGTTCAGATTTTAAATCCTTCAGCTGTAGTACATAAGCATATTGACTGATGAAGCAAACAAGCACTGTAAAGGAAATTTTAAAAATATAATCTCATCTGCTTTACAAAAGAAAAAAAAAATTGTAAAAGATAAACAGACCCTGCCTCCTATAGCTTCTCACTTGCTGTGTATTAACAATATCCAGTCTGATTTGCTGTGAGCTGGACACCAATATCCAAATAAACACTTAAGCAAAATCAGTAAACAGAAGTGGTCCTTTTAAAAAATCCTGCATATAAACCAGAACTATTAGTCATCATTAAAAAATGATGAAGTAGCAGGGATGGTAAAACCTTTCCAAAGAGATGACTGAAATCTATACTGAACAAAGCTACTGATACTTCCTATCGAAGTCTGAGTATAACCACTCTGGCTAAAAAAAAGCCAAATTACACTTTACTGTTACTGGGAAATTGTTTTGGTTTTATTTTTAAATTTTTTATCATGTATACTATTTTCTTACCACAAAAGGTACTTACATTTGATAGAAAAAAAAATGGTTATAAACAACTGAACGTAATTTGTGATCACACAAAAGTTCTGCCCTTTCAGTAACATCTCAGTTTTCTTTCAAAAGGAGTTCAAGTATGCAGTGATATTACTGATAAGTTTTTTCTTTCTTTTTTTTTTTTTTTTATACTTTCAATGTTGACATTGGAACACCATCATAACCAGAATAGTCTATTTTTGGCTCATTTAACCAGGAACTCCGATTTTGCAACTGGATACACAAAAATGAAACACACTCAAGTGCAGTCAGGGATTCGCTGAGGGACAGAATGCAAAGTAATTTCATACAGAGACAACATCCAAAGAAAACACTGTTATCCCTCAATACCTGTTGTTATTAATTAAACCACATAAGAAATGTGCTGTGTACTGATGCTAAGTACCAGCTCAGAGACATCTGATTCTTTCTTACCTATTTTAATGATGCTGCTCAGTTCATACAGAAGTAGTTGGTTATCTCCTCCTGTATCCAGGCGTTGTTCTATGTAGCTGTTCAATTCGTACACCACACCTTGCATATTCGTATCCTGGTACTACGGAAGCAAAGATGAGGGGAACATTTTAGAATAACTCTGATGTATTTTGCAGGTGTTAAACATGTAAATTCACTACAAAGTCGTATGTTGAGATTTCAATACCACATCGATCGTGACTGTCCTAATCCAGCTGCCTGAAGAACTGAGTCACTGCCAAGCAAAAGGCACAGCGCTCCACTCCATGCTCCATTAGATATTTGTTCAGTGTCCCGACTATACCACTAAGCAATTAATAATTACCTATAATAATTGTCCAAGGTCACACGACAACATCTCAAGAAGAAACTGAGAGATGCGACAATTACAAGGTAAGTAACCTTCAGCCCCTTCCTTGTCAGCTCCTGCTGCATCACAAAAGGAGGCAACTCGCTGCCTTCGCCAGCATCTCTACCTCAACTTCATGAACTAAAAGACAGAACTGTGCCAAGCACCAGAGCTTTGAGGTGGTAGCTCAAGGCGCTCAACCTTCCAAATACAGCAGCAATTATCACTAACAGACTGAAGGACACAAATTGCACGAGTCAAAATCACGCTAGCCTCTGTGGCCTAACAGGCACTTGCTTCAACTGAAGGCAGCAGACAAAGCCAGAAAGACATTATAAATCAGTTTGGATATTTAGATGGGAGCAATGGGGTGCTGGTTGCTGGTATGATGAAACAGCAGGACGTAGCTAAAATCTCATAGGAAAGGAGATGCAGCCTCCCTTCAGGGGCCCAGCTGCGTTCGGTTATCTGGTTCCCGAGTCCCAAAACCAAGTCCTGACGGGCTGATAAATCTGGCAGTGAGTGTGCATGTGTAGCGTGACAGCATCAAGAACAATACTTTCACAGAAAGCGATACTTGGCAGTAAGTAAAGATTCATTACCCTGCCCAAAACTGGTAATGCGGTAACTGAAGAAAGTAATATGGTCAATTACTTACTGAATTCAGTGATGCAGTAAATTATGTTGCTTAAACTAAAAATGAAGCTGGTGATATTTAGACAAATTAATGTTGCTTGAAAGACGAAGACTGATTCTCCTACTCATTCATATTTTACAGCAAAATGTAATATAGACCAGACAAATGTAAACAGTACTACAGAAAATGCCACAAAAGTTCAGAGTACAATAGTCTACCACCACTCTCATGTTTATGTGCATATATGTAATTCTGCCCTGTATCTCTCTAGATCTTCTCTGTAACTTTGGGTAAAACCTCTGACACTTACTGATGGATTAAGCACATAACTTACACAATATATTCCGTGATGTAACTTTTATTCCAACTACACTTTTACGCACTCCTTGTACAACACACTATGTCATGAATAGAGCATACGGCCATATATTTAGGACACATTTGCTGCCTTCATCTCAAAAAACCCCAAACTCTACCAACAAAACCCCCTGGTGCTTGCTGGATAATATCAATCCCCAATTCCTTTAAATTAAGCAGTTCTTAATCCTGACTTTAAAATGGCTCCTGAAAATATACAATCTTTGCCGTGACTCCCTCTTAACACATGGTGGTGTATTAATCTCTTGCTCCAGTTGGACATATTAGAGCATTTGAGACCTAGGGTGCCCAAAATGTTCTCAATGTATAACAAACTTCACACTTCATAATTCTTTCTATAAATTCACGTGATAATTATAAATCTTGACAGTGATGTAAGGTCACACTGCATACATGCATAAACTGCTGTAAGTCTTGAGTTTACAATACAGCATGCCATTACCGTTATTAGCACCGTATGGCAGCTGGCAAGCTTCCATTGACTGTCCTCTGTTGTGTCCCAAATTTACTACTGTATGATTCTTCAAAGGGACAAAACAATAGCATTGTTTCATGAAAGCAGAATTTTTATACTTACAATATAGCCATAAGTAGCCATATAACAGGAAAATGCTGAATGAGAGTCTGTATTATTCATATGTGTTAACCCTTATCTGCGAAAGTATGTGTAGCTACGTATCCTAAAGCAACAACAGCTAATCAAGCACACATGCATAAAGCCTTTATCATGTGGAAAAATGCCTTATCAGAACTTGGAAATGAATATGTGTCTTGGCCTGTGATGCACAGTCAGGATTTAAATCAAATCTTCAAAGGTTAAAGCTAATACATTAAGAGAATGCATCATCAAAATGAGCCCACTGGCATAACAGCCATGGCAGAATAATAACTTTCGCTGTAATCAGGCAGCAGTTCTGCGTGCATAGTAATTACATAATAAGCTCTGTGCCCTTTATCCTCACCTCTGCAACATATGCTTGCAAACGTTTTGTAAGCAGGGCAAATCATTGCATGCATCCATGTTACTAAAAAGATGGCAGCTGCGTAATACATACAGTTCTAATACGGCAGATTTCTATTATCGACAATCTGTGGATCCACCACTGGCCAGATGAATAGAATTTGTCCAGATTAACAATTAAGTAATTCTATGACTTAGATCAACCGCCAGCAATGTCATGCTGTAAAATATTTTTTATATTCATTATGGTGGAGTGAAAGAGGTTTATTTATTTGGTTCTAGGTATTTTAGATTGAATAACCACAATTATGTTTGGTTGAAAAGCCACAATATTCTTTATGAAACCATGTATTTAAACACTGAATAAGTCATCAGCAAACCTTGGTACAAGCACTATCCAATGCAGTTACTAACACAGACCTGCACATATCTGGGTATTTAAGTAAAACTTAACTTTAGGGAAGTAATTCCTAAAAATCTCAACACACTTGGTGGAAAAAAAGAATATTTATTTGTCACCAGATATAGGATAAGTACTGTTTCCTCATTTGTTTATAGTAGTTTTGTTTGCAATTTAAACATCATTAATACTCAACTCCTTTTACTTAATTCGTTCTTCCCATTGTTGATCTCCTTCCATTAAAGATTCAGTGTTTACAAGTATTTTGACATATTTACTGTAAAATTCTGAATTTCAGTGACATCACATTAAAATAATTCAAGTAGACTACAAGCTAGTTTAGCATTATCATACTACTGTCATACTGGCATCATATTTCTAGTAGCTGCATATATACAATGCTATGAAAAAGATACAACAATTAAGAAGTGAAATCCTGTTATAAATATTCATATTCAAATTTATAAATATGAAAGATCTTTTTTGCGGGATTTATATAAAAATATTTCTATGGTTATTTGTCTTTAGAATATTGTGGTGCAATAGAAGACAGCAACTCATGACAAGTGATTTAAGAATAGTGCTGTGCCTTAGATCTAAACAAAGAGGCTGAGAATCATAAAAATTTTATTCCATGAATGGAAATACTGAAATATCCATAGAGTGAGATTAATTTTAAGCATTCAGTCTGAACGATTAAGACACACGCACAAAAAAAAAAATAATATTAAAGGATACATTTTAATCTAAAGTAAACTTAATGTATGACAAACTGAAATGAAGGTTAATTTCCATGCTTTCATGCTTATAAGGTAGCTGTGCCAGGGGCATTTTATACTTCCGCAGAAAAGAAAAAGCCCTTTGCTGCAACAAAAAGCCTTCATTAATACAGCACAGGGTCAATAAGTGCCAACATAATCCAGAAGTTGATCTGTTTCCTCTGTAACTTCTTAAAATGTCTTCTGAATAGCAATGAGAAGAGCAAGTTGCTATGTAATACTTACTCCCTACTACAGAGCTCTTTCTCCACAGCAGCAGTTGCCTGTTTCTGCAACAGAAACATGTCCTTCTACAGTCCTCATAGTGCAGGGCATTGTTGCAGGCTAGGAGGAGTTAGAATAAACAAACAGCCCAAATTCCACGTAACGTGGAGAAGGATGGCCAAACATACATTGGGGATGCAGAACTTCATTGGACAAGGAGAGGGAAAAAAACCCTAACACCCAACTGTGAAAGCCACAAAACATGGGGGGGGAAGTGGCCACATCCAGAGACATTCCTCTTGATGTTGCTTATTTTTCATCTGTAATTTAGGCATCTTAGGCTAGTGTCAGAGGATGTCAGAGGGAACCACAAGACAGAGCTCTTTGTCAGCTGGTACAGGAGGCCTCTAGCCAGCCACAGGGCTATGACAGCCAGTGTAGTACCACCTTCTGGAGGTGGCTGTAAAGTCCTGTTTCATTACAGGCTCAGTGGGGAAGGACAGCACACACGTTTTGCCCAGGGAAAGAGAGAAGGTACTGACCTATTATATCAGTATGCCTTGCAAACAGGCTTTTGGGAAGGCAAAGACCAACTCTTCATTAAGCATTTTATTAAACATTTTCAAGACTTTTTACCCACTCTTTCAGGTATTATTAGACGGAGATGTAGAGAGGCCCTGGGAAAGAGGTAGGGATCTTCGTAATCAGTGCTCCAGGTCCAGCCGCTGGTGCCGTCCCAGGCTTCCCCTATTCCATCTGCTATACAGGAGGAGCTGGGAGGTGAGGGGCACTGCCTGACTCCCACCATTGTGCAGGCTGCCTGGACAGAGTGTGCAATGAGGACATCAGCCATACTGAGCGAGCTAATGTTATACATGTGTCCAGTGCCACCTCATCCATTTGCAAGGCACTCTAGAGGCGTCAGAGGGGCCGCACCATGGGGATGTGTAGGCTATTCTGTCCCAGGGCACTTGAAACTGAGGTCATAAACGTAATGAGATACGTAAGCAGGCAAAAAAACCCAAAAAACCCCAAAACAACAACAACAACCAAAAAAACCAGCCTCAAAAACCTAAGGACAAAAAAGCTTTGTAAGATCAAAATGACAATGACTTTTTATTAAAAAAAAAAAGGTGAACCCAGCAGTTCAGGTAAGAAGCAATTCCTGGACAAGGATTAGGATCCATTCAGACAAACAGAGGCTCTTGTAAGGAGCCTCAGTTGCTGAAGGGTGCTAAATCACTAAGAACAAAGGATGTACATAGGCCACAGAGATTGCATATAGACACAGGAGTTAAAAATGCCTAATCTCTCTTTGGTTACACCAGGTAGTATTTCAGATAACCAGCTAATGCTTTATCAAACCACCTAAACTAATTTGTTGACAGCATCAAGACTTGCATGTTGTGAATTCAAGTGATTCTGTGCAGCACTTTATACAAAACAATGTCCTTTAGACAGGGACTGGATTTTACCACAAACATCTAAAGTCATGAGATCAGAAATGTGAAGACAACCTGTACCCAGACTTCTTCAGTCTTCTGCTCTTTTCTCTGTAAGTATAGTACAGAACATCAGCAGCTGCTAAACCCAAAATGACCAAAATCTCTCGATAAACTTTCAGCCAACACAAGTTTTCTTTCCCATAAAACTATAGTCTTGGCAACAAGAGTCATCAGGAACAAATTTAAAGATGAACTAAAAAAAGGTCAAATAACAAAAAAACAAACAAACAAAAAAAGACTGCATTTGTTTGCAGTCTTAATGGTCTGAACATTTGCTTGACATTTGATTGAGATGTCAATCTAAACTATTTCATGCTAGGTGTGCTCATACTAGACCAGAAGTATAAAATGACTGGTCTTACTTAGGGATGTTATATATACTCAATGCCATTGATACCTGCTTTATAAAAAAATAATTCCCAGCAGCAACACTTTTGTACTACTTAAAAACAAGCATTGCAGTCACAAAAATAAACAAACTAAATTGTTTGATGCCTTTTGTTGAAATAGAGCATTATGAAAAACCCAGATCCACAGTTACCACACTGATCTAAAAGACTTGCTCTATATAAATTTCTGGTTGCCTCCATAATTTATTTTCTGGGAGGATCACTAATACTCAATTACTGTATCTTTTTTAAAGAAATAGTATATTTCCTTTCAGATTTTTTGCACCGGTTATTTTACTTGCCCACGTAATAAGCAAGTTTTTAAACTGAAGAATATTCCCTCCTCTCTCTTTTTTTCTTTCCCTCCCCCCTGCAAAGGAATGCGTAACTAGAGAGGAACATATTGGCGATCAAATCCAGCCCTTTGCAGGCAAAAGCAGCCTTGTAAGAGATGTCATGTTTAAAAGTACCTAGAATATTAATTCCATGTGTCACTACACTTTACCATAATGGGTATTCAGACATCCAATTTAGAAACCAAAAAGGGCAGACCTATAAGTATCACCTGAAAGTCACCTACTTCTCTAAATGCAAGAAATTGTTGTATTTTAGTTATAGTAATGTTACTGCATTTCTGATGACCAATGGGTATAAAGAAAGAAATGCTTGTAGAGATAAGCCAAAGTATTTAATTAAACCAATAATAAAATTGGGAAAAGGACACCAACTTTTATTCAGGTCACTTTTCACTTTTATGTGTACATGAGTTAGGCTCTGTACAGGTTTGATATGTATGTTTACATGTACTGCTACCTTCTGTAGGTCTGGCACTTCCACTGGCTGCGATATTTTGCGTTGTTTAGCTGCACTGATGGCTAGTTCACATCTCGCACAGAAACTGTTGTCTCTCACTTTTGGGCACAGATAACGAAGAGGTAACTGTGTCCTAATAATAGTGAAGCACATCTAAACTGCACATATGAAGAACCAAAAGAATGGATCTGGACTTCATTCCAGAAAAAGCAAAAAAAGATCCACAAAAAAACCCCAAACAACAAACAAACAAAAAAAACCGAAAACAAACCCCAAACCTAGAGAAAGCAAATAAAACTGCTTGCTTGCTTCAAGGTGGAAATGATGAGCCGAAGGATATCAAATGCTCAGACTGAGAAAGAAAAGTAGAGGGAATGTGGCAAGCAGGCTTACAGCGCAGAGCTGGCTTTCAGAGGAGCAGTGAGCTTGGAAAGGAAACTCAGAAAAAAAGTATCTCTGCTCCAAAAAATCAGAAAAGGTAACTGGGGTTGTATGGAGTAACCAGTTTTATTTAAACTTAGACACTGGAAAGCAAGAAGCTATAAAGAGCAGACTTAGCTGAGGTGATTAATTTTAATGCTTGTACATAGCCTCAGAGAAAACTGCTTCCACAAGCATTTGTCTGACGTCTATTCTTGTTTTGACTGGAGAGGACATGGGTTAGAACTTGCTCAGTAAATAAAGTTTAGCATTGCAGCACGGTACGCAGGTATTTATGAATTGTTTGTTCGCACATCAAACACTGTTCACAACAAAAGCAAAGAAAGGAAAATATGAGATTACATTTGCCAGGATGGGCCCTATTATGTCAAAAAATGCAGACCAGCTCTTTCACTCTGCATAGCCAAAGTTCACCAATTTTGAAGGCATGTGTTTCCCAACCTGTTTACGTAGCTGATTTCCAAGTCTTGGAGAGATGGTGAACACCTTTCCTAGAAGAACCTTCTTGCCAAATAGCCCCCATTCACTGGCATCCAATTCTAATCTTTCCATCAGCTCCTTCCCTCTTGTCAAATGATAACACTGAAATAAACTGCTTCACTAGTAATAGGAAAAATACTTAATAAAAAGAAAAGGGTTGGCTTACGAGAAAAGAACATTATGATTATATAGAAGTAACCATATAAGCTGTTATTAACTGTAAGGCTCATAAAACTGCATGAATATCTCAATTATATCACTTCTCCAGATTATATAATAAAACAGCATAATGAGCTTCATTTTAACTTGACAAGGCTGGATACTGCTCCTCTCTTTAAAAAGCTTTTTATAAAATCACATTCCCTCTTAATACTTGACTTGCAAGAACTCTAAAGACATCATGTACAAAATTAAAAATAAACTTCCTCATTTTCCTACCACTGTTGCTTATCACTACCACCGTATCCACAAGATTTTCTTTATAAAGAAATCAGCTTATACAAGCATCATCTTCTTGTGACAATGGGTGCAATGCCATTTGCATCACTTCTAAAGGCTAAATATATATGTTTGCTCTAGTTCCCCTAACTTTTTGATTAATTTGTCACAGTCTTCAGTTCTGGGACTGTGCAAAAACATTTAAATTCCATCTTTAATAAGGAAATACTACAAAGAATGAGATTGCTTTGCCAATGTGTCATAAAAAACTCAAACTTTTATTATCAGTTGCATAGTGAAGATACATGCAATTACTGCAACTATTTACTGAAAACACACTTGCTAATTCTGTAACTGTCAGTGACATACTGTGCTGGGTGCTAGCTGGTGCCAAGGCAGCTGCCAAAGGCTCCAAGTCCAAAAAGGGGAAAGGAGAGGATTAAAGTATTACTCCTGTTTCCAAGAATAAAGTACTATAAATGAGCTAGTCACTTGCTAGGTAATAATTTTCTGGTGTTTGTATGGTAAACTTCTGCAAAGTGAATTGCTGTTGGCATCACCGGAGTTTACAAAGCAAAGGTACTTGCCAAAAGGCAGCTTCACTGGAAGGACCGTTCAAGTAAACATGGAATGGAAAGTCATTAGGCAAAATGAACAACAGCTAATTTCACTATGATGGTATCAGGAACATTAAGTATTTCTGTTTAAACTTCAGAATCTGAGGTACAAAAGAGCACACAGTGATCACGGGAAACTTAGCAGCACGTAGAACAAAATCCTGGCTATAGTTCACGTAGGAATGGGGTTATTTTTGCCAACTGAAAAGAATAACATGTTTCCAATGCACACTGTTTTCGCTAAAACTGTCAAAGAAATATATCTTTAGTCTAGATGTACATGGATACATACGCACTTAGTGCTCAAACTCACACTCTATTTTCACTTCTTTTGTGAATAAACCAGCACAAAGTATAAAATTCAGCTTAAGTTTTCTTCATCAAACAGTTCAATATCTGGTTTTCTTTCTGAAATCCCTCTGCCCAGAAAACCACTTCTGTAGCTAGGATGGATGGGATCAGCCAACACACATCTGCACAATAAGTAAGCAGAAGAAACTCAGCATTTCCAAGGATGTTCCCAATACTACATCACGTGAAGAGGAGGTTCTGTCCCCAGTTACATATATTTCATAAACACTGGAATCTAGCACGCAGAAAAAAGTTCACAGGTTCACTGTTTGGTCACAGACGCTCACGAGATATTTTATAACCAGAGTTGTTCTTATGCCAAAAGCAGTCTACAGGAATCAGGAAATCTTCCCCACCCCCCACCCAACAGCTACTGTGTCAGGCCAGCGGGATAACTTTACACAACTAAACAGCAAAACATTGACCAAAATTGCCATTAGTAGACTGGATTTAAAAATAATCCATTTTGAAAAGCTTCTTTTCTATTCTACAAATCTCAAAATTTAAAATATGTGGAAGGTTCCTCCTACTCCTTGTTTCAAAAACATGCAATGTAATGCTGATAGCCAAGATTGCTACTTTAGTTTCATTTTTCTACTAAGCTGCTAAAAATGGCAAAAGATTAAAAATGCAGTTCCTATACAACAGCATTTTCCAGAACTTCCTCAATTTTCAAAGCGTTGAACTGCAATACAAAACCTTGAAAATACTGGAATTTCCTCCCAATAATTCAAGAACTAGAAGATTTTGTATTTTTTTTACCCCAAAATCTGGACAGCATTCATCCCACTGCATTTTGTTGATAAAAAGAAAAAAAGACAAATTAATTAAAAGTTCAGTATTTAGAGCCCCCAGAACAATCTTATAAACTTGTATGTTTATATAAGAAAAAAGGTGAGTTTTTTGGGGGGATAAAGGGGTTACATAAATTTAAAAAAAATATCTTCCAATTTGATTTTTTTGTTCTGTGTAAGCACAACAGAAAAGGAGAAGACTGAAGCAACTGTTGTCACAGCATATGACTATGAATGTTTTAATGTTTTCACTCCGCCCAACATTGAAAAATGGGGAGAAAAAAAAATCAGCGATGAAAAATACATTTTTTTCAGCATATTTCTACTTTGGTTCCCAGTTCATACAGTATTTTAAACCAGTTAGTGATTTAATTCTGCAATAAATTTCCTCTCACTAACCTTTACTTTTGCTTCCCTATGATATAAGCTTCTCCTTGCAGACATTTTCAGGAATTAAAAATGTAACAATGACTTTAAAACTCATAATTCTTCAGTCAGCATGAACATGTCTTTTTGTCTGAAAAACATTACTCACGTACAGAACTTTCCTAGTTTAAATTCCAATTTATGTTCAGATTTTAATTAAACTGGCATCTGTTTGAGCTGCTGCTGAAGAAAGAGGATGTATTACAAGGGTCTACGTTGTTATGTACGGCGTTATTCAAAAATACTATAAACTAACAAACACATTCATTTGTAGTATGGTGCATTACTGACGGCCCTCAAATATTTTACTTTAAATAAAAAAAAATAGATACACCAAGTGCACAGTGAGTGATAGCTAAAAGAAAAAACAAGGGAGACAACGTTTACTTAAGAACTTCTGAAGTATCATCTGTGCTCGGCTGAGTCCAGGACTTCATGTGACAGCCCATCCATTTTCAGGAAAACTGTAAGACTATACGTGACGGAGGGGCTGAGATGCTTGGGACCAGCGTGTCTCAGAGGCAAAGGGGGTGACTGGGGAGAGCAGACTCAGGAGGGTTCAGCGCTCCAGAACTTGCTTTTTTTGCCTTAAACAGCTCACATGTGGTAACCCGGATAGGTTTTGTAACTCCATTTTACAGAGTTTTAGGTAAAATGTAAATCTGATTACCAAATTAATGACAATGAAAAGGAACTTTCTCCCACAGAAATAATTACTATTTTGAAATCAAAACAATATATAAGATATACTAATAACAATAATATTTTGTTATACCTGTTGAATAATAAGGGGTGACCCAAAAATGTGTTATAAATTAATAAATTACTAAAACATATTAATTTTCACCTAAACTCTCAACACGCTTACACATCCAGAGCACATCATGTATACAAAGAATGTCTACTTCAATAAACTCATTTTAGACATCATTTAATCTCTTTTTTGTTGTCTCATAAGAGGTGAATTTCAGTTTCCCCTTATGCCAGCCCTCTGCTCTCAGGGTTACCAAACTGAGGTTTCCACTGCCAGCCTGTTTCCATCCCTTCCATACCCTAGCTATTTTCCAAAGGACTTCCACTGAGAGCAAGACCACCCAACCAGCTTTTGCAGTCTTTCAATTAGTGTTATTTTTTATTAAAAATGTGTCTAATGCTATTGTGTTTCTCCTGGGAACATGAAATACTTTATACAAGACACTCAAGAAGAAATGGGGAACAGGACTGCGATTTCACCTCAGAAAGCTCTAAGTGGCTCCCTCATCTTATATGAAATAACATTTGAGTGCTTCAGGCTGACTGGACACATCTGGGGGCAAGAGATTGTCCTGTACGGATCTTTTGTCATTCCCAGGAAAGGCACTAGTTTCTAACTGATCCCCCTAACTAGTCCTCCATCATGGACTGGTATTCTGCAGGTCAATCGGAGGTAAGGCTAGAGTCGGGAATTTATTACTAAATATGTTTTTTTTAAAGATTTTACATTATATCTCATATAGTACACTGCAAAACATTTCAAATTAAAGAATTTAGCTTATCTGTACCACAGCACATCTCAAAGGGAGTTATTAGATCAGGCATACTCCTTCCCTTGTTTCCTCTTACGCTTGCCATGTCTCAAGGCAGTAACACTGATTAAATAGTCTGCCGTTATGCTCAAAGTCCCATGATTTCCCTGGATTCCGTGAAGTACCTTTTTAGAACTGGATCATGAAAATAACAGTGAGAACTCTAAATTTGTTAATGCAAAATACCTTTTAATTTATTTACAGCATGTTTACTTTCCTTATTAACTGTTCTCTAATCAGTCAGTACACCGATTTCTTTTCTCTGGAGATCTACTGCGTCCAGGGAATAGAGTTGGATCTTGATCAGAGACTGCACAAAAATCATCTCAAGTGAACAGTGGGCCTCAGAGACTATACTTCTTTACAGAGGGGATGGAGAACAGCACTTACCCTGCTGACTTCTTTAGGAGTCGATTCATCTAAGAGGAAAAAAAACAAACAGTTAGGCACTCAGGGAAGTTTCTAGGCTGCATGAAGAACAAGACACCACACATCAAACAATTCCTGCACCTTTGTATAAAACTTTTCTAACATGGTTCAATAAAGTAATTGAAATATCCTGAGACCCGTGTGCAGTTACAATCTTTAAGCTTTTAAATCTAAAAATGAATTTAAATTAGGATAAAGTATTCAGGAAATCTGTCCTGACTTATTAAGAATACAAAATTTCCCACATTTCATAAGTCAACTCACAGGCCAGCTAAACCAACAAGTCCTATATCATTCTCCTACATTTACATTCCAATTCGGTATGGCACAGTCGGAGAAGTAAAGGCCTTTTGCTACCAAACACATGCCACCAACACCCTACATGTGCGAGCAAGCGAGTGAGTAGGCTTAGGCTTTCTGTTCTGAAGATCAAAGATGCTATTCCTGTTGACTTTGCATGTGGAAAAAAAGCCTTGCGACCATAAGAATAGAAGAGTATCACCAATGTGATCTGGCATAACACATTAAAAGCACATGCATTACAGGTTTTTAATATACATATATATGTGTGTGTGTGTGTGTGTGTATACACACACTATCATGTTTTGTGCTTTCAAATGCAAGTAGATTCTCATGCATTTTTTGTAATGTAAATATGTAAAAATAAACACAGGTACAATACCAGAGCACTAGCTAAAACACTAAGTAGTATTTTGGAAATAAAGGGAAAGCAGTTACATAGCAAGAACACTTCTGCCATAGGAAGAGTTTTCAATCTCCAGTTCAACCACACCAAAAGCAGCTTAAACACACCCTTACAAACTTCCATTTGGTTAGCTGTTTCTGAAAACATGAAGGGAACTATTTGTAACCTCTTATTGGATACTAGGGACCAAATTACTAAGCTTTGGAAATTAATTTTAAGTCACCAAATAGATTTAATCTCACAGAATACATGTATTTTGATACATCTCTATTGCAGTGGATTTTCAGATATCTCTGTCAGACGTAGTATCACCTAGGCTGCTTAGTACCAGATATACCACATTTTCCCCAAAATCATCCCCAGGTGAAGGAAAGGTCTCAAGGTGCCCCTTGAGAAGGGCACATTCACAGGTATTTCAAGGTTATCACCAGCAAAGGCTCTTCATATCTTGCCATTTAAGGTGAACTTTTAAATAATAAACCTAGAAAAATGACCACCACCACAATCCTATGGCTTTCACGCCATTGTGAGACTTAACTGCCACTGCAGTTTCCAATGACAGACAGAGTATAGATTAAATGCACCAAATCTAAAGCTTACTAAACAGTATAAAAGTTTACGTAATCTCTATTTGAGCCACCATAAAAAATTGCAGTGCTCCAATATCAGAAAGACCAATTAATCACTTCCTATTCTTTGAGATCCTTGACAATGCAATTTCATAGTCTGAGCAGGATGTTACAAATGCCACCCACCCAACACGAAACTTCCCACATATATAATACTGTGCTTTAATTTGTATAACATGAGATACACAGGTGTCACTCCTGCCTTGCAATTCATTGTTAATTCCCCTATTTATAATAAAGAATAATTCCTGTATTTATAATATTTATATTTATTTAGATTAAAGGAATCATCCTTTCATTAAGAAGTTGCATAAAGGTAACATATGAAAACTCCATCCAGGTCTAGGTCCGCTTTTTCTGGGTAAAAGACATGAAAATGGACAGATGGTCATTATATCAAAAAACTTCTTATTTCTTTCTGTGAGAAAATTAAAAGAAATACGCTAACAGATCAGGAAGGAAAAAATTAACACCTACGGAATTCAATAAAGATATGCTTTATGGAACAATTATTAGAGATAATACTTTTTCAGAATAAAAAAAAGATATAATCAATATGGCATCTTTTTCAGAATAAAGATAGACAAAGTGTTTGGGAAGTTTGGTATTAATCCACAAATAAGGTTTGCAATTCAGGGATTATGAAATGGTGAGAAAAATGGAAGATTTTTCAGGGGAAGAAGGAAAGCGAAAGATGAGGGGGAGAGGGGAAAAAATAGCATGGAAAATTCTGTTGATACATCTAGACAAAATTACTACACAATGAACTAGAAAATAGTTTTCCATATTAAAAGAAATGAAAAGCTTAACAAGACACCACCACCATCACCCTGCCCCTCAAGAGTAAAGGAAAAAACGTGACCCGGAGTGAATCAAATTGCTTTTCTGGAGATGCAGTATTTATGCCCCAGGTACATGCCAAGTGACACGTATACCTCACTGCTGGCACCACCTTGCTGTGGTTTCATCCACAGGGGCAAGTGCTTATTAGCGTCTGCACTGAGGGATATAAACACCCTGGGAGAAAGCAAGTGTTTTGAAAGAGATCACACTAATGCTCCAGCCACTAGAAACTTTTCAGTTGGAGTTCACTTTTTCTTTAAACATCAAATACAATCAACCATGACACCTGAATAACTGTCACACTCTCAATCCCATTTGCTGGTAGTATTGCTGTCCACAGAATTTAGGGGGATCACGTTCACTTTTAGTGATACGCGAGATAATTATTAACACAGAGTAGTACAAGAAACACTTATGATTTAGTTCTGGCACTCTGAATATGCCAACGCCGTTCTTAATGGTTTCAAAAATAAATTGATGAACTCTTGAAAAGAAATCGCTCTACACGTATATGTTAACTTGGCTGCACTGCTCGGTCGAGGCTGTTGCGAGCTGTATTTTTAAGATCATGATTCTCAATGTCGCCGGATGCACAGTGAGATAGGTAGTCAACAGCACTGCGATGGGAGCAGCTCAGAAGAGAACACAAACCAAGCAAGAGGTAATTTTATCTTCCAGAGGCACTAGGCATGCATCAATAATCTAGCAGAACGCCCTGTTTTAGCTGGTGCTATGAACTGCATTCCGTTAATGTCTTCTTAATTTGAACATAAGCACACAGAGATACCACAACTGAAAAAACAGGAAACTGCGGGGAACTGAACTAGATTTCAAGGGCTTCCCCACCTCCACGCACCAGACCAAAACCCTTGCACCAGCAATAATGTTCTTCTACCCCACTGTGAGCTGGTTCAGTCTGCTAAATGTATAGAATATGGTTCACTTTCTAAACTTTCAAACCCAGATAACTATTCTAGACCACAAGAATAAAGTTACATTTGGTTTTATCTTGACACCTTTGCAAACATTACTGTTTAAAAAGCTCTCTTCAGAGGTTAGTGACGTCAGGAGGAGGCACTGAAGAATGAGAAGAGTTCCGTGATAAGATTTGGGTTTTAAGAACAAAATTAAAATGTGACAAACTTTAATACTTCAGTTTTACTACCTATACAATTCTAATCAACAACTGCACAGCACACCACAGATACACATAATAACTGGTATGGTAATTAAAGACATGGGAAAGCTTCCATACGAAACCAAGGCAAGCAAGATAGGAAGAAGCAGACAACAAGAAAGGGAACTGACAGCAAAAAAAAAAAAATCCACAGAGGATTTTCCTTTTGGCACAGCATAAATGAGGCCAGGTTTGGTATTTGGCACAATATACACAAGGCCAGGTTTAGTCTGATTTGGGGTTCTCTTTTGGGTGGGGGGTGAAGAGGTATTAAACTGTGCAATAGTTCATTTAATAGGAAAAATCAATATTTTATTTCACATATTTTAAAAACAGAATCTCTTTTCATACTTGTTTTCTACGCATCTGGTTTTTTTTTAAAAAAAAAAAGTGAATGATCTTCCGACAATTCCAAGATGCTAAGCCAGAGTAGTCACAAAGACAACTGTGATGCAAAGCAAACTTTCAACATCTGAGATATGATATTGTGATGCATTTATCAAGGAAGCAGTAATTCTAATCCCTAATTAGTTTTATCACAAAAACTCTTTTGGAAAAACAGTATTGCACTTTCTCCCCGGTCTTATGCAGTTTTCTGCACTGCGTACTTAAATACTACTGGTGGCCCACCATTGTTGTTGATGACAGCAAAAAAATACTTAGGATTAATTCTGTTTATGAGATCCCAGATAGCTGTATAGTCACAGTTTCCCAAGGAATGTTTCCCCACACACAGCAGACGTCAGATTGACCTAGTAACTTTTCTTTTAAAAATTTGCTTTAGGCTCCTTTTCATTCAGCTAATCAGACACAAGTTGTTTGGAATGCAATTAGACCAGCATAAATATCTTTGCTTTTTTTTCTCCCTTAAGTGTCATACACACACATCAATACAAATTCCGCACCAATATGTATGGACTGGTTAAAGGCTGATCTCATCACCATGAGATAAAGTTTACCAGGTTTAATTTATTTCTGTGGTAGAACAGCATCAATCAGATGAGTTGGTCAGTATTTTAATTGCAGTTTGCATCCTTGTTTGAGACACTCTGCATCCTTATTTTAGACACCTTGCATCCTTATTTTAGACACCTTGCATCTGGCAGCTTATGCTTCCACTGAATTTATAAGATCTTTCAAAGACATCTTAGCTAAGGATGAGCTTCCTAAAGTGGCAACTGTCACATATATGTAATGGAAATGCTTAAGCCGCCATTCAAAAATGTTCTTGCTTCTTAATGCACAATCTCACTGAGAGCACCTGAGCAGCTCTCCTGACTTTCAGCTGTCTGGATTTATTTCACAAATCAGAAGCACTTGTAAGATTACTTCATAGAAAACTAACTGAAACAATTTGTTTAGACATAGACTTAGACATTGAAAAGGAATATTCATCACTATTGATCCCTGGTGGCACAGTAGGTTTCTTTCCTTCAAGACGACAAAACATGAATTCTAGCTTTTTTTACAACAGTAAGATCCATTTCTAAAAGTTCCTGAAAAAGGATACTTAGTTCTTTCTCTTCTTAAACAACAAAGTAACACGGATCAGAAAATAAGTCCTGAACCAAGACTTCATTGCAGATGGTAAGCACAGAACCATATTGTCTGGCAGGTATCCTAAGATTTTTGTATGCTCCTTTGCATATAAGCAAACAGGGCACTACACAAAATAGGAGGCCAGGACACAGTGCCTTTGACTTCGTTAGACACACCTAAGTGTTTGGAAATTTATTGTTTTCTATGGTCTTAGCCCTCACAAAACTGATGAAACTTCTAGAGCAATTTTGCAGGACAACCTATTCTGGCCAGAATATTTCCAAAAGGAACTCTCTGAAAGTATCCCCAGCTCTTGTGAGAAGAGAAAGGCATATGGAGGATCCAAATTTTCCTCTTGTGTCTGAAATTGCTTAGCAGTACAAAGCTTACTGATCGAGGCTTTGCCCTTTCTGTATCCATGGACAGAAAATTCTCAACTGTATACTTGATGTTATAATTTAGGCTGACATAAACAGGGTATTTCCACAAAACTACGATCCAGGAAATTGTTTCATAATTAACATAGACTTATCTTCTCACTTCTGTTTAAATAGCGGGATGATGGATGTGCCTCTGAACTTGTGGAATAATACCTTCCACACATCAGTTAAAATTTTCATAAAATTCCGTAGAAGTCTCTCCAGTTGAATATAACTCAGCAAAAATCATGTTGGAACCTGGTCTCTGACCACCAGGAAGAAACTTTATGGTTTCCAGCAGTGAACATACTTCACCGTGTTTTATGGTAATTAGCCTATGACTTCACATCCTACTCAACATAACTGCTGAATGAAGAGAGCGTTAAATGGGTTACCTCATCTATCTTATCAGTCAATCAGGTGCAATCACCATTGTTTATTACTGGAATACAGCCACTAGACAAGGGGATGAAGAGCATGTATAACAACTTACAATTTTATTTTATACTTACCATTTACACCTACATCTTTTTGCCTATATCTACCACTTTCCTTGCCTGACGCTCAATCCTGTTTGGCATTCACTGCACTAGCTGTTGTAGGCAGCTTGCTTTAAATTTGATTACAGGTCTTGCAAACGTATTTGGGGAAGCAAGTCTCTCACCCAGTAGTAATACAATTTCAGTATCACTCTTGTTAAATCAGACTTGATTTTCTCCTGGTTTTTGGTCCCAGAACCCTGCTGGTTGCCAAGTATAAGGTATCCTTACAGCTTACTGCAACTGATGTATTTCAGAAACAGCATTAACACTGCTAAGCTGCTCTCTCACTGCTGAATAGAGCTGTTCCTTCACTTTTGAATGTGTTTCAAACACACTGCACAAAGGTTGAAGTTTTATTGTGTTCAGCAGGTGTTTTCAATGAGAAGGAAAAAATTAGATCGCTGTTGGCTCAAATACTACTGAGACGTATACCTTTAAGCAATTCCATTGAAATCAATAGAACTGCTACAGCTTGCATTGGAAACCAGAAATGCTTTTATGTATTAAATGTCATGGTATTCCTATTATGTATAGTGATCCAGGGCTGAAGGAGATCATTAAAAAAGAACACTGCTCAAAGCAGGTCCTACAAAGCTCCAACAACCTGAGAAAGCCACGCTGGATCTTGTCCATTGCAAGACATTTGGATATTTTAAAAGCACACATTATTATGCATGCTTTTTGGACCCTGCTGGGCCTCTTGGGTTTGGCTTGTTCATTCCTAGTCCATGAATCCCTCTTCCTGACTGATAAACTGTCTGGAGGATTTTAAGGAAAGGCACTTCCTCCTCCTTCCCCAACATCTGTATACAGCTTGCCTGTCCTCCCCCCTCAGCCCTGCGCAGCAAGGGATGGATCACGGAGTGCACACAGCTCCGTGCCATGAAGTTCCAGTCCCTGGCACGGAGCGAGGCTTGAAAGGTTTGTTGGCCCAAACAGGCCAAGGAATTTCAGCAGGTTCTCAGCCTCTGGAGCAGCAAATACTGCATATGGCTCAGTGACAGCAAGAGAATATAATAATCTTACACTTGTTGGGAAAAATGTAATGTTACACTTACCTTGGGGAAAAAAGAGCATCAGATACCAACATTTTTACTATGCTTTCTCTCTTTAATCCTTTCTATTTTGTTCTCATCCCTACCTTTTTGTTTACTGTATTCTCACCTCTTTCTGTTTAGAAACATAGGATTTTTTTTAAGGGAAAAACATGTCCATGTAATAAAACTGTAAGCTATCACATTCATATGAAGTTGTTTAAAATTTTCAGGCTCTACTGTTTATCTGCTACAGAGACCCTAAAGTAGAACAAGAAGCTTTGCTGCCTGCCTGATTTTCTTATTTCTGTGTCTCTGACTACATTGAAAACAAATGTGTTACTGAACTTTGCAGTAAAATCCTCAACATCTGCAGAAAAATCAAGACTGAGCAGTTTTCTTCTCTTTAGACCAGCTGACAAAAGAAACAAAAGAAAATGCCCCAGAGGAAAAGTTTGCTAACGTCAACAAGGGTAAAGGATCATTAGAGCTTGAGATGATAGGTTACCACATGGGAGGGTGTAGTGATCCGATGTAAAACATATTTACGTCAGGGGAATCATTTCAATCCCTCTGAAGAAACCCTACTGTAACTACAATGTACGTACATTTGTATTAGAGATGCATTTTATTTATTTTACCCTGGAGACTGAAAACTGAAAAACTGAGAAAATGTTTGAATTAATCTGGATAATACTGAAGAAGAAAAAGTAACAGAATAAAATTTACAAATTAAGCCTTTTTGCTTTTAGGATATTTCAGCTGATTTGTTTGTAATCATAATCAAGCTCTCAGTGACTGTGTGTTGAGTGTTACAGAATAACGATGTGCAGATAATTCAGGACATTGGAGTCTGAAAAATTACATGTTACACTAACACAAAAAACAGACTGAAACCAAGAGAAAAGAGAACTATTTACTACTTATCCAAACCACTACCACGACTGAAACATTTTGCTTGCAAGGAGACTGTTAGAAAAAAATAAAATTATAATTATAACTTGAGTGAATGTAAAGGAACGGAATATGTAACTACAAAATTATAGATAGCTTTCTATGAAAGATAAAGACGGTATCATCTGAATTTCTAAACTAGATGGTTTTACAATAAAAAGACTTATAATGACAGATAATTATAATCCACAGGAACTATATAGGAAAAAATAACAACAAAATTTATCTTTTTGGCTGCTGCACGACAACAACAACAAAAAAATCCAAAACATGTTGTGGAGTTCAGTATTCTTATACCGACATTTCAACAAACGCAAAATTTTAACTCTGCCTAGGAGCAGGTACAGTATTAAAGATACTAGGCCAGACTTAGAAAAATTTTCAGGCAGCAATACATGTGCTAGGATTTCCAAAACTCTCTAAATGAGTCAGGCACCCAACTCCTTGAAATGAAAGGAAGTTAAATAATCCAGCTATGAGTAGGCATGATGATTTACCACAGCTGAAGTGAGAATGATAATTCGCTAAGTTGTGGGGACTCAGCCACTTGTGACCCTATAAGATCATCTTAAGGCTCTCCACTATGTAATGAATCTCTGATGTAACATGTGAAATGATTGATGAAGGCTGTAATATTGGACAGTGAGCTTACTAAAATGCAACACAAAAAATTTGACACATACTAGTTGTTCCTGGGTGAAAACAAGAATGTTTCAAATGAAACTCTGTTTATATACCTCCAGTTGGTCTTGTGTAAACATTAAAGACACACTGTGACAGCCAACATCAGAACTTTAGCACCAGAACACATTGCAAAATCATGGCACCTAACAGTCCACATACATCAGGAGTTATGGTCATTAAATACCTTGGCACATCAGCATCCAGATTACTCAGTCCTTTTATCCAGAGTGGATCTTTAAGAGATTCCACAAAACTTCCATAAAAATCTGGCAGAACACAGTCATCAGTGGACTGAGGACCTTCTCATTTCTGAATATAGCTACCAGCACATTCTCATGCTCCACTACACCAGCAAATCTACTGCATACCAACTGTAATACAAAAACTTTGACACAGGCTTCAAACAGGGGACCAGCTGTACTCTCAGGCACAGGTGGTTGCCCCATCAGAAGGATCTAGCTGACCAAAACATTCAACCATAAGCAAGAGATGTAAATCACAGTACCTCTGCAGTCTGGAACATAAGAAAAACTTGGTGACAGAAAGCATCCCATTTTTAGAGGCTTCAAGGCAAACATGCCTCAGACACACACTCATTCAGAGAATTACACTGGCAGTTTCAGAAGGAATTCTCCGCTCACAGCCCACCTGACAGATCGATATCAAGGAACAAGGGGGGAGAAAATTGTATAAACATTCAAAAGAAAACTGCAAATACAGATGTACAAGCTTAGAGTGAATGAAGAACTGGATGGTTCATGCAAGACAAAAATACTTTCATGTGCTTTTTTATTTAACTAACAAAATCCAATGCAGATGGTAAATTAATTGAAATACTAAGAACTCAGGAAATATGTAAAGAAATCAGCTGGGAAGCTAATAAACTATATCTAACACAGCAGTAAAAGCAAGTGGAAGTACCACTTCTGTCAGTGGAATAAAGGGAACCAGAGCCAACCGCACCTCTTCAGCATGGCTGAAGTTGCCACCTGCTGGGATAAGGAGCTGTGTCTATCTCCCAAATTGTCAATCTAAGAGAACTACTAATGATCACACACTGAGAGCAGGCAACCAGGCGAGAGATCTATTCCTGCAAGTATGAAAAGGGTAATTCATAATCTAAGTCCCTTCTCCCCATGCCTTCAAACTACTTTTGAAACGGTCATGATTGAGGAATCTCATATTTTGTCAGTTACAGCATCGTTCTCAACTTCCTCCATCAGTCTTGCCATATAGTTCTGGCAACACCAATATGAGTTTCTTACGTAAGCAAGTACCACACAACTACATTGAAGAGGAATCTGGAAAACAAGCCTGTGACACAACCGCTCCTTAGAAGCTTTCTTTATAATCTGCACCTACCTTGTTAAGGAACACAAGAGCTGTGTTAGTTAATCTGTTCGGGTCTCACATCCACGTAGGCATACTTATAAGGCCATCTGATTTTCACAAGCAATAAATGGCCAGCAGCACTAATACGTTAAGGGATGAATTAGTCCCCTACTGCAAGTCCTCTACTAAGGACTTGACCATTTCTAAACATCAGGCCACTTGTTTTGACACCTAATTGAAGGGGTAAGATTAAGTTACAAAAGAGTACACCACAGAGAACAGCCTAATAACTACATAATAAGCTGGCGGTTCAAAAGACAAACATTGACATAATTAAATAAAGCAAGACTGAAAGTGGAGAGAGCCGAAGAAAAGAGCTTCAAAACAGAGAGTCAAAAGGAGGAGATGCAGGGAGAGAGGGACAGAGATGCCAGATGAGTAAGAAGCTTGGACAAAGACATCAGATGCTGCTAACTGTGATGTACTTTACTAACCTCTCTAGGATTACTTTACTTTCTGCCATGGTAGAAAACAAGTTCTACTCAAAATAAAAAATAATACTGTTTATTACTGATTAAAAAACCAACCTGCATCTATAGAAAATCATACACATAATTCACAAAGTAAGATTTGCACCAAAGTGTATCCTTTTGTTTGCAATATTGTTCACTGCCACTGTTAAAGAAAAAGCTGGAAACTTAAATCTTTAACTTTAAAAATACAGCTGTCAAGAAAAAAAAAAAAAAGGCAGTTGCTTCAATGTGCTTTGCCATTTCCCATCAAGTGAACAGATGGCATTATTAAAATTCTAGTAGAATGAAGTATTTATAAGTTCATTAGACAACACTAACCATACAAAAAAGACAGTAATATTCCAAATAAAGCTGCAGGATTCAAAATAGCATAAAAGTACAAATAACGGTTATAAACCCACATTTATGAGCTAGTATATAAAAACAATAATGCCAAATGAAACAAAAGTACACAAGAAATGCATGAAAAATTCCATAAAACAGTAATTTATTTGCCAGGGTCACTTCCAAGTTACTCTATGCGTTCTGAGCCTGAATTTTATACAAAGGGTTTCAAGTTAGACAGTCTATAAGACAGGTGCAAGGGGAAAAGCCTGTTGATTTCACTACATTTACTTTTCTTTAAACATATATGTAAAATTCATACTATGATATACAATGAAATTACTCTAGAAATAATCCCCCCAGAAATTTCAGGTTTATTCTCCAAGGTAATGTTCCCAGAAAATAAACAAAAGGTCAGCCAAATATGTGTCAGTGCTTTTGAATGCTGTGCCAGACCAGCTTATTTGGTACCTGAGGTGCTTTATCTGCTGTTCTCTTCAGCATCTTGAATTATTAGCCTATACAGAATTCACTTAGGAATCGTATGATTTTTAATCATCTTTAATCTGTCTTACTTTCTACTGTCTTTCTTCCAGCCACAGTAACATCTTGACTTGGTAAAGTGGTGTCTGTTAGTATTCTAATTTACTTGAAAAAGATGCAAATCCCTGTCACCTTCAAAATGTGACAAAATGGATTCATTATAAAAGGAGAGAGCTAACGCACTGAAAATTCAGCTTTCACTTCAAACTAATATATATCAGTTCCCATATGTGCTGATTTATTCAGCTGTACACTACTTCTCTTTGCAATTTTTATTAGTACAATCTCTGTTAAGGTTTAACTCTTCTAAGCACCCTGTCCACTCTGAACATATTTTATCCAGTCTAACACGTCACCCCTGGAAGATCTTCACTTTGACACCTACATGGAAACTGATTTAAAGAGGGATGTATATTATGTCAAAATGTGTATTTTTTCCAGAGTTTAAAGACTCGCATAGCACTTCTTCTTTCTTTTGATGAATCTATTACCCAAACCTTATCCAATGTTTTGCCAACATGTGCCTATTACTTAATCAACTACAACCGATGCAATCTCAGATTAGAATATTTAAAACTGTTTCTTCCTGAAGAGCCGAACTTATCTAGAAAGGAATTGCAGGGTGCAGGTCCACAGCAGCAAGAAACCAGTTTAAGCCTGAGCTGCCACCTCTGCACTCTCCCCACTGCCTTGGGGCAGTTTTCAGCTGCAGCAACTCAGTGAACTGTAGATATAACCCACAATTACATAAACACAACCACCAATGCAAAGGAAAGGCTCGATACACACACCCAGGGATGGAAGCTGAAGGCAGGCAGTGCAGGCTTAGATCAACCATGGAGTCACTTCCTGGGAACCAAGAGGTTCTGGCTTGAGTGAATACTGCTTGAGCAGACAGGACTCGTTGTCATCTCAGTTTCTTAATTACTGGGCTATTCAAGACTAGTTGATGCCTAGCAAAAAAGCCTGAGATTCTGAAAACTCTTAAGGACACATTGACAGTTGTCTTTGCAAAGATGACTGTTAATTTTTTTTTTTTAGTATAACAACCTCCATCATATGTAATAATTTCATATTTAATTAAAAAATGCAATTATGGCTAACTTCAAACAGGAGACAGACACATCCTCTTTAGTGAAATGTAGCAGTTGCAGAGATGTCTAGATTTAATGGGTTCTTGCATTTAAAGGGTAAGATGGTCTACATCAACATTCATTTCTATTAGTTTCTTCCAGCACATTACAAGAAAGAAGTTTCAATATGTTTTAGATATCTGTACAGCATGCAGAGAAAGGCTTATATAAGGTATCACACTAGTAGCTTCAAATCTTGAAACACTAACATTCAACACATACACAGCTAAGTCATACAACTGAGCAGCTTCTGTTGGTTCATTCTATGTTTAACTACAATTAATGATTTAGGATTGACCCTTAGGTAAGAAGATTTTAGGAACAGTCAAAGGAGGGGGCTATTAAGATTTAGAATTATTGTTAGCTTCCTGGTTTTGAATTATTTAGTCAAATCTCAAGAAGAAAATAAGCATGAAGAGAAACTCACTTTGGCAGCACAATGGCAGATTCCCTAACTTTGTTCTAAAAGATGCCTGTGATTCCATCACTGATTTATCCTGTATTATTACCTTTACTGCTTTCTTTTCCCATTATAATTCCAGGTATAGCAAACGAATGCAAAACCACTCATTTACTTTTGTTTGCTTGCCTACCATCATATGGCAATGAAATTGGATAAGGTATGCCTACAATGTCAGTGACAGGGTAAGAATGTGTCCCTTTCCAAGAAAAAGCCTGGCTAGAGAGTACAAAGTTCACAAAGACACTTTAGGAATTAAATGAGTCTATTATGCTTCAGCTTTGGTTTGGAAGAAATATGATCTACATGGCTGGAGAAAGTTTATTCCTATGAATATCTAATAAAAGATTACCATAAAATAAAAAGCTATGGCTTAATGCTGTAAAGGGGTAGGTGCACCCTACTGTGCAAGAAAGTAGAAAATAATAGCTGGCTTTCCAGTGGAAATACTTGGCAGTCAGCCATGTGGTGCAGACTGGGTTCTGTCCCCAAAGACACATTCATATTGGCAACATATTGGGAGGTTATTTAGAGTCTAAAGATTAAGAAGAATAATCTTTCATTTTAATCTATCACCTAGTCAATGCTAGTCATAACCATATTGTACATAATTTGATCCAAAGAAAACAGAGCACAACAAATACTCAAAAATAATTATTTTAATGACAGAATCTTGTTCTTCTGCTAAACACAATTTTGTAACTATCAAAACAAGCAAAAAATCCTGTTAAATGGTTCAGTTATGTTTTAAAATATTATCAGTCAGTGGACTTCTTTCTCATTCTATATATCATTTAGCGATAGTATCCTTTAATTTGACATATAAAAGGATTTCCCATAACCTTAAAACAAGCATATAGCTACAGGCATTCCTTTAGGAACTCTAAGCTGTCTGTTTAAGTTAACAGCTAAGATTAATATAAATAGCACCTATTACTTGAATTGCAACTTGTTATATTCTGGAAATTACATTCTCTTTAAGCCCAAAGAAACCTAGGCTCTGTAGCGTCCTATGTGATCAGTCTACTAATAGCTGGAAAGGAAAATCAGCAAGAAAATGAAAAGCAATAATAAATATCCCATATTTGTTGGAATAAATGAGGTGTTAATTAGTTGAAAGGGATGATCTCTCAGCCTGCCATCAGCATTACACTATACAAGCCAATCCTGCTTTTGCTAGTCCAAGTGCATCTACTCCCCCTGGTTTTGTCCATTTCTTATCAGTTCTGTGCTACCCAAAGGGCTCCAGTTTCAGTACATGAGGGAATCCTTGAAAAAAAAAAATAGGTAACATCACTTCATATTCCTATCTTTACTGGGAATGTAGCCAAGGCTGTTTACAAAAAGCATGAGTGGGATAAACAGGTAAGCTATTCTCTAAGCTCCTCTACTGACAGAGCCGCTCAGTTTGTCATGTACTATGCCACAATGCCTTTGAAACACTGATCTTCAGAGCAGTAGTTTTTCCAGTAAATGCTAAACCTAGTAGTGGAAAAATTGTAAGATTCTGAATTTGTACAAGGGGACTCAAAAAGGTGAGGCTGTATAGGAGGGTTCATCAGATCCAAGTTCAGTACGAAAGGCAGGAGTAAATGCTTAGGTACTGACAATTTCTTTAACACAACTATTCTTTGCATACAATATCTTTTTGGCCAAAGACAGAGACTTCTTCTTTAGATGTGTTTTAGGAGCAAAACAACAAGACTTTTGTATCATCAACCATAAGAAAAGCACCATTGTTTAACATGTATTCTCCTGTAATATTTCAATTGGTCATAAGGAATTCCAGAAATCTTTTCTCTGAAAACAAATACATTCTGCTTTGGCATAAATCTAAACTTTTCTAGTAGAATTCATGAAATGAACGGGAGCTATGTGATTTTTTTTCCTGTCTATATGGATGACAGTATTTGGAACTCAACATACACTTCGTGCAACCACTAAAAAGAAAATTTGTGAAGATTAAAGATGTCAAATGAAAAACATTTAATTAATTATGATCTCTCTTGCAACTAATCAGAGATTTTCAAAGCAGAGGTCAGACTGAGATGATAACAGGATTACTGGAAGGTCAGAACAGAAATGCAATACTGTTCTCTAGATTCCTAATCTGTTTCACAGGAGTTACCAAGCCAGTTTTCACTGATTCCTCCTCCAGTTCTGGATCCTAGACATGCTCTAAAAACATTATCAAAAACCAAAGTGATATCTGATGCAAAAATCCCAAAAGAGGTCCTGGTAAGAATGAAGAAATGCCTGCTCTTCTTTTACTTGATTGTCCTTATGGAAATGTGTGTCCTTGTCACTTACCATAGCAATGGTTTTCCTTAATGTCTTGAGAAGTCTCAAGGATATGAAAATGGTAATGACAGGAACCTTTACCAAAGACTTTTTTTCTAAGAAGTCAAAGTCGAGTCAGAACTCACCAAAGCTTTATTAAATGAAGCTGGTATTGGTCAGAAAGCCCCTGACTGTCTGGCTCTGAGACAAATCTCATCTAATTGCTGTACAAAAAAAGGCTTTGTACAAGTCTCTCCGTTTCTGCACTCTTTAAGAAAAACCCATCTTCAGAAAGAGCACTGAAAGAAAGAGAAACATGTCTGAGGTATTTGGACATATCAAGAGAGGAAGAACCTTGAAACGAAGGGAAACTGTTCCCCATCACTGTGACACATAAAAACAAATGGAAGAAGTTGAAATGAAAACTTACTAAAAGTGGTCTAGCTCCCAATAATCTTAGAACTACACAAATATATTAATATACATATATATAAAAAAATTACAAGCCTAGGGAGATAGAGGAATTAAGGAACACCAGGCTTTATTCTGCTCATTTATCAAAAGGCAAATAAGGAACAAAAACAAACAAGCTGATGCTGACCTAACCAAGTGTTGGTTTCAAAGCCTGAAGAGAAGGTCTACATAGAGGCAATCACTCAGGAAAAGGCAGTAATTTCTTAACAGTCTGTAGAAGAGACAGCTCTTCAAAAACTCAGCTAAGACATTCTGAAGTTGAGAAAACTTGCAGAGAAAATACTGTATTATTTGAAATAAGCCATTACCGTATATTTTAAGATGCATCACAGAAGTACAGAAAAACAAGTCCCAAGTACTAAGATATATTTATCCAAGATCTTATGCACGTTTACTGAGAATGAAGAGAAGCTAAATCAAATATCTTCTCTCTCTTTAGGTACAGATTTACAAGAAGAAAAAAATAAGAAAGGAAAAAAGTTGAACTTCAAACCTGGCATTTATTCCAGAAGATTCTGTATACATAGCTTTGCTTCTTTCATTGTTCCTATTAAAAAAAAAAAAAAAAAATTGGGTCTGCTAAAAATCAGAAACCTGCCCAATGAATTTGTTTCAGCTGACCCCAGAAGCACTTCTGGATTCTGTCAGCACTTCTATATTCCTAGAAGTGTTCGAGAAGCATCTCCAGATAATTAAGTGATGGACAGCTACATAAAATAAGAAACAACAGGTTCAGAATGATGACAAGTCATCCACATCTGTGAATAGGAACATCGCCTCCACCGTCACACTGCAAAGAAAATGTTCAAATAACCTATACTATCCAGAAAAAAAAGCACAGGTTTGGTGAAATAAAAAGACCTTATTTATGTCCCCATTTCTAAGGGCCAATCTTGGCAACACTTAAATAAATCTGCCTGTGAGGAAACATACAGTTGCAGTAAGTATTCCAAAATCTGAGTTTATCTGTTCTCCAATCATAAAGACTTATTTGTGAAACACAAAACTGCCATCAAGGACTAGTGGTCCATTCATCAGTATTCAGCTCTGAAAATGGTCAGTAAAAGATGCTGGACCAGACCATATCAGACAACAGTATTTCTCAGATTTCCTATGTTTTTGTGCCTCTCCAATACTGCTCTGTGCCACCTGTTGTGAATGGAAACACCAAACATTTTGAAGAGACTAAACTGTTTTCAGACCTGTTAAGACCATGTTGATTCATAATTTGATAATTGTTATTAATCAGTGCAACCAAAAGTTTTTGATGGAAAGAGAAGGAAAAAAAAAACAAACCCCACACAACAGAGAACTGTTGGAAAAGGCAATATGGTAATAGTGCATAACTGTAAAAACACACTATCATTTGGAGAACTAAAATTTTGCTTAGGAAAAGGAACAAGCCATAGGGAAAATTCAGATTAGTCCTAATGCACATGTATATGATATACCATGAAATAAATATATGATGACAAGCCAGCAGGTGTCACAGTGACATAGCTTCCCAGGTTATACAATGCAAAAAGAGCATATTCCAGTAACTTAAAACTTCAGATGAAGTGATCTCCTCCTGACCTAAAGAGGCATTCACTGTGTGGGTCATGACAACTCTGATTCAAAAAAATGGGTCACCATGTAACCAGCTTTAAAAGTTGTTTTGATAAACTTCCACAAGTGTTCTATAGTAAATCTAAAATCACTACTAAAATCACTGCCCAGCAAGTCCTCAGGAATGAATCTCTCTCTACTGCTATACAAATACCTGATGACTGCATGAAGACATTTCTGAGTTTTCACAATGAACCTACTTGAAATGAGTTAGCATAATTGTAACAGCTCTGTTATCACTTCCCTGCCCCAATCACCAAAAGCCAATGTCACTGTTACACCCAATTACTATAAATCCTTCAAAAATTTACACACGTTCCTCCTCCCACAGCTATTATTGAATTGTGTCATCTTAATTTCCTAACCCTTGTTCCTCATCAACACAATCATGTCTTTCCCTTACACTCCCCATACTTAATGACAAATGAAATTAAATTGCAGCACTTTGAGGTAAGGACCAAGCACCCCATAAAAGAGCTCCCTTCTATTAGCTGAACATCCAACCAAGCACACAAAACATTCTAGCTTTACATTAAAAAAAAAAAAAGTATGTAAGAAAGTTACTCTATTGCTCAGTGTTACTCAGCAATTTCAACTTGATGAAGATAAACCTTTTTTTTTCTTCTGCATGCTAAAGAAGATTCACGGTCATCACCTATGGGTATCTCTGCATAATGCAGGTTGGAAGAAAGAATTAAATAATTTAGCTCAGTACTGCAGCTAAGCAACATGAGTTGGGATAAGGTGCTGTCTCCAAAGTGTTTGAAAGACGCCTTAGTTTTACAACTGAAAAGATCTCTTATGGCTTATCTAAAAAGACCCATTAAAAATGTATCATAATAAAAAACCACAATTTCTTTTTCAGTATATTCAAATGTGTTATTAAGACAACTTGACTCACAGTTCTAGCACTGGATGGTATATAAATCCCAAAGTGGCAGCAGAAGCGTAATGATAGAGGAGAACGGCCCTACTCTGGTAGACTAAAAGTCCATCTACTCAAGTTCATGACCTATGACAACAGCTAGTAACAGCTCATTATGAAAAAAGTATGAAGAAACTATATGAAGAGGAGAGAGATCACTGACTACAGATGTACGGCATACACTTACTCCAGTACATTCTCAGACCAATCAGACGCTTATGAATTTTCTCAGCTGGAGGCTGCATCAGGATCATAGTATGTAACAGCTCTTGATGAAGTATTTCTTTCTTGGAATGTGTCTAATCACTTTTTGAAACCATTTACATTTTTAACATCTAAAATATCTTATGCTAATGAGTTCAAAATTTAGGTATGGGTTGTGTGAAAAGGGATGTCCTGTTGTTTCAAATCTGTAGCCAATTCATTTTGGGGGGTACCCTTCAGTTCTTCTGCCATGAAAAAGGTAAATCTCAACTGTCTACAGTTCAGGTCTTTTGCAGAATGAAGAATCTGCCTCTGTTTGGTAGCAGCATCATAAAAGTGGTAACAGTGTAAAGATAACAAGCAAGGCAGGCTTTATAAAGAGGTAATAGTGTTATCAGGAGTGGGGGTCTTTTTGTGGCTGAACTGAACTAGATACGCTAGCTAGTGCAAAATAGTCAGACCTTGCTAACCTCCCTCCACCACCACTACAAGCCCCCTACAAAAGAACACAAGATCTACAGATACTAAATGAGCATCCTCAAATGTCATATATTTAGTTCAATGGACATAAAAGTCTTCATGGAATTTATATATAAAGAACAGAAACTCAACATTACTGTTGAGAAAAGATTATTCTTTTAAGAAGTAATTCTTTTTAGCTTTTCAGTCCTGACACTTAAAGAGGACAAGTCCTTCAAATAAGATGTATACACGTTATTGACCAACACCTGTTGACACCAGTTTTACAGCCCATCATAATTTCTCCCAAAACCTCCTTGCATTGAGCTTTAAGTATTCTACAGGGCGGGGGGGAAAGAGATCCATCCCTCTCAGACACAGAGAAGCTTACAACCCACAATCTCCTCCTGTTCCATAATCAATAGTCACTCCTTTCACTCAGATTGTCTAAATGATTAAAATAATTAAACATAATTAAACTCAGTGTGACGTTATCCAAGTACATTCTCCACTGACAATGTCAGGTTAAGTGGTTATTCCAAGTCCTCACATGGTGCTAGGCAAACAGTTCATTGCCCCCCTCAGCTGTGCTGATAGAACTGTTAGTACTGGATCAACAAAAAGATCTACATTAAAAAAAATACTTCCTTTCTTGTTTGTTTTTTGAGCTTTAAGAAATACAGATTATAGACTTCTACACATCTGGTCATCTTTGCTCTTCTATGTATCCTGAGAAGGTGACATTACCTGTACAGAGCATCTGAACTTCAAATTAATTGCAAATTTCCATGACGACTTAAAAGATGTTTCCTGTTTGGTTGTATTTGGCTGAACTATCTATCTGTTGCTAAGCTCTTAACGGCTGATTTTTCCCCTGTATTCCTAGCACCTCTCCTTCAGCTGCATTAGCTAATTCAAGCAATTCCTAAAGTAACACAGGGAACGGTGGAGACTGGGCTTGAACAGCACTAGTACCTGATTGACCGACTGTACCCACAGCATGGCTTGGACCTTGCCAATTTGCACTTTCCCAAAACAACATATAGGCTCAAATGAGAAGACTAGCACATGCCCAAGACCATTCCAGGAGGTAGCTTGGATGCAATGTCCTGTTTGGGAGGGAGGAACAAGTACTTTAGCCTTGTAGATATGACTTGTGCCATATAACTTGGCCTCAAAGGCAAAGATCAGTCAAAACTGATTTTTACCTGACACTTTATTATTCAATTACTCAGCTTTACGAGATTCTTTTGAGTCTTTATACACCTGGTTTTAATTTTCAGTATGCCTGAAACTTTATCATAGAATCATTTAGGTTGGAAAAGAACTTTCAGATCATCAAGTCCAACTGTTAACCTAACATTGCCAAGTCCACCACTAAACCATGTCCCTAACTGCCACATCTACACGTCTTTTAAATACCTCCAGGGATGGTGACTCAACCACTTCCCTGGGCAGCCTGTTCCAATGCCTGACAATCCTTTCCATGAAGAAATTTTTCCTAATATCCAATCTAAACCTCCCCTGTTGTAACTTGAGGCCATTTCCTCTTATCCTGTTGCTAGTTATCTGGGAGAAGAGACTGACAACCATCTCGCTACAGCCTCCTTCCAGGTGGTTGCAGACAGCAGTAAGGGCTCCCCTGAGCCTCCTCCTCTCCAGGCTAAACAACCCCAGCTCCCTTAGCTGCTCCCCCATAAGACTTGTTCTCCAGACCCTTCCCCAGCTCCGTTGCCCGTCTCTGGACATGCTCCAGCACCTCAGTGCCTTTCTCGTAGTGAGGGGCCCAAAACTGAACACAGGATTCGAGGTGCAGCCTCACCAGTGCCCAGTACAAGGGGACAATCACCTCCCTAGTCCTGCTGGCCACACTGTTTCCAATAGAAGTCCAGATGCTGTTGCCCTTCTTGGCCACCTGGGCACACTGCTGGCTCATCCTATTATGCATCCATTTGTCCAGAAAGCTTATAAAAATTTCTCTCAGACTGCTGATGATCTCTGCAGTGAAAATTGCCTAGACATTTCTATAGTTTACTACCCAGTTTTTAGCAACTTAATAATCTGTAGGAGATCTTTTTCTTTAATACCTGTATCGTTGAATATCACTGAAGAAAGTTCATCTCAAACCTTTGCGGGTTACACTGGAGTTTGCTATCTGAAACTTGAGTACACATTTTGAACCAAATTATTTCCATCTACATGCTTAATAATATCTTCAAAGTATTTGAGTGATATTTGTGACTTAAGTGTTCCTTCAACAAAACTCTATGGCAATTAAACAGAGGTAGCAGGATTCATTTATGTGCAATACATGTCTCCCTCCTATAACGTACTTAAACAAGTATCATCACCTGAAGCAGTAAGTTAGGGAATGTATAGCAGTAAACCAATGGGAATGGAGTCATGCTTAGACCTTCCTCTTCCTGAATGAAGTGGGAATGTAATTTAACATGCATTCATAAAACACGCAAAAAGAAAAAAAAAAAGTAGTTTATTGTCATCTAATTGAAAGTTAATTGCCAGGATTTATTTCACTATGCATAATTTGAAAAAGTCATTTTTGGACAAAGCTAACTCTTCAAAGCACTTGACCTACCAATGACAAGTAGGACATTCAGGGGGTGGGGTCCAAGGTGGCAGTGCGCATGCCATCGCATCCAGCTGGGGAATAAGCCAGGCCAACCAGAGCAGTGACACGTTCCTTAGCTGCCTCCCAAGATGAGAACCAGAAGACAAACCACCTCAAGGCTGTGCGTCACTATGGTGGATCCTCTTGCACCCTTCCTGGGGAAACCTGCATGTTCGATTACCTCTCTGAAAAGCCTGTATACCAATGCATGCAGCATGGGGAATAAACATGAGGAATTAGAGATCTGTGTGCAGTCACAGGGCCATGATCTCATTGCAATTAGAGAGACATGGTGGGACAGCTCGCATGTCTGCAATGCTGTCATGGGTGGCTATGTACTTCTTAGGAAAGACAGGCCAGCAAGGCAAGGTGGTGGAGTTGCTCTTTCTGTGAGGGAGCAACTGGAATGTATCGAGGGGTGGATGCAGAACGAGTGGACAGCTTTATGGGTAAAGATGAAGGGGCAGGCCAACATGGGGAACACTGTTGTGGGTGTTTGCCACAGGCCACCTGATCAGGAAGAGGAAGGCAATGAGGCCTTCTACAGACAATTGGAAGTAGCCTCACTGTCACAGGCCCTGGTTCTCATGGGGGACTTCAACCACCCCCGTATCTGCTGCAAAGACAACACAGGTAGGCACACACAGTCCAGGAAGCTCCTGCAGAGAGCATTGATCAGTTTTTGATGCAGGTGGTGGAGAAGCTAACGAGACTGGTACTAAACTTTGAAATCTTAGCTAAGTGGTATAAAGGATTGATTGTGCACATATAATCTGCGCATATGATCAGTCATATAGTTGAACAGGTCTGGGTCCAGTCCTGCTCAACTTACTGATCAGTGACCTGGACGAGGGGACAGGGTACACCCTCAGCAAGTTTGTTGACAATACAAAACTGGGAGGAGTGGCTGACACACCAGGAGGCTGCGCTGCCGTTCAGCAAGACCTAGGCAGGCTGCAGAGCTGGGCAGAGAGGAACCTAGTGAAGTTCAACAAAGGCAAGTGTAGGGTCCTGCACCTGGGGAGGAACAGCCGCATGCACCAGTATGGGCTGGGGGTGACCTGCTGGAAGGCAGCTCTGTGGAGAAGGACCTGGGAGTTCTGGTGCATGGCAAGTTGCCCATGAGCCAGCAGTGTGGCCTGGTGGCCAAGAAGGCCAGTGGCATCCTGGGGTGCATCAGGAGGAGCATGGCCAGCAGGTCGAGGGAGGTGATCGTCCCCCTCTACTCCACCCTGGTGAGGCCCCATCTGGAGTGCTGTGTCCAGTTCTGGGCTGCCTGGTTCAAGAGAGACAGGGAACTACTGGAGGGGGTCCAGTGGAGGGCTGTGAAGATGATCAGGGGACTGGAGCATCTCCCTGATGAGGAAAGGCTGAGAGAGCTGGGTCTGTTCAGCCTGGACAAGAGAAGACTGAGAGGAGATCTTGTCAATGTCTACAAACATCTTAAGGGTGAGTGTCAAGAGGATGGGGCCAGGCTCTTTCCAGTAGTGCCCAGCGACAGGACAAGAGGCAACGGGCACAAACTGCAACACAAGAAGTTCCATCTGAATATGAGGAAGAACTTCTTTACCTTGAGGGTGCCAGAGCACTGGAACAGGCTGCCCAGAGAGGCTGTGGAGTCTCCTTCTCTGGAGACACTCAAAACCCGCCTGGACATGACTCTGCAATCTGCTCTAGGTGAACCTGCTTTAGCAGGGTGTTCGACTAGATGATCTCCAGAGGTTCCTTCCAACCCTGGCCATTCTGTGATTCTGGGACAAATAAAATGAGTATCTGTGACTCACCATGAATAGTACACTCTTCGAATCAGCTGCACTAAATCTGATAGACTAGTTGTCCTGTGGTTGTCTAAAACTCTTATGTAATCATAGATACTTTGAAGGATAAAGTAACTGAATTACCACCATCATTATCTAAATCACTATAGGATGACACACTGAAAATTGATAGTCTTCATTAAGCCCATACTATGAATATACTGGTGTCTGTGCTTTACTTTCCTGTCTTTACAATCTGAATTCCAAGTCTGAAGACAATAGAGCAGTTTCAGAAGTAAACTTTCTGCAGAAAATCTTTGCTAAGAGCCAACATGACGTTAAGACAAATACCATTATTCTCTTCCATCCACAGAAACATAAAATCACCCCTTTACAGACTATGACATCATCATTTATATCCAACTAGCCACCTCCACAGTAAAAGATGAATTTTCACGGATCCTCAGGGCTTCCTGTACTTTCTGGAATATAAAAGAGATGGCAGAAGTTTTACACATACATTATATATGGACAAGGTATCAAGACCTTTGCTGAACTGAGTTTTCACTATTCGCATACAGAACATCCATGAATAAATATGTACCTCATCATTTCTTTGTGCATATGTAGTGTAACAGACTATTAAACTGCATGGTCACATACTGTCTTTTCACCAAAGATGCAAGTGTCATTTAATGGACAGAACAAGCAATGCTAACATATATAATTATTTTACATTTTGTCTTTTTATCCATATTGGTAAATGTTGGCTAGACAAGGCCTGTAACATTTCCTAAATTAATACTCTCACACTTGGATTAAATGCTTCTTTCCCATAACAGTTAATGACTATTCCATTATTCTTATTTATTGGTTTCTCAGCTTACAGACCATCGGAATGTTCCTACTCCATTTTAATGCAGGTAAAACAGGTTAGCTTACATCACCATAAACACTCCTTAATAAAAAGTTCTGGCTATGTGGTTATACAGTCTCTACACATATGATCAGAATGGACCTTCTCCATAAATTACTGAGAGATTTCTTTTTTTTTCTTTTCCTTGCTTGATTTTCACTCTGAAATCAAAGTTCCCATGTACAGGAGGGAAAAAAACTGAAAACAAAGAGCAGCGGGGCCAGACAACATTAAGGAGTACTGACTTGCATAGGAGGGAAATGGCTTTGTATTGCATACAGTACTAATGAACCCATTATTGCAATACTGCATCTCTTACACTGCCCACACTTGACAGAAGACATTGATAATCTGAAAAGGTTCAAAATTTAAACTGATGAGAAACAATAATTAAAGTGGGAAACTTGTTTCTCCTAAGTATTAATAAGTATTATGATACTAGTTTAGTATCATAAGATACTAAAAGAAGCTCCATGCCCTAATTTACTTGAAAAATTGAAAGATGACAAAAATCACAGTCTGTTTACTTTCTAATGTAACTAGCAGATACAGGCAGAAAATGATTCAGTGAAGCAAGTCTTATAAGTAAGGAGAAGCAGTACTCTTGAGTAGACAGAAAAAAAGCCATAAAAAATTCCTAATTCAAGCCTAACAGACACAACAAACATCCATTTAAGTACATGTTGAGAATATTTCCTCTAGATATAATGTGATTAACACGACTAGTTCAAGAGGGAACTCAGACCAAGCACTGACGTCTACTTCCTAAGGCCAAATATCTCATCATTAAAGGATTACCCTCTGCAAATCTGTGACAATCTGAACAATTCTAAATATGCAGGAGAGCTGCTGAAAAAACAGAAAAATCACCTCCACCTGACCCACTCACAAATTTTTTTCAGACAATAAACTCTCACATACTTCAGCAAATTAGAAGAAAACAATCTAGAAACATGTTCAACTAATCTATCAGGCTTATTTTTGCAGTTATTTGGAGTTTGCTAGTGATAGCCATTCAAATAACAAAGAATAAAATTAGTAACTGCTTCAGCATTAAGACACATACTGATCAAAACACATCATCACCACTCAAGACTATCTATCAAGGGGCCACTGCTCAATATTTCTGTACTATCAATACATAAAAACAATTTCCAATCTATCTGATCTATATATCCTTTCCACTAACCATTTTTTCTGCTCAAAGGAACAGCCTGACAACACAACAGAGGGAAACTTTTTCACTAACTTCTCCTCAATATTTTCACAGCCAAAATGAACCCACTGCTAAGGTGGCTCTCTTCAGATTAACTCAGGGAAAACAATAAAGACCTTTTTGAGCTGAACACACAGGAAAGAAATAATTTCACCTTGGGTAATTACACTGTTTCAGGAAATGACACAGGAATAAAATGATTTTTAAAAGCAATGACACAATATAACAGTCTCCCCAGAAATGAGCTCCAAAATTATTCCACACCCATGATGGATGTATGCCATTTTCATCATCTGGACTAAAACAGGTCTGGGAAGTGCCATCGCTTCATCTCTCTGCCTCTGAAACACTGGTATATTAACATATACTAACGTGAACTTTCTAGACACACGAAAAATGGCAACTTGTAAACTACTCCATACAAAAGTCTACCAATCAGTTTTATCTCTGTGAAAGTCAGGACTATACCAAATACACAGAGGAACAGGGTCTATGCAGTCAAGCCCCCAGATATTATTGCAACTTTTCCAGGAAAAACATTCATTAAAGACAACTTTTATCAGTCTGGATATTAACCCAGAAAAGTAGCACCTGTCAGTATCATAACTACATTGGTTCAGACCAACAAGACCACCTAGCACAATATCTTGTCTCCAACTGGCCATTAGCAGATGTGCTGAGGGAAGAGTAAGAAGAGGGCAAGCAATTATGCCACTTGTACTGGGGGAATGGGTCTGGAGGATTCATCCTTTCTGTATTATCTCAAGAAAAAAAACTCCAAGAAAGGCATGAAAATATGTAAATAGTGGGGTTGGGTAATAAGAAGCATTAAAAGCTACTACTATTGTGTCAATGGTGCAAGTCCCATATTATCTAAATCACTCCCACATTCACTCTCGCTTTCTGGCAAGTCTTTGTTGCCTGCTTGGATATCACTAACATAAGCACAGCAGGGCTGCATTGGAATGAAACAGCATGTCTGCAGCATCAATGAAATATTAAGACAGCCTAATTATAAATCAAGGAGGTCATTAACATGCTGACGTATCAGTTCCTCTTGCCTAGGTTGGAGAGATGACAGAATTGCAGCAAGCTGTGGAGTATCAAAACAGTGATAGTCTCCACCTTCTGAGTATCCTTCATCTACAGGGCTACAACTACTACCCTAGGCTACAGAACAGGTATTTCTGATTAGCTAGTGCGGAAATGCACAGTCCTCAAAAATTAATACATCAAGCATAGGCTCCTTTTTTTTTTTTTTTTCTTTTTAATTCTGGCAGCAAGCTGACATACATTTAGCATACATATACTCTTCCTGCTTACATACATCTTTTCATATATTCTATCACTGCTTATGGAAATGCTTCTTAGTCATCCTTCCACGTATTTAACAGCCTTAGCCAAAGTGCAAATAACATTCCTCTACACAACATCATTTAAATACAGGAATGAGTTACCTATTCAAAAGATTAAATAAAGGAATAACTATGATTTATTGTAGAAATGTGTACTTCCGTATTGCTTAACAATAAATACCTAAGCACAGACTTGCTCCCTAAATAGAGCCACACATCAACATCTCTCTAAAACTCACAGGACTATAGCAAACTTTAAAGCACATTATACTGATATATTAGTATCTGAAACTGCAGCACCAGAAAAGAAACACTTTTCAGTCTGTTTTGGATCACATAACCTTTTTTTTTTTTTTCTTACATTTTAATGATGCAACTTAGCACAATTTTTCTTTTTATTAGCCTTAAAGGACTAGTAAAAAAATTCTCTCTCTGTATATAGTCTCAAAGTCTGGGTATGATGAAGTCTTTTGCCATGGCTCCTATTTCTCCAATCCTTTCTCTAGTAAAATAAAAATAATAATAATAAAAAAAGACTTCTTTGTCTAAAGACCACAGAAGGCTTCAGGCTTAAACAAACTAGCTTAGGCACCAGAACAATTTCAGTCACTGAAATCTTCAGTTCAGCACAGACTACAAAGTAAGAAAAAGAAATGTTTTTCACTTACTGCACAGAGCTCTATCCTTTCTATGTTGAATTATCTCACTGAAAGCTATCATCAGTGTTGTTAAAGCATACATATATACACACATGTATATATAAGTATATTGGGAAGACTTAAAGGAATATGTGGGTGAGGGATTTTACGCAGATATCTTTTTTCCTCATGAAGCCTACTCAATTTTCGACCAAAAGGGAAGCTAGAGTGATTTTCCAAATGATTAGAATGAGTGTATCCAGTGGTGACCAATTCCAGCCCTCTGCCAAACAAAGCCATCCACTGCACCAAACCAGATTGCCACCTTTGCCCAATTCTAGGGCATGTAGTAGAAAGGAAGGGGGAAACGGTAAAAAGCAAAATGGCTGAGCTGAAAAAGCACAGAACTGGGTCTTCATCTGAATCCCGAACCCACACAGAGTTATCATATTTGCTTCACAAGAAACAACTCACAAATGTGATACACCATGAGAAAGCCATGCATTTAAATAACTACATTTTATCCTGCAGTCAGCCAGACTGCTTATAGTAATTATAGAAAAGCAGCAATGAATACAGTTTGATTTACTGTGTAATACAAATAAATAAAAAAGAAGGAAAAGTACTTTGAATGTTCACAAATGTCCTTTAACTGAAAAAACCCAAATTCACTCATTTAACGATTTGCATCATATTAGCAACAGCATATATATTGAATAGCACTTATTTAACACTGACAGGAAATTTAATGGATACGGAAAAGCACAACAGGAAAAATCAACAGTCCATAAAAGAATGTATGTAAAATTACTTTAAAAAAGTCATTTCATGTTTCTCTTTAAACAACTCATGTAAAGCGATATCGGAAAATGCTATAATATTTTGGTCACACTTTGTAATACATTCTCTTCCTGCTTGAATGTACAGCAGGTTATAGCACACTATTACATTATGAAGTCTGTAAATGGAAATATCAGTATTAGGATGGCAATACCTTGGACTTACCCTAAGACAATCAATCGTATTGTTTTTAAAAGCCAAGAAAAAATTATGCAGTATCTTCTGGAAGATTATACATCCTGAATAAACATTACAGCAATATCATACTAACATTATATTAAGCAAATAATTTTCTAATTTCTTTACTTTTTTTTTTTAAACAGGTCAATTATGAAATCTTGGGTTCCTGTAAATGCAGTAAGTTCACTGCACTTAACAGACAGTAACTTCTGACAATGTATAATCAGTGTCATACTGTGTTCTGAATGTACTGTTCTATATACAATAATCCATTTAAAAAAATTAAAATACTGTATTTAAGAATTACTTAACTACAGCATTTGTGTGGTAGCAAAGCACCTTAAGCTCCCACTATACATAGCTTTACGTGGTTTTGGCAAATATTGCTGGGAGAAAATAATGTATAAAGCTGTTGTTGATGTGTCTAGATTCATCAGTAATTGAGCAGTAATGACCATGCACTTTGATGAACATGAGGGCCATCCCCTTAGGGAAGTGATAACTTTGTTCCTACAAGAGATGATATAGGCAGCTTTCCATGTAGAAATTCTGTGTCAGTACAGTTTGCCCTTTCTTCCTATACAAACACACCATTAAAAAATTAGGAAAGACACCTGTGAAATTCAGTATCAGCAGTGTAAAAGATGTGCATCTGGCTTGTGATCAATGTGCTTAGCCGCCTCTTATCATTGTGGCAGTGAAGCTTTGAATAATGTAATTAAGGTTGGAGTTCGTAAATATTTTTCTAAGAAATTTGTTGGGAGATGAGGATCTATCCATCAGAGCTTAAAACCTTCATAATCTTATGGCTCTTGCTACAATCATGTTTTACTTTTGCTTGAATGATATGGAAAAGGACAAATGGAAGAAGTCTTGTGAGTTCTGTGAGTATTATATCTGTGCATCTGGAAAAGAAAAGATCTCCTGCCGGCAGATTAACTCTTAAAGTCAATTGAAAAAAATCTTCTATCAAGATGTACCTTTAATGAACCTTTAAAGCAAGATAGTATACCTTGTAGGTATCACTTACACCAGCACCTCAAGTAAGACTAGATATACGAGCAAAGGCACTTTTTACCGTATCTATACGAAAATGTTTTTCTGATCTATAAACTTCATAAAACACCCCATGAGGCCATAATGCATAAAGCACAGACCAGACCTCAGACTACAAGTAGTAGGCTTAATCTGTAAACAAGTTTATTCCATAGCTAATATGTAAATAACTTTAAAGAAGAGTTAAAATGAATCCAGAAATATCTATTTAGTTTCTTTAATCAAGACACCCTCTTACTTGGTTAAATTTTGCTTGCAAAAACCAGTCATGTCTTTGCATGAGACACAGTTTAGTTTGTGCTCCAATTTCATTCAGAGTCCTGCCTAACTCAGCCATGACCTGGACACGAAAAATTTAAAACTCAAGTGTTAGTTTATTGAGAAACAGAGTTGTTTGGAAATGCTGTGTGGAACAGTGCAAGACCTGGGTGTGTTTTGAGCATGTATTTTATTTGTAGATAACAGTCAGGGTTCAAAAAGTTGCAGTAAATACCCAAATATCAGTATGGGCAACATTCCTCCCCAATATACCTTTACAGGTTTTCTCTAATATACTTTAAAAAATAATATATATATATATATATATATGTATCCTATAATCCCAGGTAGATCACCATCAGCCTGTCATGAACAACTTTCAATCTAACATTTACTATGACAGATATAAGATTTACCTGGTACACACTGATGACACAGTAAATGATATTTTGGGATATAGTTATACCTTAAACACTGCAGTACTTACTGATTGTCTCCCTTTTTAATACTTTGGGTTTTTTGCAAAAAAAACCAAAATCCATCTAAAGTAACTAATTCAGTGAATCTCAGTCACAGATAAATTTCAGTTCATTTAAGTCCAAAGCAGACATTTCAGTTCATGTTCATGCTAATGAAATTCAGATAAATTACTCTGGCTGCAGGCCCATTGACTTCTGGCTGAAGAGTACACACAGCTGGATGCCTGTGAATCAGGCAGGACACAGTTTCTGCATCTAGGTTAACAACTGATATGCGTCACCAGCATATAAGAATACAGACACTAAGCCAGAGATCTCAAAACAGCATTTCTCCTGCCTGGCAACTTTCTAATAAAAACAAAGCTTATTCTTCTGTCTGTATCACTTTAAATGACGTGAACATTTGTAAAGTAGACTACACTAAAGCAAGAGGGATAGAGGGAACATTACACCCCTATTGATGTAAAGTGACTTAGTCTACATATTCACTTTAAGTCGCCACAGATTCATGCTGACACCAAACAATCAGTTCCATCTCCTCCTCCTCATTTCTGACCACCACCATTACTCAGGCAGGAGGATTTGTACATACAGAACACTAACTGAGTAAATCACCTAGCAAGTTTCTTTCTTAAAAATGCTGCATTCTGACATATTAAGATGTTTTGTTATCAGAGATATTTTATATAGCTATAGCCTTTACCTTTCTAGAAGAAAGTCATAGATAATACTAATGGGTATCTGTTTCATTCTATAAACAAAATACATTCAAATTTTTCTTTTTGACTTGACTAGTGTAGTTTTAGATCTGGTTCTGCTTATTTTCATGTAGAAATCCAACACAAGAAAGCCACATCTGCATAACTGCCTTTAATGTAATAAATACAGCCACCTTAAAGATCACTGTCAGCAAAAGCTAAGACAGAAAGACCTGCTTGAAGATAACAGACATAAAGGTGAATGATAATGATAGCACAACTATTGTTTGACACTTAATTCAACAGTTTGGGGAGTGTTAGCCATAAAACAGAAGCTTTAAAGTTTAAAAACACAATAGATGAATCACACTGTTGCAGTTATTCATGTTAAAACTTCATGAAGACAATGGTTAGAAGTTACTTTGGTTTTGTAGTTGGCTCAAAAAACTTTATAAGCACTTTCACAAAAATGTATTTTCAGGTCACACACGCACACACACACACCCCAAAAAAAAGGGAAAATTTTAGCAACTGGTAATAAATTCTATTTACCTATACAAGATTCTTAAAGCTGAGATGTTATCCAAAGCATTTTTATTATCAAGTGTTCAGTTTTAGTATCGAGATTCCTGACCCAAACTATAAATTGTATTTCAGACAAGTAATGATTTCTTATAGTGATTTCAAGCACCTTAGAGAAAAATCATCATTTTCACAGGAACAGGGCTCCTTAAAATAAGTAGTATTTGTTTCTTTCTCTTCTTTCTGCAAAAAGCATTGTCATGACTTATTCACTCGATTCGTAAGACTTTTTTTCTAATTGTATTTGTGGCTTATAGCAATAGCCATCCTGAGCAGTTTGTAAACCACAAAGTAGTAAACAGGTGGTCTACTGCTACATACTTTTACACTTCCATTATGTAACCTCTTTGCACCAACAAAAATGTACTATCAGCTTAGTATCAGACATATAGCCATTACCACCATAAATCTGGCTCGATATAGCCTTTTCTGTCCCTTGCCCACCATCACCTTTTTTTCCGTAATTCTCTAGAACGCACTCAGTTATCTTCTAGAAAGTAGCAACAGACCCTCTGTTTAAAATGGGAATTAACACCAGAACTTCAACACCAAGCACCTTAGAAGTCAACCACAGAGCAATGCACACACACAGTAAAATCAGTGCTTCTTTCCTCACCTTCTTGGTAATCTCTTTGGCATTTTACCTGGTACATTCCAAGTAACTATTAGAATTGCATGAATCTTATGTTTGCACACAATCTCAAAAAATTTAAGGTCATTACAAAATTTACAACCATTGTCAACCCAGGCTGACTCATAAGGAACAGTTCTGGGTCTTGTAAGTGAGGGATTATACCTAATGCAACCTATCAGAAATAACTCCAGAATTCAACATGCAGCTTTAAAACCTCTATGTTCATATGTAAAATTGACTTAATACATGTTGCAAGTAGGAACTTTTGAGAGGATGTATCCATAATTTTTATTGAGGCTTACATCCTGCACGTACAGAATAATTTTAATCCAAGACTCACCAATTTTAGATCCAAGAAGACCAAAGTATGTTCTCAAAACATACACTAACGTAATAGATATTACGGGCTGGTAGAATATCATTTGCAACTCAAAATGGGTAAACTGAACCTCCAAAATTAATACCTGTACTTTCAAAAATAGAAATAACAAAAGGCTCAAAATACTAAAAAAAAATATTGTTAACCTCTTTTGCCTTTGAAAAAATGGTGGAACCTAGACATACAATTATAACAATCAAGTTTTACCAAAACTAGGTTTCCTGTTTAAACCTAAAAACAAGAACTGAGCTGTTCAAATCTAAATATTAATCGCAAATAAAAAAAAGGCTTACCTTCCTGTCTGTTATTTTTCCTCTTTAGCCATTTTTCCACAGTTTCCGCACTTACGCTTTCCGACACAAACTCATCCAGTACCTGGGGGTGAAGAGAAAGATAGGCCTTCACTTTTTCATCCGTTAAACCTGAAAGAGAGAATATTAATTGATTACATTATTGGCATGAAATTCCTCATATGGAACAATACCTAGATGCCAGCGACAATCAGTATTCTTTTAACACCCTGACTGAGTACAGGCTGTTTAAATTGTTTCCTCCCAGACAGAACAATATTCAGTCAAAAAATAAGCTGTCATAGAAAATAGTAAAAGCAAAGCATATCTATACAAGGTACTGTGTACAAAAAGTTCCCTACAGGAGTACACATAAACGTTACCTGGGAGAAATGGCCAGGAAGGAATTTATTACTATGAGTCTAAAATTACTTATTTCCATGATACGCAAGATGATATACTGAATAAGAAAGTGGGGGGGAAGGAGATAGAAGAAGGTGAACTGGTATTTCTTGTAGAGCATCAGATTCAGCATTCTCACTGCAAGTGGCAGCAAAAGGAATAAAAGCTGTTATGCAACAAAAACTCAAGCACAATTTTTAAATATTGGAGTTACTTAGGTAACTTCAGAAATATAAACTGCTTTCACGTGCATGTTTCCATTGCCTTAGTAATTCAATGATCAAAATAAAAGTAACTGTAGATAAAAGGCATTTACAATATTTGCAACAAAAAGAAAACTCCAGTACACAGTTTGGACAAAAAAGCACAACTCAGAAGCTCAGATCCCTAACACAAACATAAATAAATTCCCAAATTCATAACGTTACAAGGACAAGAGGAAATGGCCTCAAGTTGCGCCAGGGTGGTTTAGATTCAATATTAGGAAAAATTTCTTCACTGGAAGGGTGGTCACGCATTGGAACAGGCTGCCCAGGGAGGTGGTGGAATCACCATCCCTGGAGGCATTTAAAAAACATGTAAATGTGATGCTTAGAGACATGGTTCGGTGGTGGGCTTGGCAGTCCCCGGTTAATGGTTGGATTTGATGATCTCAAAGGTCTTTACCAACCTAAATGGTTCTATGATCATACCCTTCATAAATCCCCCAAACAAAACCACTGGCCACAGGGAGGTGAGCCCAAGGGTGCCGAGGTTTTCCGAGGGAGGGCAGGAAAGAAGCACACCTGGCCCGAGGGACTAAGTTCCAGGTTGCCACAAAGGGAGCAGGCACCCTGACTACAAAAGCCCCAGTGAGATCTGAGGGGATAAGTAACAACCACTGTAATGATTCTAAATACATCTTCTCCTCTTGTATTATATGTATATAAACGTAATTATAAATCCTCCACATAAAACAGCCTAGGTTCAGCAGAAGAGAAACTCCACTCCGAACAACGCTGACCTCTTTTGGAGAGTATTCATGCTACAAAATAAGATCAATTTTCTTATTTTATGCTTTGCACGGTAACAGAACATGCTGAAAACAGCTACGGTGTAATTCAAATGCTAGTCAATGACTGTAACCTTTAAGATGTCTTACCAATGTTTACTATGAAAGCCTTCAGGAAACAATAGCAGAACAGAAACCAACTCCTGCCTGCAGATTGCCAGGCACACATGCCACTCCCCACACCAACCACACCACATCATTCCCACATCAGCCCCCACGAGCCCACACCTGGTTTAAAATGCCCTTGCTCTTAATCCACACAGGCGGCAGTTCCTGGTAGATATCATAGCCTCAGATAACAACCTTCCCACTTGCAGGCAAGTATCTCCAGATCTGGATCATTTGAATCAAGAGAGATAAGTGAGCATCCTGATTTTCATTAGAAAAGGCTCTTCCTAAGTCAGTAAGATCAGGAGATGATCAGCAAGTGGGAGGAAAACAAACAAACAAAACCCCACAACTTTGATTGCTTAACCTGATGTGATAGTTTGTAAATTGAGATCACAATGCATCTATAAAGAAGTATGTGCCACATGAATGAAAAGATTTTTCAGCCAATCAGACTAATTAATGTAAGTCTGTAATTTGCTCAACTAAGAAAAACATAATACCTTGAAAGTTTAAGTCTTTCTAATTTCATAGTAATAGAATTTGAAAAGAAAACCTGTTTGGAGAATCATTCACAAAGAATATAGCATTTAGAGGATTTACCAGAGTTAACCATCAGAAAGTCATCAGAATGTGTCTGCCTTTAAGTTCTGGATGAAAAATGATCAATACAGGTTTGTCACAAAATGCTTGCTACTTCCCAGTTGTCTTTAGACTGGAAACAAACACTTTTTGCTTCTGGTAAGAAACAAGGAAATGAAAAGTTTGTAAAATTAGCAACTGAAATTCTACAAGGGTTGATTTGTGTTTTCAGTGAAATAACCTTAACTTTCTCATGCGTGCAGTCTGTATACCTTTACTTCAATGGATATACTTCCTTGATTCAAATCTTGGTGGGCTGTGGGTTTTGTAACATACACATCAAAATTCAATAAAATGTCAATTTGAAATAAGACTTTCATCTACATGTCCCAAGTTTAATTTCCATTCCAGATATCCTGCACCTGAGGGTGAAAATTCTGCTTTAACCTTATAGAGAAAAGTGATTCATGCAGCTGATATAAGAAATCCTACAACAGCCTTTAAATTACCCTCCTTTATTTCACTGAAGGCATCTGTGCAGATGTGCTTTTTCAGTGTCAGATTTGTAGATGGGAGCAGGCAGAACAGGATTTGCAACTACATTTGCAGAGTTAAAAAGGAGTAACTTGAACCTATTTTCTACACAGATTAAAGCAGACTTATCGGTCCTCCCGTTAGGCTACCAGGATGAAAAATCCATGAGACAACCACGCACACAAAACCCACAACTACAACCAGCAAGAGCAAGAACACATTGTAACTTCACAAAATGTAACATTAATAGAAAGGAGCCTTTTAGAAGAAGCTTAAACTTTTTGTTGTTTATGTACCTTAAGGCAAAAGAGTATTCTAAAGAAGCTTGAATGTAAGAGTGTTTTGCAGCTGTGGGTAAACAACTATTTTACGTCACAGATAAAGTCTTCTACATTGTAAGATGTATGTAAGAACAAGAATTTTACATAAGAATATGCATAGGTTCAATGATGGACACGCTTGCTCTCTTAAACATTCACATGTTCCTGAAAACTGGTACATATATTTTTGTTAAATATTGATCTGTTGTAATCTTTTATTTCTGAAATACGAAAGAAAAAAAAATTACTTGAGAATTCAGAGGCAATGATTAATAACATTTGCATAAACAGAACAATAATACACCCAAACTCAGGAACCACAAGTTTATCAAGTCAATCAGGTATCATTTGCAAATTAGAAACAAACAAACAAAACACAAGCCAATGCTGGTTATTAATTTTTCTGTTACTAATGTACTGGTCTTAAGTATTTGGGGCAGTAAACTTTCCTACATGCATCCACATTAAAAATATTTCTCCACTACTCCTTTCTTCTCCCCCTTACCACTATTGGGCTCACAGACTAGTAGAGAGAAGAGTCTATGTTTACTATTTCCACAGCACACTCTACATGACAGGGAGCTTCCCATCACCTCCAGTGATGCCAAGACTGCTCTTAATCTTGTTCATCAGTTCTTATATGGAGATAAAGTATATACATCAATAGTGTCTAACGAAGGAAAAGGCAGTAGTGCACACACCCATAATTGTGTCAGTCTATACACTTTCTTGCAAGCAGCCCAAACAAAAGCTCCGCTCACTTATTTTCATGCATACCCAGATGGCATTGCCTCTTGTATCTGGAACCTGTCTGTCCTCTGACAGAGCTACGACAGTTATCAAGATGGACCATCACTCGGGAGGGCTGAACTCTGGCCAACAGCCTAGCACGCAGCAGGCCAGAAAGCACAGAAAGACCGGAATGACCCTAATTCCTTTGAGAATTAAAGGAGGAACCTGGCATTTGGGTTGAATGTCCATTCATTCCATTTATGCATTGGAGTTTGCCTTCCTGATTCATGCATGTATCCCGTTTAACTAAAACACACACCAAACTACCTTCACCCCTTGTATTCTTATTTTGAAATGATCAACCCACATTTCAGTGCTGATTTCTTTCTGGCACAACTTACTGTTGCTATATTTTACGCACACATTAGCTATCTGTCCTGGATTTGTGATTAGATAATGAAAACATTAATAAAAATATCATGCAAAAGGACACACGCGTATCACATAAGCTCTTCCTTTTTTCATGTCGCTCTGAACAAACCGTAGGCAAAGCAGCAGCTCAGGCTGCCTGCCGCGTGTGCTAGCTCAGCAGCTCCGTGCTTCCTGACCAACCCGCCCATTTAGGTTCTCTGTGTAGATCTCATTCTCTTTGGCCATGCCATCTGCTGCTAAAAGTTCATTCATACACGTGGAAAACATTAATCAAGGTTCGTGTGATTTCATTTTTTTCCATTTCTTGGCTACCCCTGTCTGAAAAGTAAGTAGAATACACCTTGTCAATAAATGCTGGGTCTTATGCAATATTTTCACCTTATTTTGGGGTTTGTCTATCTCATTTATTATAGGGTAGGACAACAGAAAATTGGCAAAGCCCGATGCAAAGCAGAGGGCTGAAGACAGCCTGTCCCTCCAACACCATCCAAGAGGCAACTCCTTAATCAGTGAAAGGCCTTTTCACTGCCAGAGGGGATGATCTTTCTGGCAGGACATTTGCTCTGAGATGTTAGGAGTGGGAAGGATGAATCAAACACTAGAAAAGAAACAATTGCATTTACTTCTAGTATTTCTATGAACTGACATATCAGTGCACTCTACCAAATACACAATAGCCCTGTTTTTCCACTTTGCATATGCCTGAGCCTCAAGCTGTTTATCTAATTTGGCATAGTTCATGTCAGTCTATCAAAATTTTGGTTTTGTGGTTGTGGTTTGGGTTTTTTGGTGGTGGTGGTTGTGGTTTTATTTTAAATAACTCCTTGGCTTTCAATGGAGTGTGCATGAGTGTTGTGGAGTTGGGTATTTTTCCCTAAACAAACTACAAGATGTAGTTTCTTTTTCACTGAAATTAATAGCAGAAATACATATAGTAGAAGACAGAATTATGGGTGGACCTCTTCCCTTTCTAGTTTAGTTTATTAAACTAGCTATAGAAAATACAAATATTACTACCAAATATCAGAGCCCAGCAATTTCAGCATAAACTAGAAAGCCAAACATTTGCAATAGTCTGGTTCAACAAATAACTATCTCTTCAGTGGTCCTACAATTAATACTTAAAAAACAAGTTTCATTCCACTAAAGGAAAAGAATAAAGAAACCTTTACCTAAAGATAATTTAGCAAGTTTAGTTGAGTGGTTTAAAGAGGAATAGTTATTCATGTAGATTATGAACACCCACAACTATCTTTTCTTTTTATTTATTTGAACAGTGTACCAGGACTAGATCATTCAAGCTTCAAAAGCATAACCAGGACTCTGACTGGTTTTATTAGTATTTACACTAAAAGCCAAATGAAAGCAAAAATACCACCACCACCATCTTCCAAAATACCTGTATTTCTGTGTCTCATACAAAGCCAGTGAGAGTATTGCAGGCTGCTTGATTTAGTGATTGCCTGGCCTGCTCAAGCCTGAATGCCCCCTGTCACCTACTGGTAAGGCTTTCAGTTCAAAAACTCCAGCATTTCATTAGTGATAACAACAGGTAGAACCCTAAAAGAGATCAGCTGAATTCACAGAGCAATCTCCCACTGTCCAGCGTAAGTCAAGCAACAGCTTCATAAGTCAAAAAGAAAATCTGTAGCACTAAAAAAAACCAAAAACCCCCCAAAAATCCTAATTAAAATGAGAGAATATTAAGGAACTTTTGCTGCAGCTGGGCATACTATGCAAGCAGATCATTTTACAGGTACCATCACGAATATTTTTCAAGAAGCCTCAAGTCAGCGAACACAGTTTCCAAATTAATTGTGTATTTGAATGACCCAAAAAGAATAGAGCATAACAGTGGACAGAGCTTAGGGAATAGGAAGATTCAAGTAATAAATGTGTTTGTAGTCACCCCATTGATTACCACAATCCCCATAATGTCTATGTTAGGGTTTAGGAGAGACAGAAACTGTAAACACTGTCACAGTCTTATATGCTGCTGTCCACTTAAAACGCCAGTGAAATACTCTTTGGTAAATAACCAATTATCAACACTTTTTTTAAAAAAAAAATAAAACAAATGTATAAAACACTATTACTTCTATCTTAAGGGAGAAACTGTTTTTTGAGCAGATGTGACAAAGCATACCAAACTCAGCATCCTAGAAAGCCATGTTACTGGTTTAAATCGTAAGCGCACTGAAAGGCAACATTGTAGGCTTGTCTGCACCAGTCAAGGGAATGTGTCTAGGGCTGTTCACTGACCTGAAACCAAATGGCTTCTAACTTCCTCCATCCTTACTAATAAGCTCTCTTGACCTCCAACAATCAAGATGAGGGAAAACTGGAAGGGGAGTACATGCTGATTGCCTGCTGAGAACCACCCCTGGTCTGACCCTACTCCAGAGCAACACCTGGGATCACTCTGGGACATCACTAGATGGCTTTGGCCAATGCACTGCCAAGAACCATTCTAACAATGTAACGGCATAGACAAAAAATAAAAAAATAATAATTAAAAAAAAGTCTAGTACATAGGAATGCTCCTTCACACTTTTTGTTTACTAGCCCACATAGAGCATAGCTGGATTCAAAAATGAACTAACAAACAAGACGTCCTTCATACATCAATTATCAGTAACTACTCCTTGCCTTTCAGCCAGTCTCCAACAGCTTTCCTTTAAAAAAAAATAATAATAATAAAGCAAAAAAACACTTGGAAATCGTATTTTTGCTTTCAGCTTTTTATGCCACTTAAACTATTTTAAATATTTCTTAGATATTAGATAACCTGTGTAGTACTGAATCGATTAATGGCTCCACTCTCTGACTCTTAATCCATGTTGTACTGCACTCTCCTCTGAGAATAGCTTCACTGAGCTCAGAATAAAGCAGAACTGACTGTGAATAAGCTGAAAGAATTGAAGCCTAGAGCTATGTTTAAAAATCTGCTCCATTTAGCAACATGAGTCAGTCACATCATTAGGAATTCTTGCAATTTTTTCATTAGTGTTGTGATATTTGGTCTTTTTTCCTAAAACCGCTAGCTTAATCAAATCTCATGATTAGGCAGAAATTTTAGTTTTCACCTAAAGTTTCTGGTTCCCAGGCTGGGGGGGCATATGGGGAGGCAGGGGAGAATGGATAAAAATTGATGAGCCAGCCTAATACTTATCAAGGCTCAGCGTTTTACCCTAGAACCACTACACTGAAACACTGCAGTCATTGCTTTCCTCAAAACCCTTGCAACAGTGTCTGAATGCATATGACAAACCTTTCACCCAGTTAGACAGGAGTCAATGCTTTGAAAACACAGTGTGAGGGTATACATTGGTCAATACAAGAAATCAGATGGATTTTATATAACGAGAAACCTTTTATTAATAAAGATGAAAGGAAATAACTACAAATATTGTAAATGTTACATCTGTTAACATAAAAAATAATAAACAAACAAAAAAACCCACCCAAAACTGAAATCAAACAAAAAAAACCACAAATTGCTTATTTGGTTTAATAAGCAATTGTTCCCTGAAATTAGAGGGGCCATGGAGTCACAGCAAATATGGGCAAAGTCATAATTTCTCCAAGTAACAATATGCTGTGCCACATGGAAAATCTGCAAGCCAAGGATGGAGGTGGGGGTGGGGGTTATCAAATCATGATGATAAATACTTTCCAGATAAGGTATTATCTGGAACAGAAAACCTTTGCCTCAAATACAAGTTTAAAAAAAAAAAAGTGTAACATTAAAATAAACTTTCTCATCTGGAATATCAAATTCTGAAGAGAGATGTATAACAATTCTTTAAAATCAGCACTTGAAAATAAATAGCATACTTGTACAAAAACAGAAGCCTTAAAAGTATCTGAAAGTAACCTGGAAGAGCTAATTTGAACACAACTTTGCCTGTGTTCTCCTTAATTTAAAGCTGTCTTGCCCCATCACTTTCTTACACAAAGATCACTTCTCTGTATCTTTCCACAGAACCTTATAAATGATATTTGCAGTTATTCTCAAAAGCATTCAAGGCATGTGTGTACATTGCTTCATTTGGATTAAGCATTAATCCCATTAAATCAATCCCTTCTTTGTTCAAAGCATCAGGATTCAAAACCACAGGCACAGTCAGTTTTGGAATACCCTTTTCAAGTCAGACTTTTTATCTTAATCCATTTAAGTGTACAGGAATGTAATGCAACCAAGTGCCCAGACTCTGTGAAACCTGACATTACTGGTCTGGCAAAAAGTATAATCACCACTAAGAAGCAATCAGAATGGTCAAATCTCTTTTTGATTTCTCTCGTCTTGAAAAATCAATTCACAAATTCATCCATGAGCAGCTCCATTCACATTTTTTGCCCCTCCTCCTCCAACTCCCGCCTGCATTGCTAAAACAAAATCAATACGCAGCGCCAGCGTTCACAGTATTTGCAGCGAAACAGAGTAATGTGGGACAGAAAAACACTACATCGATCTGGGTATTTTAAAAGGGCATATGTTTGTTTCACATAGAATAAATTTTATCATTAAACATTTCAAATCTTCACATAAAGACGACTGTTTATGCCAGCCTCCAGCCACTGCATAAAACCGCGGGCTCTGTACACATTTAGATCACAGTTTCACCCACAACCAAGCGTCGTCACTCGTGCAGCAGCTACAGCAGCCAGCAGTAGGCAATGCAACGTTTCAGCCAGGACACCCGCAGCCCTGCTGAAGTTTTAAAAAGAAAAAAGAAAAAAGAGACACCTGCTTGGCCAAACAGAGCTAGAATGCATACATACATCATCCTGCATCCTGTAATTCAAATCCCTTTTTCCTGATGAAAAAGCCATGGATGTATTTTTGCACCTGAACATTCCACATGCTGAGCAAGGTGTGGACAAGCCATAAGCACCTTTAGTTTCCACTGACTTCCACGGTGGTTTTCCTGATATTACCAGCACCTTGCAGGCTCCAGCCCTAGACATCTACAGGTACTCAGCTGCATCTGTCTCCCAAAATCTAGCACTCAGGAACGTCACCGTACTGGCAGCTCTGAGCACTGCTGCAGTATTAAGTTAAAAAGCAAAAAACTATGTGAGTGTCGATGAAATCAGTTTTCATTATCTAGAGTTATAAAGCCTATAATCTTTCCATAGGATCTATACATATTCTTAATGGAGTGAATGTGTTCCTCATCTGAATAATGATTTTTCACAAGGTATCAAAACACGCTTCAAATTGGATGGCATAACCCTGCACAGCATGTATAGTGTGGCACTGTAATACCATCCATTATTTGATGTATAGGGCTTTTTAAAAGTCTGACTGTTAATGTCCTGGTTTGAGAGTAGCTTCTCTCCAATTCTAATTAGCACATTGCAGTAAGTCTGAGGGGTCTGTAACAAGCTTTATTCTCCTTCCAGGCCCATGATGGGACCAAATTTGGGAGTTTAATTAACACTGCAGAAAGCTAACAAAAGGAACACAGATATGCTTTAGGACTTGCAAATTGTAATCAAATTAATTTCAAGTCTTTGCCTGAGGAGAAAGCTATGTATCATATTAAGGTTACTGATAAAAATACTTATCAACATACTTAAAAATAATTCACACTGAAGTAAGTGAAAATGTATTTGTAAACATATAAGGAACATCTCAGTATGACTTATAATTATTTGCTCTTTTTTATTCTTTTGTGCAACACACACAGCCAGGGTACCTTGTCTCCTGCCCAAAATATACCTGACCAGTAATAGTCAACTTAATGGTGACAAGTACTAAAACACAGTTCATTCATAACACATGATGAAAAATGTCAAGTCACCCAGGACTTGCATATACTTAATCTCTGGAAAGATCATAAGCAGCTGTGAATTAAACACCTTAAAGTCTAATGATTAAGCAAGGTGAGAATGCCTTAACTCTTCCCTTGAGTACAGGTGTTGGAACCAAGTTCTTGATTTATGACTTCTCCAGTAATACCTTCTGGGTGATGTAATGCCTTCCTCCCACCTGACACCTGATCCTGGAGTAGCTCCCTTTTTGAGTAAACTCTTCTGGCTCAAGAGTAGTCAAGAGTGTCTTTTTTGCCAAAGTTTTACTGCTGATTTTTCTTCAAATGAACTCCCATAAATAATGTTCTATAAATCCTTTATAACATATTAACAATGTAAACATACAGTGCTGTTCACTAAAATGCTGTTTAATTTATTCCACAAACAAGATCTAGTATGATGAAACCTCCTTTGAAGGATACTACATGCCTGTGCCAAGTCTCACTCTGTTATTTCACTAAATAGGAAACAGAGAATGTTCTTCCTTCTGAAAGGAGCATCCCACTTCATCTTAATGTTTACCTTAGTAGACGTGTTAGGACAGTTTCCCAGTGCACAGGACTCTTCTTAAATAACAACTACACATAGTCAAATAACACACTACTTACCAACAAGACTGCACACCTGAGTGTTCTCTACTTTTGTAGTACTAGGACCATATATGCAGCACCACATTCAGGATCTGTCACTCTTTTTTAATCCTCTCCAACCTTAGAGTTTTCGGAGGCTTAAAGAGAAATACAGTCAACCTACTTTACAAAATGAGAAGCTACAAAACCCAGAGAAATCTGGCACTGAAAGGCACTGTTAGGCAGGAACCCAACACAACCACATCCAGAAAGGTTTGATCTGGTTCACAGGACATGAGCTCTTCAAAACCAGCCATGTTAGTCCAGCATTTTTCTAGATATCATAGCTAAAATAAAACATGTAGAAAAATACATGTCAGTTAGTTTAAATTATATATTTAACCAATTCTGTAACTGCACTATGCACAAGCCTGCTGAGTTGTTGAATGGAAGACTTCAAAGAGGTTGCATGGAGCAGGCTGGAAGGTGCTATTCTTACCTGATCTAAAGCTCAGCCATGACATTTATGGGTTCATTTGTTTTAAGACAGATAGAAACTACTGTCATCTGCTAGCTATACATTAAGTCTAATAAATTGAAGGCTGAACTGGTGCATATCTTTAAGAAAAATACATCTGATTTAAATAAAAGACTCAAGCTATAGAAGAGTTTAGCACATTTCCCAGTTCGTCTCTTCAGACTGCTAATGGATACAAAATGGGTGTGCCTATTAATAATAATAATAAATTAAAAAATCCCATTCTACTTCCAGTATCAACTCTTCTTATTTCAGCTTCCAGCAATTAATTTTTTTTCATATTTTAACTAGCTTAAGAGTTTTCAGCATCAGAGATCACCTATTTTTAAAGATACCAACAGTCTAAATGAGTAACATCTGTCCTCTTTACAAAGCAGAATAGGCTCAGTTTTCAAAATTATAACACTGTATTCTTACAGCATTTCACAATTCCAAAGATATTTAACTCCAATTATTCATACGCGCCATCTTACAGTAGTTTCAGAGAGTCTCTACTGTAACTCAAGCACCTTGACCAAACTTCCATACTTGCAACTCAAAAAGAAGGTTGTTTTTTAAAAAAAAAAAAAAAAAGCTTCCAAAAGTCTCAAAAAAACCCAGTTTTTGTGACAGAGATTCTGGCTTCATCACTTGAACGTTAGAGAGTGTGGTGTGTGGTACCACACAGCCTTCCCTCAACCCCACCAAAAGTGCTAAAGCAGATGTTTTAGCAATAAAGTTGAAATACAAAAAGTTGGTATTACATAATTAATCTTGGAAACAGCTTTTTTGCTTTAGCTTTGGTATTACTATAAAATACAGATACAAGATGCCTCCTTATTCAAAACTGAACTTTGACTGACATTTAAAATAAAGAAAAACCCTATATAACTCTTTTGTGGGGAAAAGAAAGCCTACCTTCAGGCTAATTAAGCACTGAAAGTAAAGCACTGAATCCATCAAACTGTCACCAAAAAGTCAGAAACTTCAGTTTATTTAAAACACAATAAAGGGAGACAATTATTTTCTTTTTCTGCCACACCTTTTTTCAGCTGTATAAAAGAACAGAAGGATGGATGATTTTTCAATTTTTCAGAGATGCTGTCTCTGCTCAATCTTATGGTGGTGGACGTAATGATATCTCCATGTCAGTAAAACATGGCCTAGGAAAATCAGTATAATTGGAGATATTTAAATGAATATGCCACTGAAGTTCGTAATTAAATACTGCGTTACATATGCTTATACATTACAGACAAGACCACATTGTGCAACCCTTACTTGCACTGGTGAACACTTATAGGAGTAGTCCTATTGACGTCAATGAGACTACTTATGTGGGTAAGAGCTCACTAACATGTGAAGAGTTGTGCAACAAAGCCCCAAACACGTTTCATTCCGCACATTGTTTCAAGCTTTGTTCCTCAACCACAAGTTTTCCCATAATAGTGTTAATAATATTATTTCATTAATGTTACCATTCCCAAAAATATGAAAGACCATACGACTTGTTCAGTGGTATCCAACATTGCCCAGTATTTCGGCTAAATACCAAATCAGAGGCACCCAAGAATCGCAGCTTCACGGAGGCTGGCAGGCACCCCTAGACATCGCTTAATCCACCCCCGGCTCAAGCAGGGTCAGCTACAGCGGGTTGCTCAGGGTCCTGTCCCATTGGCTTCTGAGTATCTCCAAGGATGGAGACTCCACACCTCCTCTGAGCAGCCTGTGCCAGTGCTCAATCACCCTCACAGTGGAAAAAGTGTTTTCCTGTGTTCAGGTGGAAATGGCCGTGCTTCAGTTTGTGCCCGTTGCCTTTTGTCCTGTCACTGGGCACTGCCAAGAGCCTGGCTCTGTCTGTTTTACTTTCCCCTCCATAAGGTACTTATACACACAGAGAAGATCCCCCACTGAGTCTTCTTTTCTCCAGGCTGAACAGTCCCAGTCCCAATCATCTCTATGTCCCTTCACCAGACTCGCACTCCACTATGTCCATGTCTCCCTTGTACTGGGGACTACCGGACTGGATGCAGCATCCCAGATGTGTCTCACCACAGCTGGGTAGAGGGGCAGGACCATCTCTCCAGACCTGCTGGCAATGTTCTTCCTAATGTAGCCCAGGATGCTGTTGGCCACCTTTGCTGTGAGGGCACACTGCTTGTGCAGGTTCAATAGGAAGAAATTACAGGACACAACACTATAGGGTTTCCTACTTCCTAGCAGGTGAAATAAACGGAAATACCTTCTACTGACTTGGATGTTGGCACAACAGAATAAAAAACAACATATGGGGTTGGCTGCTTTTCCACAAGCTTTCACTGGTGTGGCAACCCTCTGCTCATGCAATCTCATCTGGGAACACATCTTCCATTGATATTATTTTAGACAAGAATTCAAATAATCTAGTTACTATTTTAGTATTTTCTCATTGGCAATCACAGTAAAACAAAGATGCAGTGTTTCAGTTGGGCCCCTAGTTTTTATTATAAAGCTTAAGTAAATGCCACAGAATTCAAGGCTAGTTTCAAAAATTAAAAATGAGCAGCTGCATCTTTTCCCTGTCCTCCTCCCCCTCATCATCTCCCCACCCTCCTTTGTTTGTTTTGGAGACAGTGTAGCTCACTAACACGTGTCCACCCCCAGAAAGCATCCTTAAAAGAGAAGGCGGGGGGGTGGGGGGAGAAGGGTTGGAAAAAGCAGAAGTGAAAAGGAAAACAGGAGAGATGGAAACTGAGAACTTGCGTTTGTATAGGACTCAGGAAACACCTTTAAAAAAAAACCATTTCAGTCCACACTACTGCATTCACAGGATGCAAGTGCTGCATTGTGCCTTTGCTATAATGATCTCTGTAAACTTTTCACAGACAAGGACAATAAAGTACTCATTGAGAAAAAAAATTCTCGTAGAATCACTTCATCTTTCAAAGTAATTCAGCTTTGTAATAACCTCATTTTATCTAAAGCCTATTTGAACTCGGCCATTGGCTACATTCAGAAAACACTTTTAAAACTATAAAGATGTCCATGTAAGACAGACACTCTTATACTGGAATTTAAGGCACATTTCCACAGGACTAGTCATAAATTTTCACTTTAGTGTGTTACAGTCCTGGGGGCTAATATTCCAATTTCTGTCCAGCACACTGACAAACCAAAACAGTTCTCATGAGACTGTAATAGGCCCAATACCATATAATGACAAAACAAAAATTTGAAAAAACATACCTAAAAATCACATTGATAGCACATAAACAGACTGATCCACTGCCAAAACTAGCCTGTTAGAAGTTGTATCACAAAATATCTAATAGAAGTAAACAAAAGACTTCAAAAATCTCAGATCAGACAAAACAGAGGTTTAACAAATAGGTAGATTTCAACATTTTTAAACACCTTCAGATTCGCTCCGGGAAAGCCTCCAAGACTGCAACTTCTGTAGGCTGGAGAATATAAATTTTGATCCTACTCAGTCTAACTGACAGCAACATGAAAGATCTGGAGAGAAACCCAGTGCACGCGAGATAACTACAAAGTGACTCTGTGTTGTATGGTAAGAAAAACAGCACCCGGAGGTCTCTCAGGGATATGGTATCAATAATACAAAGCAGTCATAAATGACAGTACATTACTGTTTCTCCTTTAGCACCACTGTCAGGTTATTTTACAGAGTAATACTTAGTAATTTTATGAACAGCGGTTTGGGGGACTTAATAGTGCTGGTGCTTTGTTCATGTAACTTCATGAGCTAATGAACACACACCTGACAGTCCAGCTCCTCTGAGCCCGCTGGCACGTCTTCCCAGCAAACAAGCAACCCTGTAATGCTTATGTTCAAACGACAGCGACACACATACTGTAACTTCATGATGAGATAGCCAAGCATCCTGAGGTCAGTAAATACAAAATATTTTCATAATCTGTGCACACTTAGCATGACAGCAGCTGAGGAAATCTTAATCCGTATGTATTTTTAATGGGGCGCAGGGGGGAGGAGTAGCAAAAGCAATGAAGAGGCAAGCAAAGGGCTAATGAAAAACGCATCGACTCAAAGTTTTTAGGCACAGCCGTCTCCCCTTGTGATAGGCAGGCTCAAGAAATACTGGATATATTATCAGCAGGAAAAGGTCACAGGGCTCCAATCGTGACCACTCTTTCATCATGGATAAATGGGCAGAACAAAGCTGGGAGAAAGCACAAAGGCAGAAGCAAACTTGAGGGGCACGAGGATAAACACAGGTCAGAAACAGTACAAAGGCTGTATTCAGGAGGTAAGGGAATGAAACTTCTGCGTGGATAGGCACCACACAGAACTGGAATGAGGAACCAAAATAGTCCAAAATTAACCCGGGGCCGGGGGAGGGCACAGCATGAGGGGACAGGACGACACCACCAAAAAAAGCCCACAAAGTAACAGTGACAGCTTTTGCCACAATCAAGTTATCCTGTCTACCTGCATGAACCTTTATGCTGTAGGAAAGAGCGAGCAGTATGAGGGTGGCAATAAGCAGCCCGGGCGGGGGGAAGGCAGGATGTCTCCATACGGCAACACTGCTCACCTCCTCTGGTTTACAGGGATTGTGAATCACAGCCTAAAACACGGAGAAGGAAAGCGTGCCAAGTGAGAGGCCACGCACGCAGCTACACTTTAACTTGCCAGTATGTAATGTTCAGAAAAGATCAACTAACACGGGTTTTGGTTACAATAAGCAAGTCATTCACACCACAGCGCATCTGACAAGAGGATGAATCTATTGTTACAAAGACGTTATGAAAAATGCCAAAGATTACTAGATCTCTCCTGCACACAGACGAGCTGTTCAGCCTTTCTGGACCACAAAAACAAGCAGATTGAGGATAAAAAGGGTTTTCTGATAATTTGCTCATTGTACAACACTGTCTTACCTATTGCACGTTGTTTCCATGTCAACAATGATAACAGCAAGCTATTTTATTCTATGTAATCTACTCTATGAAGCTCCTCTGAACAATATTTTTTTTTGACAAAAGAGGTCTCCTACCCTTGAAAGTCTGATTTGAAGATACAATGTATGATCCCTCTTTTACAAACATAAGAAATACGAGTTTTAAAAAACTGATGGAAGCTGTGCAAGGAATTGCCTTAACAGCCTTGGAAACAAAAATCTCTCCAGACACCTGCAACACAAGAACAAGACAATTGCAAGTGTCTCTACAATAACCTGATTTTAAAGGGTCATTGCACAAGCTTGAGAGCAAGGCTTGCAACTCTTGGTCAATGATTAGTATCTTTAAGCTCTTCTGAGAACTGCTGTTGCATCACGGACAATCCAGCTAGCCTGAGATTTGAACTGATGGAAGCTACTGTCCCTCTACCTCCCTTTCCGCTTCCCTGGACAGACAACTCCATTACTCTGTTCTTTGAGAAATCTTGGGGCAGGGAGAGGTTGGGTTTTATTTTCCAGAAGGTCTGCAGGCAAAGAGAAGCTTCTTTTTGATATAAGTTTCTGAACTCCTCTGCTCATAGATTTTCTTCTGATGAAAACTCCACTAACAGCAGATCACCACTAGAAGGGACAGTGCTGTTTCATCTTCCACCCCCAAATGCATATTCCCAATGCCTGTTTTTGTATCTTTGCAACCTTTTGAGCAATTGTGAGGTGAACTGCATGGAAAATCCATCCATCTGAAAACAGATGTAGCAAAAAAGTTTGCTTTCAGCAGACCTCTTCCCTGGGAGTGAAGTGAGTAGTGAGGACATCCTATCTGATGGCATCCTATCCTTGTATTACCTTAAATCAAAGTTCACTTAAGGAAAGAAAAAAGAAAGAAAAAAAAAGCTTTAAAGTGGTGTGAGTCTCAGCAGGTTTCTGATGACCATAAGAGTTCTGACAGATAGCAAGATAATTGAATACAGATTTCTTATTTTGATGCTGCACAACAAAGCTGTGCCTCTCAAGGTACTGAATATGAATTTTTGAGGTACTGAATCTGAATTTTTTGTACTGCACTCAGTGCCTCCGAATAGCTAAAGTTCTCTTCTCTCTGTCAAGAAAGGTATTGGTAACAGTGTTATCAGGATATACAAAATACTTCTTAAAAATATCCAAATTAATCAACTAGTTTCCTAGAAGTAGTTGGAAAGCAGAATTTCCCGAGAAACATAAATATTCCAACATCCTGATACTTGTTTTCATTTGTAATCAGTATAAAATAGACAACTTTACAGAAGAACGAAAATTGGGGTGGGGTGTGTGTGGTGTGTTTGTTTTTCAGTTTATACAACACAACAAATTGCTCCAGTCACAACAAAATAATATACTACTTATATTATTTTATTTAGAATTCTGAAAAAATGTAAACTGAATTATTAACTCACAATCTTTCTAATAGAACTAACCTGTCTGTACCTTTATTTCAACAAAGCTGCATTTTCCAGAACCTACAAGTGAGTGGTGAGAGCCCGCTTGCCTCCGTGCCACTCAAAATCCTGCTATAATGGCATATGCAAACATACACTTGTTTTAAAGAAGCTTGTCCTTACTAGAAGCACTGGCATGAGCTGAACCTTACTAATCAATTTACTTGGGAAACCATGAAGAAAAAAATATTACAAGTAGCGTGGTCTCACAAAGACAAAAACACAACTGAGCTTCCTTAGAGTCAGAGAAAGAAAAATAAGCTGCTCTCAAGCAGTGTTTTTAAACATAAGCAGGCTACCTAGTCAAGCTGAAGGTGCCACCCAAGAGACACAGACAGACACACTGGAGTCAGAACTGCCATTCAAGAACTGTTTTGTGCATAATCATCCCTCGTGGAGCACTTGGGTATATAATTATGAACTTGTAAAACTTCAGTCAATCTGTTAGTAAAAAACATCATTTAAAAATAAAAAGATTAAAACTCAATCCTTCTTTCCCTGTCCGCGGGAAGGTTTACTAGCAGAGATATGTGTGTGGACTAGCATTTGCAGCTTTCCTTCAGGAAAAGAACAAGGTAATATCAAAACACCCATCAATATCAATGCCCATAAGAAGCACTTGTGCTAAAAAGTAAGTCCAAATATTAACCCATGTGACACACAAAAAAATGAGTGGTTTTACTGATGTAAAGAATAATTATCTTGAATAACCAGTTTAAAGAAAAATATCATTTTCCACATAGTCCAACAGCTGCTAGGTAAAATGAGTCCTTAGTTGCTTCAATTTTGCAATTATGTATAGAAGTGGAAAAACACAGGGCAATTCTTTGTAAAAGTTTTTTACTTCAAGTTTAATTTGTTGGAGCTCTCCTGTTAACGTCAAACCCATTTTGACTTTAAAGCTTTTTTTATAAAGAGTATCAACCTTTCCTCAACCATAAAACATGTAGTGGATACTTCCTAAATTTACAGTTACCATGAAAGTAGAATGAAATCTCTGGGGTTTGGTGGGTTGTGGGTTTGGGGTTTTTGGTTTGGGGTTTTTGGGGTGAGAGGTTGGTTTTGTTGGTTTTTTGTATGCTAGATGATACAAACTTAACGTGTTCTTTAGAAATCTATTGTATTCATCAGCATTTCCTTTATCCCAAAGAATTTATGTCCCAAATGTTCATAAAATGTATACACAGCACAAACCTAGGGGGGTGGGGAATCAGCTGAAATCGTAAGTAATCCCCATAAAAAAATACCACATTTCCACATGTTAACTAAGCAAAGCTGTAAACCTAAGCCATCAGTGACATATCCTGCTTCCCCCTGATGTGGTATGGCATCTCTTTGAGTTTAAAAGATAAATGACTAGATTAATGGCCAATCTGACACTTTTTTTCAAGTTATTGTAAGTACAACATAGCAACTTCCTGGGTTTCTGTTTTGTGGTCATCCTTTTTTTAAAAAAAAACATGAAAATCCTTGGTGAGAGATCGACTACTAAGAGATTCCTTGAGACATATCTAGGAATACATGTAAATGGAACAGGCATTTCTCCTGTTATTTAAACTGAGAAAACAATTTTCTTCTCTAGTATTGAGAAAAAACATGTTTGAGCTTTGCTTTCCTTCATGCTCAGGGCTTGCACCTACTACATCTTCTGACTTATCTTAGTTTCCTCTAAATCAAAGAAACACAAGATGAAAAAATCTCACTGTCACTGCTTTTGTAACCACAGAAAGGGCAAAGGCATGCCTAAACATCTAAGAGAGTCTGAAACTATAGATGTGGTCAGCATATTGCTAACAGAAACAATCCAAACTGCCTCTTTATATCACCACCCAGTAGAAGGAACACCTACGGATATTGCAGAATGTGTCGTATCGTTACTCTCCACAGCAAAAGCTACTTGAACCACAACTCTTAAATGCCTGCAGAGTGCCTCACCCACCAAGCAGTGAGGAGCTGTAGCTGGAGGCAGGCGAAGGAGGGAGGTAAGTTTCTGAAGCAGGTTGCAGTCCCTCCAGACACTGAGAAGTGACAAAGCCAGAAGCAGAGTAAGCAACAGTGTGCCACGCACAGGGACCCCTGGGTCCTGGCTTGTCCTCCCAAAACTATTTCTGGTTCCCATAGAGTGACCTTTTACTGTGCAATACACATACAAGTAACAATATAGGAGCTTTTTTGCTTTAAGTCTCCTAGAACAACTCACATCCATGCTGCATGCACACTTTTTTTTTTTTTTTATTTTATTTTAACATGTAGCAGGAAATGCTACTGTACTACTGCATCAATGAAAGACTGCACTTTCCACTTCCCTAAAAGAAATGTAATGTCCATGCTGGAAAGATGTTCAACCATAAACATTGCAAATCCAGATCAAATATTACTACTTTGTCCTCAGGAAATAGTGCTCCCCTTCACCACCCTCCCCACACACACCCTGAAAAAGAGAAACTCAAACTTGTCACCGTAGGAGGCCACTATTTCCGAAAGTTACTGTACAAACACCTTGTGTGCAACCATTCCACATTCATGCTAGAACAACTATTCCCTTGATGGAACTTTAATGAAATTGATAGAAATCTACCAAAGGATTAACCTCCCCCTGTTACTAAGGATACATAGTTATGCTTGCCGAACTAATATAGCATTTAATAATGTTATCGATTTATCTGCTAAAAATGCATGAAGCTTATTTCATTTGCACTATTAAACAAAAATATTAACTGAACCATTAGATCTATGGTCATAATGTAGTACATACACATGCCATGTACCTGTCCAGTCACTTAAAGAAAAAAGCCATAGAAATGGAAATATTGTAGACTGGCACGATGACTAAATCATCGCAAGTGATAGAACAATCAGATATATGTTCACTCACATTAGCATAACAGAAACTTTTATTGTGGATCACAGCAATGAGTTGGTAGCTGTAGAGAGTCCCCATTTCAGAGAACTTTTGATTTGAGATGAGGCAGTAGGCACACAGAGCTTGCTCTGGAGAGCATCAGGAAGCAGCTAAACAGTTGAATTCAGTATACTAAAATCTGGCTCTGACTGTTTCGAATGCAGAGAAACCTCAGCAGACTAGCAGCACTTTTGCTGGAACATCAAAAGTGAAATTCTTCTTTCTGTCCAGTCAGGTAGAACAGCAAAGGAAAAGCATCAAGATATACACTAATCTTATGTCCACTACAGCAGTGATTTCACCTTGCTTTTATATGTCCGTTTCTTTTAAATAGCATCATGAAAACAAATGTGTTATTTAATTAAAATAAAAATTACAGCAGCACCATGTGCAGTCACAAAAAAACAGCCCATGTCATGGTGCCTTGATGCTGAAACTCAATTTCAGCATCGTTGTTCTGAAGTAGAAAACAATAGAAGTGTCTTCTCTCTTTGATGACTGGCTTATTAGAAGCAGCACCTTCAAAACATCCCCAGGTTTTCTTTGAAAAAAATACATTGCCTCTGAAGACAAAAAAAGTGGTGTTGCAGAGGTCTGTATGCAATAACTAGTTCTTAAAGTCTTGTTCTCCTGCATTTCCTATAATTTTACTCTATCAAGCTGCAAAATCACTGGGTAAACTTTGATTTTTAGGGCCCACAGTCACTACCTTATTATTCAAAATATAGCATAGACATCTCAAAAAAACTGAAATACAGCTTTTCTATGTTTGCCTAAAAAAGTTTCTTTTCATTTATGTATCACCTCAATGTACTATAAACATTAATTAAATCCACATACATTCAAGAATGTACATTTTACGATCATATAAAAGAAATAGAAAGGTTATATGATTCCTGCACTTTGTTGTGCTGTAAGTTTGGAGGAGTCTAAATTACTACTACTTCATTATACGGAATAAACTCATACAGCTTTAAAAGCCTGTAATATTCCTGACGCTTAAAGATGACTTCAGGACAGTATTTTAGTCTTAATATTAAAGCTATACACTCATATCAAATAAGAAGTATTTCAACATCAATGTCTGCTACCAGAAACCGTATATATTATTTACGACTCCTAAGAAAACATCTAGCAATGTTTATACTCATATACACAATGACTTTGCTCTACATACCCTGCGTAAACATTTTCAAATGCTATTTGTGTCAGGTCCTTTTAATCATCTGAAGTACTGTCTGTCTTCCATATTCCCAAACAGTTTGTACAGCTAAAATATTGGCTGCTCGTTAAGCACCCATCTCCATTAATTTAACAATATGCTGCTACTGACAACAGAAGGAAGAAATGTTTTTGCACACAGTGATCAGGTGGATTACAAAGTTACAGCGTAGCCTGTCCCTAGCCAGAAATAGTAGGCGCTGACTTTGGTCCTGAGTGTAGAAAAAGGCGCAACAAAATTCACTCCCTCGCTTCCACGTGAATAGCACCTGCAATGGCACTCGGCATGGCAGAGATGAATTTTCATTCTCTCTTCTTACTTTGCTTTGCTCTCAAGTACAGCAGTGAGACTGAGTCCAGGCTTCAACAATTCCCCCATCCTAGTTAACTCCTTTTAAAAAAACTTCATAGAAGACAACCATTTCTTTCAGTCATTTTCTTCTACTTTCCACATTACTATACACGCAGCAATCTCTCCTGAGGGCTCAACACCAATCACATCATCAGTATGGACATCAATTCTCAGTCATACACACAGCTGCATGGAAATACCCTTCTCACACATAAGAGGAACATAGTTTTTTAAATGGTGTGTGAGGGGCCTTATGTTTATGATCCTAGCATTTTAACACCCTCACCTAAGTAATCTTATTTTCAGAAGTGCAAAGTCTTCCCATTAACTTCCACTTAACTCAGTGCGAGTGAACTGCACTGTTGCCATGTCCTGAATGTGCAGTCCACTTTTTCAGTGCTACTTACCCAAAAAGTGTGACTAAAATATTCAGAGCCTTGTGATTTTTCAAATCACCTATAAACTCTGAGAACAGTGACAAGTTTTCACACTTTCCAGTTCATCCCAAAAGGCAGACATGTATGCAGTAAAATCAATACAGTCTGAAATACAGCAATGACTCTACAAACGTTTCTAAAACCACACTGTAAGAAGAGATACAGAACAAATCTTTTTTATGTCTAAATTTGTGAATTCACTTATAAATACTATTGAATTTTTATACCTGCAGAAAGTTACACATTCTCAATGACAGATCCTCTTTGATAAGATAAAGGAATATGAATCAAAAACCTTACACCACAGGGAAACCTCACTGTTTCTGGAAAGACCAAATTGTTCCCACAGATGTCACATCCACAAGAAAGTATCCTGACGCTTTCAGCAAACAGAGCATAGTATGACAATAACAGGGCTTTAATTTGAGATTTGAAAAGAGTAAAGGACGATGAGCCCAATTTGCAGAGATTATACCTTCACATAAAGATGGTAAATGCTGTAACAAGATTTTTAAAGGAGGTATAACCCTCTAGAAGCCTAAGCAGCATTTAATTCTATAACAGTCATCCAACCGGTTTCAGTTCTTTTGTAAATCCTACTGCTTAGTGGAAAGAAAGAATTGTATCTATTTGGATAATTCATACCAAGTTATAATAAAATGCTGTAATAACATTCTGGCTTTCAAGTGATAAAAGGAAAACTGTCAGTTTAAATTCATTGAAATCATGGGTGCCCAAAACTTTTCTTTTTGATGTGCAGGCAGTGCAAAACAACAGCTAGAGGCTCTAGGCAACAACTGTCCCATCACTGCTTCCCTCTAATGCACACAATGCATTCCTTCTAGTCCATGAAGTTTGAGCTTGCCTGCCTTTAACTGTAACCTCACACCTTCTTTTGAAGTGAAACCTCCTATTACCCCTTTTGTTTTAAGGTATTTTCTTCAGTACTTAGTAAAAGAAGAAAGAGTGTGTTTTGCCAGCCACTGCAAAAAAAGAAAAAGAAAATCAACCAGCCAGCATGGGACTGCACATTCAGCTGCTCCAACTTGGCCTAAGCTCTCTATGGAGCACTAACCATCCGAAAACATCACCTACCTTGCTGAATCGCTGAACACTATGTTGAACAGTTGAATTATAAACACTGGCACCAAGAACATATCAAAAACATACCTGTTTTCTCCCCAGCTTGTGTTTTCCATTTACAACCATCATTTTGTATCAGAAAAGAAGCAATAATGCACCACAAATGTGCACTACAGCATCCCTTACATCAGGTCTCCTTGAAGCACCTTTATTGACACCTACTTTGTTTCCTGCCCAGACTTCTGCAATTCCCCGTATACCACATCAAATGCACACATTTCTCAAGGTCAAACACTGTGGCTATGTTCTGCCGTCATGCCAGTGAGGAAGTTTTTATCACCTCTCTCCTCCCCCTCCATCCCACTCCTCCAACCTCCAGCACAGACTGCCTACAGCCACCCTCAGGGTGACAATTCTAAAATGACATGCCCGTTTCCAGATTTTCCATAGGCAAATTCTCTCATTTTCTGAAATTCAAATATTCACCTCATCTCATTGCCTGCTCATTTTGCTTCTTCTGTTTTGATCCTGGATTTTTCTTTAACTGGGGACAGAGACACTGAACTTTCAGTTTTCTTTACACATACACCAAGAATATTTTGTTCCTTCTGTAAACAATAGGTTCCTATCTGAGGCAACACTTAAATAAATACTGCCCAAATTCTTGCCCTGTCCTACATTATAAATGCCTCCTAATGGATTTTGGAAGACAGTTCATAAAGAACAGAAAATAAAAGCAAACCAAACTGCTTAATCATATTAATTTAACAACAGCGTAGTGTTCACATACCAAAATCTGTTCTGGAAGAAGTAAAAAAGCTGTGAAAGAAGTGTAAACTATTGTTCTCTTTGAAAGAAAAAACAGGAGGAGATTTCTAAAATCTCATAAATCTCGCATTTTTGCTATTTGTTGCCAAGATTCAGGGGAAAAACTAAAGGACCAAATGCAGGTCACTCACTAATTGTCTGTCGTCTTTTTTTTTTTTTTTTTTTTTTTTTGTATTTTTTTTTTTTTTTTTTTTTTGAAATTTTTGATTAGTGAAAACAAAGCCAAAATTTTCATTTTCACTATTACAAAGCTTCAGGATTTAAATCCTTATCTTCAGAGATTTAAAGTTACACAATAGAGGTGATCAAAAAAAGAACTCAATTACACAGTAAACAGCACAGAAACATAGAATACGAGAGGATCTCTGTGTCTTACTCTGCTCCGAATCAAGACCAAACAAATACTTTTAAGTGTATCTCTTCTCCAATATCATTTGAAAGCTATTCCTAAAAGTCTATGGTATAAACCATTCCAGTGTATATTGTTTTACTGCCAATGTATTTCTTTTTATTTAGTCAGCATCTCCCTGATGTTTTCTTTTGTGATACCACGACCTCCTATGGAAAACAACTGTTGTTTTGTCACATACCAAGTTCTCTCAAACTGACTGCTGTATTCGCTATATTGCCCGCTTCAATCCATTTTTTCTCAACAGATCAAAATTTATTATGTTTTCTAAATCTCTTACAAGTTCTGTTGTTTTCCTTCGGATTCTAGCCCGCTCGTATTTTAGAGCTTGGTCTTCCAATATATACAGGTTACTTCGGCCACAACCTCACCAGTGGGGAATTGTTTTTTCACATTTCACTTGTAATGTTTCTGTTACTAAAAACTTTACCACACTTGTTTACTTACTCGTTTTGCTATCCATTATTATCCCTGTATCTGATTCTGCAGTACTTACACTTACCTGGCTCTGATTTTACATTTGCGTATGTTGTTTTTAGCATTATTTATCATACTTCATTTGGTTCATTACAAATCACTACTCCAGTTTATCAAGATTTTTGAATGATATGCCTTCTTTGCAACTTCCCTCTTGCTTGGCAGCATCCACTGATTTTTGTACACGTACCCTCATGTTTTCTACCCTCTTCCATGAAAGATATGAAACATATATAGCCCAAGAAAAGGTTTGCATGTGCTGTCAAGTTCAAGAGCAAACAACTAGTAATTATTCTTTGAGTATTGTTCACTTTGTAAAGTAATCCCATTATAATTAAAGTAACAGTTCCCTGTTTTCCTTGTGATAACGCACAGAAAGGCATTAACATTAAGATAAAGGTCTGTAGGTCACTATAGCAGCTCTCAAACCAAGAAGCAGAAAAGCCTGAAATAGCATAGGAGGAGGAAGGAGGAGAGCAAACAAGGGCACAGGAAACATTCATCACATACGAGCCACAGTAGCGATGGACAGCTATCACTGGTGTCCCTTCTGAATGCCTGAGGGATGACAATTTGGAAGTGCCTCTTGGAGGCACGGAGGAAGCACAGAGGAGCACGGAGGAAAAATCTCACCATGCTGCAAACTCAGGGCATCGCAGGAGGCAGCTCTTGTGGCTGCCCAGGACAGCGATGCTGCACACCTGGGCGCAGGCGCGGGGGAAAGAAGGAGCAGCAGCAGGCAACTGAAACCCCATACCGGCTGGGAGGGACAGGGCAGCCCCCACAGAATTAGAGCCTCAAACACAGAGATCAAGAAGAATTTCATCAGATCCTACTGTTTAGGCTGCACCTAACTTCCAGAAATGTTCTTTGCCTGCTATGTTCCTACTAGGCACTGTTAATAAGCTGTATAAAATGATCAGGCATAGTTAACCTTCCTACAGCCATTAGTTCAGCCTTAAGTGCTCACTTCACTTATAGCTTCCCTCTGGCTCTAACAGCTAGGCTTTTTCTAAGGAGAACCTTGGGGTGTTTTATTTTCACACAAGCTATAACTCATTTTATATATCACCATTTCTGGGTGGTTGGTTTCAGGGGGGCAGGGGAAGGCGGCATTTGTTTGTTTGTTGGGGTTTTTGGTTTGTTTGGATTTTTTTGGTTTGGTTTGGTTTGGTTTGTTGTAAAGAGACATTTTTCCACTTATTCTGCATAATGTCACTTTCATCCTCCTCCTTTCACATCATGCTGTATGTGCTGTATTAATATTATAAAACAACTGGAATGTTACAAATATATCACTGAACCATCCTTCACATAAAAACCTGTCTTTTTAAATAATTGAGTTATTCTAAAAGGTATTTCATCAGTGAGATTCAGTATCTGTTTTAAAATTGCTTTTACTCAGAAGAAAAAGATTTTATGAGTTTTAAGAAATATAAGCAATACAATAATGATTATAGCAAATGCAAAAGTGCAAAGACTGGTTCTTCCCTGAAAGACAATCAGATCATGCTGCCAACTATAATGAAATACATTTCAGCCTCCAAATTGTTTAAGGACCAACACTATATAATTATTCACATTAAAACGCAAATATCTTTCATGTTATTATTAAAATGATATCGATAAAATGAGGATTTATTTTGTATTTTATAAACATTAACACTTCATTAATATAAAGTATTTACAGTTACATTACATAGGAAATTAATACTATGTATAATAGCTTCCACTGAGGACTCATGGAATGTTTTTCATGTCAAAATAATAATGGTAATTCTTTCCAAAATTATCTGGGGATAATCATTCTTGAATCCCTAGGGTGAAACATCATGCTGCTGAGTTTGGACGATGAAATCTGGCCTCTATTAATTACAGTATCTATTTATACTTCTTGTTGCAAAGTTTAAGCAGAAGAAAAGATTTGTCAGAGAAAGGCTCTCTCTAAATGTGGCAATTTTGAAAATATACAGGTATGTGTACAATATCTGGATCTCTCCATTTTATTTTTGTTGTCAATAGTTAACTCAATATTAACCTTTTAAGTCATGCCTCATATTCTCTTTAATAGGATTTTACAGTGAATACAGTCTCTAGAAACCAGAAGCAGCAGAAGACTTTGGGAATACCTCTCCTTTTCCATAAAAGAGATCCATTAAAACACTTTTCACAGACTTTTATCTTGAGAAACAAGCATGCAACAACCAGAATGAGAATGGCAAGAGAGCTAAGAGGAACCCTCCCATACAATCAGGAAATAATGCCCACTACCATAGGGGAGAGAGGAGGGGAGATGGGATGAATTGATTAAATTCACTAAATAATTTATTTCTAACCAATAATTCCTCGAAAAGTCAGAGTTGCACATAATTTAACATACTCTATTCATTCTGACATTTTATGCAGTCAAAAAAAAATATGTAATGGATCACTTGATGCCCAATTTCATTCCAGGATGATTTAGTCTTAAAACAACTACCTGCTTGAGAAGGAATATGGCCTTTCACAACAAATAACAGAGTCTAGTATTCCTATCTTAATAAGAGCGCATAAACTACTAATAATATGAAGTCCCATTGTTTCTAACACACCTATGCACCCAGTCCTTCCAGAAATGAAGCATGCTTGTGGTTTAGACTTAAATGCTGTGCATCCAATCCAACTGAGAGCCACTGAGGCACGAATCCTACAAGCTCTTCCTGATTAGAGAAATTCAGCTGAGTTTTACAAGTATTGCCTACGTAGCCAGGGGAGTACCAGCCCCAAGAGAAGTTATATTTTGAGATACCCAGAACAGTACTTTGAGCAGCACAGGGAGCTAGCTTCATTTTCCAATTGTGAAAAGCCATTTTGCAGCAGACTTTCTCATTTGGTATTTTAAACATACAGAGACAGACAGACAGACAGACTACTCAGGCAATTTTTAGTCTGTGATACATGGATGAAGTTCTACAAATGAATGACAAGTAAGATATATGTAGCCCAAAATGAGTCCAAATATTTTAATAACTTCTGTATAACACCTCTAAGATGGCACATACACCACACATACACTTTATCATCACTGAAAATGCCACATTAAAGTTAGCATCAGCCTTGCACTTCACAACACACAGACACATCCTCTTTGTTTCAGGTGGTACTAACTGTAGAGCCCCAAAAGTTGCATAAGGTATTCCCTCAGACCATGAAGCTTCCCAAAAAGTTTTGGGTAAGGGTTTGAATCCTTAGCCCAGGGTAACAATGTTAGCGCCATTCTGCCACTGCTTCACTATGTGCAGTAGCAACATTTCAAGGCTGCCTCCAGCAGCCTTAGAAGGGCTTCAACAACAGTAGCCACCGCAGTGGCTGTGATTAACTGGGTCATCTTGGCACGTCTGTTTTGGATTTGGCTTTACAGCAGTGTAAAACAAAATTCTCACCACATATTCCTATAAATACACGTCCAAGTACACTGAAGTGTGAAAAAATGGACATACATGTAAAAATCGCAAACAATGCAAATTTTGAAACATTTGTAGATGAAGATACCATTTTCAAACCAAAGGCTTACATAAATACACAAAAATAAGCATGTGATTATGAAATGCATTGTCTCCTAGCTTCAAAATACTAGAATAGTTCAAGCTTTGAAGTGATGTAATCTAATGAACCCATCTTATTTCTAAAGGTTTTAACATTCCGCAATAGTCGCAAAAAGTTATTTTGTTAAGAACAATTAACAAGAGAAAATATAAAACTTTCAAAGCATAAGCACATCTTTCAAAATCTGAAGTACTAAAACCACAGTTTAAAACAGAAGGTCAAACAATAAAATTATAAAGATTAATTGAAACAATAAAAAGGTGAAGGACTTCAAAGAGTACTATTCTGTTTATTATGGAATCATTTTGACAGCTAACTTTTTTTTATCATAAATGTAGTCTTAAATTTGTGATTACTTTTTTTTTTTTTTTTAAATTCTGCTCCATGGTTAAGATACTAGGTTCTTGAAAAGCATGCTTCGTATGGCTTTACACAGCATTGTAACTTGTGCTTGGCTATCATGCTTTATAAACACTACACACTGTATTGTATGTCTGACGCTGCAAGTACAGTCAAATATACATCACGCATGATGAATTAAACACACTTTTTTAAGCGGACATCTATTCTTGCCAAACAATGCAGAAATAATACTAAATAGTTTAAACAGACAGAACTCTGGCCTGAATTCAAGAAAAGCAGCAAGATGTTAAAAAAATATCTCAACAGAGCTGCCTTTTCCAGACAAAGAGCCTTTTTTTCCCTCTTGGCACAGAGGTTTGGGACCAGAGCCAAGGTGCTACTTATCAGCTGTTTGACATCAGGGGAGGACTGCGTGCGTCAGTGGACCCAGTAGGGACCCCTGGCTTATGGCAATGCACCATGTGGCTCTTATCTTATCAGTTTGCAGGGTCTGGCACTTCAACCTCTGCAATGTGAAAAGGAAAAAAAAGGGGGAAGGAAGGAAGGTGTGTATAACTGGGAGGGAGGAGGTCAAAGGAGACTTGTGAGCCAGGTTGGACTGCAGAACAGACCCTGGATTATACTTTAGCCTACTGTGCTACGTATGCTTCCAGAAAACCCTAACGAAGATTTCTCCTGTTTTCTCCATACGCTCGTAAGAGAGGAGAACTACGCCTCATTTAGGTTCAGAGAAGGCAGAACAATGTGCGTGGCAGGGGGACAACGCTCCCTTCCACAACCAGCTGATAGAGGGGGCTGCCAGAGAACTGAGGAATATGATATATTCATGAAAAAGCTTATCAAGGTAAGCGTGTCCTCCAGGAAATCTCTGAACCAGTGCAATTTCTTATTGCAAACAAGATTTAAACAGCCCGGATTATTTCTTCAAATGCACATCTTCAGCAGGATTTATTATAGTAAATTATTCTCAGGGACAAACAAGACTTATGATACAGTACACCTCCAAGCTTGAAGCTTGATTGCACAAATGAACCTTTGTATTTAGTATTTAGAAACACATTCACCCAGGAAGGCAATCATCAAGTAAAACATTTGCTTTCCAACGTTTATTCCAGCTGAAAAATTAATATAATTACTCAGAAAAATATGATTTTTCTCACTCTACCCTTCCTACACAATGTGTATGAATCAGACAGGAAAAGAGTCACCTCCTTCAGATTAATTTCCTTAAATTAAGCACTATTCTACCTATAAAGGTATAAATTACAAGAAAAAATGAGAAGCTGTTAAAGTGTCTGTGGAAATTACTGGGTTTGTACCCCTGACCAAACTTTATAATTATTTCCAGGTATTTCCCTACAAAAACTTTCCATCTTATACTCCAGTGAGCCAGACTAACATCGGTACAGAACAAAAGAACTGCTCAACACTTGTACAGAAATCTCATTTGCTAAGGATTCAGCAGAGCTCCGAGAACACCTCCTTGCTGAGGACCAGGACTGGGCAGCCTGTCATGGACTTCTGCTCACTCTAATGAAGGTTCCAGTTTTGTTACTTCCAAACACTGGTTTCATAAACTGTATCATCAAAAATTGTTATGTTTTGCTGCATACAACCATCCTATGCTTCAAATTTAATTCCTCATGTTGCATCAACTTTCTGAACCACAATAATACTATGTAGTCTGTGGGACAATCATTCATCTGAAGAGGCAATATGCTTTTATGGTCAAAACACATTAGCAGAAACGAACAATTAAATGAAAACACACCTTAAGCCTTTGTCAACATTGCCAGTAGGAGAACAAAATCTGCACTGTGAGTTTAGTGTATTTTGGGAAATCTTCCAGTACAAGTAGTACACTTTCTTCTCCAAATATGACCCAACTATTAGGTAAATACCAATAATGTATTCTTACATAAAACACAAAATAAAAATTTATGATCAAGGATCCTGACATTGAAAAAGCTGTCTATAGAGGGAAATACTACATAACCACTGCTTTGCTATGAAAATCTATGAAATTGTCACAATCTGACACTTTTTATGATTCTGATTTATTTTTCTGGGGTTTTATTTGTTAGTTTGTTTTGCTCAAACAGGTTGTTACTTTATCCAGTTTAGGAGACAGAGAGAAAAATAGAATCAGAAGCCTGAAGAGAAACATCACCTTTAGACACTAGTCTGCAGTCTAACCTTCACCAATTAATTTCTGCACTTGGATGAAGTCACTGCTGCGCTCATCTCAGAAGCATGTGCATAGGGACTGGGATACCGAATCGGCGGCTGGCAGAGCATGCTCTTTCCCCTTGAGTTAAATTATAAACATAAACATTATTGGCAGTGATCAATGATCACTTCATGTGGGCTCATGTGTCTCCATGTGTCACGTGACTTACAGAGGGTACTTTTCTCAAATCGTGTGATTTTTCAAGAAACTACTCTTTCCACTTCAATCAGAAAACACAATTAACAAATGAACTTTAAGTGTAGTTACAGATCTATAACACACACACATAAACACTGGATGTGATGCTTCATTAGCCAAGAATAAGACACACATGAAAAATGATGTGCATCATCTTTGAATGATATCTGTCTATAATACCGTATCTGTCACATTCCGTGGCTGCTCAAGTACAAAAAAGGGCTTACCTTATATCTGCATTTTTTGCAAGTCCCCCTCTTCTTCCTCTTTGTTTTTTTGAACAAGACAATCATCAAGATCTCAGCGCAAATATACAATACCAAATCACTTTATATATGTCGATTTAAGTTCTAAACTGAAGTCAATACCAATGCTTTGCCAGCTGTTGTTAACACAATTCAGTCATTTTTCACATAATTAAATCAGATCGCAGGCTCTACGTAGTGAGTATCTATACTATGTGCTATTCAGGTGTGGCTTTCTTCAAATATGAAAGCTGATTTGTTTTTATAGTAATGAATTCAAAGCTGCATCCGATTAAATCAATGACCAAAGTCATGTTCAGATAACATTTCCCCCCACCCCTCAAATCCTGCAGAACCAACATAGGCCTTGAAGAATGAACCACATAACGCTCCTTGCACACTTGTTCAATTTATTTAAACTGTATTTGAATTCTTATTAATGAAAACATTATCATGCCTACCAAAGATTTGATGTCACAACTGGCACATTCTCATCCACCAAGCTTCCCTTATTTGTACTGTGGTAACTTACAGAGAAGGATCCAATTTCATTTTCAGCTTCAGAATTTAACTTGCTGTCAGACACAAAGAAGTTGGTTTAGGAATTCTGCTCTTGTTGTTTGGAGGTTTAATTTAGGTTTGTATTCAGATTTTTAGGGAATTTTTTGGATTTTGGTTTTCATAGGGATAAAGAAGATAAAAGAAAATATGGAAGGAGGGGAAGGAAGAATAGAAAAGGATTATTATTTTTCCTGGAAAATAACAGAAAACTAGAATTCAAGTTATTTACAGGGAAAGGGTTACTGTTCATGCTGTTCATATGACAAGTATGTTCCCCCAGCTTTTATCCCAGAATACAAAGCAAGAACAAGTATAGTATTTTTTCTGGCAAGCTCAGTTTGGGACTGGAACTCTGAATCCACCACGGATACAACGCAGCCCTCCGGAGGAGGGCACCTCAGCCATTTCTTACTGTGACTTGATTCCTTTTCAACTAAAGAAATGTACTTCTACTAATCATAACCCTATCCTAGAGGAAGAAATTCAGATGACACGTTGGCCTTAACACCAGAAAGAATAAAAAAATCTGACCCTCTGCTTGAAAGTGTGACCTGCCAGAATCACACAGATGAGATTACTGGGGAGGCACAGTACATCTAGCAAACTTGTTCAAACATGGTCAATCTTTCAACACAACTACTTGTAGCTGCAATCCTCAAAGAAGGATTACCAAACTTCACAGGAAGGTGGTATTTCTGAATTAAAACCATTGATTTTTATATTCAACAGTTTCAAAATACTTGTCAAAAAGTAGCACCCAAGCTGGTGGAGGAAGGATACTAACTTTTTTTAAGGAACAAAAATTGTTTCATTTCTCATTTTAATACAGAACTGTAAAAGATGTTACATTAATTTCTCTGGAATTTTAAACAGATAAATTAACAAGGACTATTTTGTATTCTCTGTCACTGAAACAGAACAAAAATTATAGATGAGTAGCTAAAGGTAGCTAGGATATTCATTCTTCCATTTAGGTGACAAGCTACATAAGGGGGGCGGGGGCATTACGAGCATGTTATTTACTCAGCTACTGAATGTTTTATGCAACAAGATCATATTTCAAGCTGAAAAAGAGGAATAGTTCTTCGGTAGCCAATAACCTCAGAATAAAAAGAATTAAGTTGAATATCCTAATTCTTGTGTCTGACCATGGAACACTGTTTCGCTCCATACGCCTTATTTTTGTATGTGTAATACTGATATAATTATTTCCCTTTAAACTTCACTCTTCTCTTAGGGTAATATCCCAATACTTCCATGCTCTTTCTACTAATGTATTTAGTATACTGAAATTAACAGGATCCCTTCACATGCATAAAGATAACCACATTTGTGGTAAGCAAAAATAAAAGGGCATCTGTTTGTACCCTGCACAGGTCGAACATCCTATTGAGCAGTGTTGCCTTGATCTTGACCATTTCTACTGAAAATACTCTAATAAAAGCTAACCAAACAAAAAAACCCAACCTTGCTATTAATGATTCTTTTGTAAGTACTTTCACTTATTCCTTTAATTTCCATGACTGGTTTCTCCAGTTTTCAAACTGCTGTGCACACAGTTGATGAAATAAAGGTTCCCAACAGCCATGTGAGAAGGATGAAGTGATTCCCAAACTTTCCTATTGTTAAAGAAACTCCATCAGACCTTAAGGCAACACTGCTTTTTTGACATTCTGATGTAATTCAGTTCGACAGCTTTATGTATGTAAGTACGAAAGCATTAGGAAACCAAAACTGCACAAAGAATGTAAGTCAGAAGGAAAAGAATTATGTGAGCTAAAATGGCCAAAACAAAGGATTAACATACTCCAGCTAATGAAGTGCTATGAGAAAGTTAACAACCCCATACAGTATGAACTGTTATCTTATCCAAAGATAAGACATGTCCACAGCTAGAAGAATGATTCAGCATGGACTGAAGCAAAAAAACGTTTCTTTAACCATATCAAATACCTTAAAATACTCCTTAGCATGAGATCCCTCAAAAGATCATAGCACGAAAGGTATGCAAACACTATCTCAAAAACACCTAGAACGTGCTCAAAAAAGTACTAAGAGAACCACATAAGAAATCAAAGTATAAACGTGTACTCTCTTTAAAACTAATGCAGGTTTTGGGTTGGTTTTCTTTTCCTTTGCTTTTACATTTTCATTTATTACCAACTAAGATCTTGGTTAGCTTTGGCAAGACAAACAGCTGTAGGGTTGTAAAAAAATAAAAATAAAATTCTTCATGTATAGAAGGAATTCTTAGTCTATTATGACCAAGTTGTACTTTAAACAACTTTAAGTTGTTTCCAAATATCAATTATGTAAAACCACCTAAGATATGGAATTACTGAATATTTTACTCTTCTTGCATTCCACCATGGAAAATACTACAGAAGTACCAGAAAAGATTCTGCTGTGCTATTATCTTTTATTATTTATTTTATCAGCTATTATTATGTGCTATCATGCTGACAGCATGAAGGTCTACAGAACAATAAACTTCAAATAAAGCAACATAAAAAAAGAAAGTATTTTATACAGACTCTGTATTATCTACATAATCTTCATTGAACAAATAACACTGCCCCACACGACATTAGTACGGGAAAATAAGCATGTTATAAGCTACATATGGATGCAGTGAAACTTCTATACATTGCTATTGGGGCAAAATGTTTATTCCTTCACTGAATTCAGTAAAAATACCCAGACAGGTTACTTTCAAGAAAACACCATAGACATGCTCACAATCATGACCATTGTTTTTAGTTCTAATTAATGTGAAATTACAGATTGTCTTAACACCCATTCCTATTTTCTCACAGAGAAATACAGTTTATAAGGTTAAAAGCCTAAACTAAACATCTTGCTTCAACACAATTTTAAAAGGACTGAAAGAGCACTCATACCAAAAACATTAGCTGTTAAGCCTTCTGGTAACTCATTTTTTCCACCTTAACAAAATCTCTTCTTAAACAAATAATCCTGTCTTTATTTTACCACTGTCAAGTAACAGATAGGGTTCCAGACCTAAGCATTGCATTACCTGACTTTACATTGCATGTCCAAGTTATACTTTTCTGGAAATTTAGACTCTGTGCACCCTAGAAAGTTTGACCAAAGAAAAAAAGAAAAGAAAAAAAAAAAAATATCAACTTGACTCTTGCTAGCTGCCAAAGCGTTCCACCAGAACATTCCCAGCTGGCTGCCTTTGCTTGGATAGCCTTCACAACATCAGGTCAGCTCAGCTGAAGAGATCTGGCCTTCTTTGTGGGCACTCTTTCATCCCACATGCTGCCAGCTAACATTCCCCTTTGGGGAAAACTTTTCCAGGACAGCCAAAGCTGATGCAGTGCACTGCAGAATGCAGACACGCTTACATCCTCTCAGGGAACTGCAGTCATTTGCACTCAAACTCCACAAAGTTCTATTTCAACCTGTTACTTTTTCATCTCATTTTTCATAGATATGGAAAACACGATGACATACAGAAAACCATAAACTCTCAGAATCTCTAGACATAAACATTCCCCATGCAGAGGGAGAATAACAAATTGTTTGGCATTAGTAAAGCACCTCTATTACTTGTACTCTATTAATTGCGTCAATTAAAGTCTTATTCTGCACGAACAACGGCTCTACCTGATTCTTAAGGGTTCTCAGTGGTTGACTGATCTGGTACCATTTTTCTGCCATTTTTATTTACAGGCTTTTGTGCAGCAGCTCCAGGCTAACTACAGGGCATCAGCCAGTACCTTACTGGATGCCCACAGTGATAATACCGTCATAATTCAAAATTATACTGAGCTGCTCACTTCAGGGGCAGAGTGCAATGTTAAAATTTACTTATTTACCTTTTTGAAATACACACAGGGATTGTTCTGTTCACAGTGATCTCTGGGTTGAAGAGTTTAAGATTTATCCAGAATATTCATTTCTGCAAGGAGACTGCATTGCCTGTTTACCACTGGAGAAAGGGTTTTACTGAGACAGGGACATCAACATTCCTGGTACTGGTACACTAGAAAAGATCTTTGGTTTTTTCATAAACCTGTCAGCAGATTTGCCAGCAAAATCTAACAGGTTTTGTTTCAGACTCCAACTTTTGAGTGGGGAGGCACATGAGATGATGATTACAGAATAAAATTTTTGCTCAGAAAATGTTTTCTGTGCTGAAACCTAGAACTCAAAACCTGCAAACATGTCAGCACGTGTCCAATTTTAAGTATTACTGATTTCACTAGGCATATTCACATATCTAAGAAATTTTAAGTGACTCCCACGCACAAACGTCTACAGCAGCACTGAAATTGTGAAAGGGATCGAAATTGTTGTACAAAGATGACTTGTCATCATGTTTTAAAATAAATCTTGCAAGCTTTTAAAAGTATTTTTAAAGTAGAAAATGTAAGAACTTCACCTAGTGAAATCTAGCCACAGAACTGTAATTTTGTAGTTCTGTAGTAATACCAGGACTTATTTTTAAAGTAGTTTCACTGTTAGAGGAGAATAAAACCTGGGATTCCACCTGGCTTTGCTTTTCATAAGGTTGGTCCTTCCACCCAAGTCAAGCAGGGATAAATAATCAAAAGATGGGCCAAGGGATGGCTGTAGAGATTTTTCGCTGAAAGATATGCCCCCCCTTGCACTGCAGTACTACCTCTGCTTCTCCAATTAAGACACTAAGGCTTTGTCTGCAAGAGGCTTTGAAAGGTGTCAGCCTTCCAGCCTCAATAAAACTAACTAACCCTTAGCCTTTCAGACCTGAAGTTTCTGATGGTTTCTCCTTGATTTGAGAGTTGTTTTTTTTAAGCTGAGTGACAATTAGGTAGAAGTAACCAACACATTTGTCATACGTGTTTCAAGTAGTTACCCCAGGCTCAAGTGTCTGTGGTTTATCCAGAAGGTTTACAAGGCAAGCCACAAGTGTTTGTAGCTGGGAACAAACATTTGAAGAGTGTCCAGATGATCCTTTCAAATGTGTTGACAACCTTGAGAAGGTAGCATGTAATGACTCAGTTTTCAGGTCTGGTGAGGACAAACACACAGAGAACCGTTCTGGGAGACAGATGCCAGTAACTGCTTGAGCCTCTCTGAGGTAAGAACAGTGATGCAAGTGGCAAGACCCAAGGAGCCCCCAGAGGTTCATTTAAACTTTTAATGGATGCTTCAAGCTGGTCACATCCTCGATTTCACATACCAACTCATTCATCCATTTTAAAGCCACAGCCCTCTACGCAGCAGAAAATACACTGTGATAAAAAATCCTAGGCTGATAGAGGGATACCACATGAAAAAAGAAAAGTTAGCCTTGCATCTTAACAAAGGGGAGTTTAATATCAACGCTATCAATATTTCCATGTGAACAATGGAAAGGCAGTTGAGTTCAAGCCAAGTACTGCAACAGAAACACTCAGCAATTCCATATAAATCAGTGGAAAGTAGATGTACAAAATGACAACAGGATTCAATTTCAAACACCCAGGATTTTACACAGGAGACAAGCTTTAATTTTTAGGCTATTTCTTTCTGAATGTAACACAAAGAATAAACAGAATACTCAGAGTGTGAAAAGTATAGGACCTATATTTGATTCATGTTAATAGGTCTTTAAAAGAGCAAAGCAATGCCATATACCGATAAGTGGCCCGTTACACAAGAAATTGATTTTTAACAGTTCAGACACTGGAACCCTAGCTAACCGCATGCTTGGTACCATTTTGTCCTTTAGAGACTATGCCCATTGTTTACACTTAACTAGATTCCATGTTTTCCCCTTCCTTCGCTGTACATACTCCTTTTGTTCCACCCATTTTCCCCTCCCTCCTTAACAGACAGACATCTATTATTACCTATTATATGGGGGAAACAGTGCTTGGATACTTGGGAAATATGACAAACTAACAACAGAGGAACCTGGTAAAGGGGGCAAAGCAAACATACAGCTGAGTAGTTCCAGGTGAGGCTAGCCACAGCCTGGTGTGGATTCCAACACCTGACACACTGAAGAACTCGAAGAGACATCCAACATTTCCACAGCAACCACCCATGTACGTAGTATTTGATGCCCCATTAGGCTAAAAAGGGGCATCAAGTGAAACACAAAGATAACTTCATAAATACAGCTCAATCATGTATTATAAAGTGTACTTTCTGTGCAATTCTAAAAACTCAAAAGTTGACAATATGACCCACTTGTTTGAAATTTATTTTAGCTGATCATCCTCATTACAACATGATTTAAGCCACAAAAAAGCCATCTCTGAATCCTGCCTTGACAATTAAATCAATACAACACAGCAAACACAAGAATTTTAAGAGGCAAATAGAATTAACTGATGTAGTACAAGCAAAGGCCAGGTTCTTAGAAGCAGCAAAAAAAGTGATTTACAACTAGCTTTTAACTTTAGCGAAGCTGTATGCTCCTTGCTTTCCCAAGTCCAAAATGTTAACAAAACTCATGTACTGTAAACACTGTCCTTTATTCAAAATAGCTCAGTTTGAGCTTATGTAATATAAGTAATAACTTTCAATTACAGGTCTAGGCTGACCCCAGCCTCAACCAAGGAATGAAAAGCTGCTTGTTAAACATATTTAAGTTTACTAACTATTAAGCATATACGCTTAACTACACTCAAGACATTTTCAGACTCCTTTTAATCAGCCTTCTCTTAAACAAATGTTCCTACCTGCATACAAAAAATTATCACCTACAGCATGTTAAGAGACAAAGATTATTCTTAAATAAAATTGAGTTTGGTTTTATGCATTTTTATAATTAAGAGGAGACTCTTTTAACATTAAAATATATACATAAAGTTATACTTTGACCTAGTCTATACTTGACACCAAGTCAGCTTCAGTTTGCATTCTTAAGGTCTCGGATTAATCAGTCCTGTGAAACATTACTGATAATGCTTGCATAAAAAGAATAAAAATAGGTTTTGGAAATTCAAATTGTCATTAGCATAAACCAGTAAAAAAAAGTTCTTAACTATTACTAATTTGCGGATGTGCATTTCAGGAGTTATGTCTTTAACAGGATAATTAAACAGCTTTAACAAATACAAAGTTGGAGCCCACCTTGACAGCAGTGTTGTTCAAGTGTCTGAAAAAAATTACAGTGCAGCAAGATAACCACAGAAGCCACATTCTTAATATGGCCATGATTTCTTTCACTCACTTTTTTATGTAATAATAATTCTGACCTCTAACTCACATGTTGTCCACTTAGTTGTATCACATTTTTACCTCCACCATAATGTTCATTCCCCAAACCCAGCAACAACCATCCTGCAGCTGAAAGGCATGAATATTGTACAGTCTTATAGAAATAACCAACACTAAGTGCCTATCAAATTTCTCACACAAGAATGACTTTAGAGTAGTGTCCATTTTTTGAATACAGTATTTCAGTTCTTATTACATACAGAAAAGAAAAATTAAGATTAATAATACTTAGAATTACAATGGTCATCCACTTTTACAAAAAAATGTACAGCATGCATGTAGAGTAGAGCATGCATGCACTGTATGGCACTATGGATTAGAAGGAAGGAGCACTAAAATATTCTTTAAAAAGTACTGGCAGTTTCTCTACAAAATGCATTAGTACTTTTCAACTGACATTCCTAAGCCTCCACACATACATCACTAGTGCATAACAACACAAAGAGAATCTGGGAAGCTACACATTTTAAATCCTAAATACATTTTTGGCTCTGATACATAGATTTATATTGTTATGATTAAATCCAGAGTCCCATCCAGAAACACAACTAGTCCACACTGCTTGGAAAGAATTGCCAATACATAACAAGAAGTTGAGCATGAATGCTCTTTAAATAATTATTTAAAGCATAAAACAAGATCTGAATTGAAGTTATCATTTATTCACACAAAAAGAGATACTATATTACAAAGAAATGCATTAAAATCAACATTAAATAACTTCTGCCATCACATACTACCAATATTTGTATTCAAGTCTCTGGGTTCCAGTTTCCTCTGCTGCAATTGGCAGCATCAGTAGAACCTAAATCAGCAAAAGGAATGTAATTCCCCATAATTTAGGTGTGAGTGATGTCAGCAGCTGTTAGAGAAAAACAGTAACCCTTCAGGCTTTGCTCATGTGAGGAAAAAGCCTTTCAACTAACATTTAAAATTAAAAGCTGCAGCATTATTTAATTAAAATAGTGTGGCTATTTGGCTCCACTCCAACTATTGTTGGTTAAAAGTCCTCTCCTTGAAACAGTCAGCAGCCTTAGTTCGTATGCGTCCTTCTCAAGAGCATAAGGAGAAGGCAGAAGCATTTAAAACACAATGAGATACAAACCTTATAATCGCAGAAAGATCCAGTATTTTCAAAGTCTTCTGAGGGCTGAAATAATTTTCACCTCATTAACGTGAAATTAGATCCCAAACTGACGATTCTTAAGATTACTCATATCCGAAATAGCCTTTTTCAGTTAATTTTAATTTTCACTGTTCAAGACAAGTTTATCAAAACATTTGCAGCTAGTGAAGACCAAACTTACAGATAAATAGTTCAATTTGTTTCAGAAATGGTAAAATAAAGTATACTTGCCATTTTGGGGAAGAAAAAAAACCACACCAAAAACAAAAACACACACTCCACCCCACCCCCACCCCCCCAAAAAAAAACCAACAAAAAAAAAACAACAAAAAAACCAAACCACCAATACTGTCAAACTTAACAGTACCTCAGCTACTCAAACGATTTACAAATTGAGTTTTAGTTTCAAGACAGACCGCCATTGGTGAAAATCTGGTTTGCATTTGCTGAAGTTGGAATGTTTAAAAAGAAAAAAGAGAATATGTACATCTATTCTATTTTTCCGATTATTAAATCCTTAACTAACTCATCCAAAATGTAATAGAATTTTAGACCACACTAGCATAATGTTATCTTTCCTCAATGCCTGATCGTGAGATGTGAAACATTAAAAGACACATTTGTAAAACACAAGGTTATTGAAACATGTAAGCAGCAGACCCTCTCTAACCACTCACTTTCATACGCTTAATAGTGCTTCCAAGTGAATCCTGCACATATATTAGATTTTGAAGTTTGTATAGTAGTCAAATCAATACCTGAAACACTTCAACAGGTATCTCCTTAGTAAGTACAAGCATCAACATTCAACTCAAAGTTTTGCTTTAACTAAAAATAAATAAATAAGGTCACAGTCATCATTCCCTGTCTCTCCTCTCCCTCAGAAAACCGTATTAATGCAAATACCCAAAATAACCACTCTCAGCCAGAAGAAAAGCCTGGGAATTGCTACCTAAAGAGCATTTAGAGGGCAACAAGCATTTAAACCAGAAACGTTGAGTGGAAACCATGATGAAGCCTTAATTATAACATTTTTGTTAATAAAAATAGATTTGCTCTAGAGAACAAATTTCTGTTTCCACTTCTGACATCATTTTCCCATGAGATATTGAGGAAGTTCTAAAGGCCAAACCACTCAGTAGGAACCAGTTATTCCAGATGTCACATTCTGGTACCCGTCAGAGACATCTTCAGCCTGATTGTCAGAAAGGCTAGTTTATTTTCTATTTAGGTTCACTCTGTGTTATTAAAGCAATTTTTAAAAGCCCAGAATTTTGAGAAGAGACATTCTAGCATAGAAAAATGTAACGTTTGTGGCTAAGTTTCATCATACGAGTCTGAATGTTTCGATTTCCCACCTGTAAAACCGCCTTTGTGCTAAAAGGCTACAGTAACGAGCTTGACCAGAAAAACATGCATAACAAACCAAGAGACAGTTATGATCTTTAGTGCCATTGACTTATTTTTAGAATTTTTTCTTGGAATTCTTTCACATGGAGGAGTCGCTGTTGAATACCATGATTAAACTATGGTGAATAATTCCATTAGTCAATCAAGCAAGCAAGAATATAAAAGCAAAGCAGACTGAGTCTTGTTTTTTCAGTCAGAATGATCAAATAAGCTGTTACTGAGTCAGGATATAAAAATCCCTATCATACTTAAAAGGTTAAAGTTAGTTGAATTGTTTTATTGCCAAGAATTCACTGCTGCATTTTTTATTTTTTTTTTTGATAAACAAGTAATTGTCAACTGCTACTGTGTTGCAGCACAGATTAATTCTGTCAAAAAAAAGCTGCATGCTTAATTCAGACTCCTTAGCTACCAAAGTACTGGGTTTGCGTGGCAGGGTTTTGGTAGCTGGGGGCACAGGGGGGGCTTCTGTGAGAAGCTGCCCGAAGCTGCCCCTGTGTCTGATCGAAGCTGCCCCCATGTCCGATGGAGCCCATGCCAGCCGGCTCCAAGGCGGACCCACCGCTGGCCGAGGCCGAGCCCAGCAGCCACGGTGG
>JAVJGI010000062.1:39853140-39868861 GCA_035590275.1 Ibycter americanus | reverse complement strand
CTAATTCCCCAAAGTCGAGTCTGTGTTGCCCGTGATGGTAATTGCTGAGTGATGTCTCCCTGCCCTGATCTTGACCTACGAGATTTTTATTATTTTTTCTCTCCCCTGTCCAGCTGAGGTTGGGAGTGATGGAGCAGCTTTGGTGGGCACCTGGTGTCCAGCCAGGGTCAACCCACCACATCTACATAAAAACTTTTTACATACATATTATTACTTTATTTAATGTTATCTTCTCATATAACTATTAAAAGCTAACCAGACCCAAATATTTAATAGATATGCATAATAATACTGAAAGACAGGAATCAGAACTGCCCAAATTCCTCAAATGTTATGTTATTTAAGAACACTTAATATAAAAATGTTATTAAAAATATGGAAAACTTTTCCCTCTTCTCTCTTACAGGGCTTATAGAAATCATAACATTGCTATCATTCTTACTTTTTATTTTGAGCAGCTGTAATTGGCTATTAGCTTTGTGCCCTTTTTTTTTTTTTTTTTTAAACACATGAATACCAAAGCGTGTTACTAATCTGTTAGTTTGTACACTTGGTGACTGAAAAGAAGCAACATTTGTCTAATATGACACATCTGTTATAAACTCTTGAGATTAACATTTAGCGTGAACTGATAAACAACTGGATTTAAATTTTACTTAAATTTCTTTGGCCTAACCAATATTCCTCCAACAACAGAAACTATTCTGTTCCATTTTCTGTTTTTTTTAATATTAACCTGAGCAGTACACTTTGCTAATGGTTGCTACATACATACCACAACATAGCACTATATTCAGCAGATCATATGACAGCATCTATACCTATCTCAGCTTCTGTATGTAAACAACATTCCTTGTTCTTTCCCTACCCTTTGCTCAAAAGTTGTGAGTGAATTGCAAGTGTCATACAGTCACATTTTACAACTGATCCTGCAACGAGCTGCCTATGAATGAGCCAAGTATAGATTCAGAGTTAATTTTGGCTCTCTGAAGATGCAGGGTCTGCCTCTGCAGAGCTGCTATTAGATTATGGACAATTTTGGACAGTATTTTCTCTGTGGTCATCTGTAATTAATTTCACGATGCAATGCTGGGGGAGTGAATCGTGGCATCTGTCCCTCAATGAATTGTTTGCATGGAAGTATCACTGGACAGAGGCTGAAAACACGAAGGAAAATTAAATACCATACTACACAGTCACACGGGTGTTACTGTACAATTATCAGCACCCATGGAAAGTGTGAAGGGATCTCTGAAGCCCATTTTAAGATAGTTCTGGAGCACACTGACAAATCAAGTTGGGAATTCTGAGAAATGTTAGACAAGCTCTAGCTACAGAGAAGAAGCCGAGGCTTTAGCTAGTAGATTTTCCTCCTAACAAGCACTGAATTAAGTATGCCAATTTAGTTTTTACAGATGTACATATTCAAGCTTTAAAGTATTTCTCTATGGAAACTGGTTAAGATTGACTCCAAAATATCACAAAGACAGAATCACAACCAACCAACTGAATAGGGAAAAGAAACCAAGGAGGTATCTTCATATGTATAGCTAGTGCAGTAACTCTGGATAACCAAAGGAGCCCAATTACAATTATTCCTCTCCAGTTGTAGGTTCAACAGCACTAAATGCACTCCAAGTAAAACATAAGCTTACAAAGACCATATATCAATACTCGTTAGTAAGGCTGAGGAAAACATTGTTTGACATTCTATTCCTATGCACTATTGGTTTTTGTTATAAACTGCAGAATGTATAATACTAAAATTTCAAGAATTTATACAGATGCATCTGTTAATAAAGAAAGCACTAACTCTAACCTTGCATCAGATTAGATATGCAGTACTGCCCCTGGCAGTGGCAAACTGCCACTGAGCACATAATTAGACATGTAATCTCAGTGGCAACGTCTAGAAGCATTTATACAGTTATCGCGTTATTATCAGAAAGCTAAAAACACATAAGGGCATCTATCTTCTACATCCCCATATATCCTCTACCTCTTGCTTTAAAGTGGTACAGGCTATTCGCTTCTTGGTGCTGGTTTGTCAATGCACACAAGGTCATTTTTTCCTCTCGCAGCTACGTGACACCCCGGTATCCTTTTAGGAACCATTAGGATAACTGTTGCTGCAGCAGTAGTAGCAGAGCCATTACACTGCTCATAGCAGTCAGATCACTTCTGATAGCTCAACAAAAGGGAAAATATGAGCAGGGCTAAAAAAATGACATGAAACAGAAGATAAACGAAGTATTACTCAAAAGCAGAAGGCTTTAAGATTAGACACGTTCTCCAGCTCAGCTTTCCAGCCCAACAGTCACCACAGTTGTTAGCAGTAGGTAAAACACATAAATGGGACATCTAGTCTCAAAGTTGTGTGCAGTCCTTGCAGCCCTTCCAGTATCCCAGTACAGGATGGAATTATATCTATACTACAGGCATGAATTAATTTATTTTTTTTTTAAGTATAGTCTTAAAAAAATGTATTAGCTGTCTTGGAAATGTTCCCTCGGTTTGTTTTTTTTTTTTAGATAAACTTTCCATTCTTTTTTTGCATGTGTACATGCAGAAGGTGAGTAAATTAAAATATTATGAAACCTCAGGCATGACATCCAGAAGTACTGACATTTATTTTTCATCTGGCCTGTGAAAGACAACCTTGTCTACACACTTTCCCATATCAATCATTTCCTTTCTCACATATTTGATACTGTTGCTAGAAGTTTATGAAATATAGTATTATAAACTAAAATACCAGCAGCATTCATTTTTAACCAGAATGGTATCTGCAATCAATAAATTGGTGAAAAAGAATGCTACATGATCCACTTGATTATCAGATGTTTTAGATTAGATCAGTTTTAAAATAATAAGCTAGGGGGCTTATTTTCACAGCTGGGTTTGCCTTATATTATATCATCTACTTCAGGAGTGCAGCAGAGCCTCCCAGGAGGCATTTCCATAAAACGTATAACGTTAATCTGGGAGCAAGACTTTCAAAAGTAATAAAATTCTGTGGCTTGGTCAAAACCTAGGGAAAAAAAAGTTGCTTCCTTGCTCTAATACAAAAAGTACCAATTAATTCTACTGTGCTACTCCCAAACACCACATAATGAACATCGAATTGTATTCAGCGGATTTATTTTACTGCCAATTTTTTCTGCCTTTAGCCAAGAAGTAAAACTAGAATAAGGAACTCAAAATTTCTTAGTCAACATTTAAAGCTGTTGCCATTGTCAAGCTGATAATGCTAATTTGTTTTATTATTACTAACCTGCCAGACCCAGCTGTTGTCTTAGTCAAAACCTGAGTTCTCCAATAACTAGGAACTGCAGCTGCTCAGAATGGGTCACCAGGGATTTGAACCACCACAAACATTACTCATCTGGTCCTGCCCTGATCAGACATCTTTGGCCAAAAGGCAGGGTTAGGCCTGCCTGAGATTTGAAACATACAAATTAAAAGGCTTTTTTTCCCCCCTGATCTTCAGAAAAATAGTATTTCTCATTCCGCCTTTGAAAAGTTATCCATGATTCTCACCTAATGTGCATCCAATCTGGCAAGGCCTACTTCTTGTGAATATTCTACACTAATTAGCTTTTGAAAAAAAAAAAGATCATGAACTATAACTGAAGATATCCACTAAGTTACTGCTCCCATCTATCACACTGTCAGTGCCAAAAACTCAAATCCAAGAAAGTATTGTTCATTTCAAATACATTTACTTAAACAATTGATACCCATAAGTTCCTACAGTATGTATTTGACCGCTACTTATAACAGGTGTAACCATAAACATTAGAAAATGCTGCATTTTGATGAGCAAACAGTCAAAGCGCTGCCTAATTTAAACATCCCAAACTGGAATTATTTTTGTTTCACAAATGCTGTCACATGAAGTACCTTCAGCAGAACCCCAGGACTTGTGGGAAATTACTATTTAATGTTTAACGTTTCACTTATATTTATTGTTGCTTTTTCTCTCATACATTAGTTTCATATGGGAATCCTCACCAAAAAAACCCTAACTTTCCATTCCTTCAACTCTTAACTGTTTCTGTTTGGATTACCGACATCACACATTCTAATTTCTTCCTTTCCTTTCAACAAGTTTCTCTCCAAAAACATAATCAAGTTGTCCTGCTCGCTGAGCTCTGCAGCCCTCTACTGTTTGTCCTTCCTCCTCCATATTTTCTTTCCTGTTATTCTGGTTTTAAGTCCAGAATACCACTCTCCTGGCATTTTTCTATCATTTCTGCATTGCACAACATAGTAAACTCTCCTGCTAAGTGAAAGCACTTGCTAATGTGCAACTATCTAACTGGAGAAGTCAACATACCTTGTTCAAACTCACTGGACGCAGATGTGTTTTAACCACAGAGACAGTCTAAATTGGTATTTTCCCCTGTGGCTCAAGATACACGTACGTGCGTTGTACATAGTACAGGTCAGAGACCACCCAACAACCAGGGCCTGTTTCCTGCAGAGTGAAGAATTGCTCCACAGACAAAGGATACCCAGCACAGTCTAGCAGAGTACAAGCAAACCGTTCAGAAAACACACACACTTCTGCAAAGTCATATGAATGTTTCTTAACTAATGGACTGAGCCCTCTGTTTTCATCTTGGCCATTTCAATATTCAACAGCACGCTACCCTTTAATATTACGCTAAGCTCCTACTCCCTTACAGACACAGGAGAAAGCAAGTCACGCACTGGCCGAACCAGTTCTGACCAGTTCAGTTGGAGACCTTTTCTCTTCAGCATTACCAGGCTTTTCCATATTCAAAAGCTGCATGACTACAAGCTGATACTGTCCTTTGCTTCTCCAAGATTTTCAGGTTTGACAGAAGAAATAACAATTTACTCAACCTCCACACAAAAGTACACAATTGTCAATGATGGAAGTGACAGGTCAGTCGAGTGAGTAGGCAAGCCACAACGTGTCCAGTGGCAGGGAGAAGAAAAGGGTGCAGGGACAGAAATCTCTTTTGGAGTGAAAAAGCTTGAAGACTTTCCCTTCTGCTAAGTTTGCCTCTCATTTTTTTTAAAGTTGAAGTGGAAAAACATGAACAAGCAAACCTTGAACAGCACATTTTAAAATACTTCTTTCACTGACCTTGTAGAAATTGAAAGAGAAAAATTTATAAATTCCAAAACTACTGAATTGCCTACTGCAAACAAGAACTAAACCCTCTTCAGGCAAAAAATCTGTCAGTCATAAATGAATCAGTGACGCATACTTATTTGCAGAGGTTTCTCACTTTAAGTCCCACAGTCTCTACAAGCACTGCCAAAATTTTTAATCCTAGAAAAGCGGATAATTCATCCCATTCAGCTGACCAGCTCTACCTTTCTCCCCCCAAAAGGAGCTAACACCTTCCCTCTCTCCATAAAGCTAGCTAACCTCTCTCCAGGAGAGGCCAAGGCCATGAATGGAGTTACTCAACAATAGCTCTTTTCTCTTCACACGGAAGACTGACCTTTCCATCCACTGAGACCTGGCTGGATCTATGGGTTTTTCTCTTTCCCTTTCACTAGCTTTCTCCCCATCGCACCTCACTTGGCCCTGCTTTTTCATTTGTATCTTCTGGTGGTCTGCAAACACCTGCCAAAACCTGTCATCAGTTGCAGTGCTTATAGTTTAGGATGTGTCCGCTGACTTTGCTGCTGAGGGCTAACCACCACTGACACTAATCTTTGGCTTCCTCACAGCTACCGAACTTCGGAACTTCTAAAAAAAAAAAAAAAAAATCACTTCCTTTCAAAAAAAACCCCCAAACTTTAAATGAGACAAGTGAAAATATTTCTTTTAAATTCACAGAAGTAACTTAGGATCTAGAGAAGCTCAAAACAACCAACCAAATTGCTGAAAGAATTTCAAATATATTTATGCCTGCCCACTTGGGCAACAAATGCATATAAAGCAAAAACCAGCCCTGAATTTTGACATGTCAAAGCTTTCCCCCCTTTAGCACTCATTTTCCGTCAGTTTTCCCTCAACAGACTAGCCCTGCCCATTTGGTGCTGTTCACAAGTCCTGGTTCCCAAGCATTTTTTCTTCACTCATTTCTCCTTCCTTTTTCCTTTTTTTTTGTCATCTTGCCCATGGGTCCAGGTGTCACTGTTCGGTACCCTCTGACACACTGCTTTACACCACGCTGGTGGATCAGAGGTCAAGGACATAAATGCTGCATGCCCTGTCAGGGCTGGTGCCACACTCCGCTCCCTTAGCTGGCAGTGAGGACAAAGGATGGGGTGGAGCAGCAGTGCAGAGCAGCGAGCACCCTGCCCCTTGCCTGCTGACAGGCGACACTGGCACACCACGCCACTGGCCTTCAATCCACCATCACCCTCTGGAAGCTTTCGCTGTGGGCCCTCACAAAGCGTCTGCAGTGTAAAGCTCACCCGTGCAGGACAGCCCAGCATCACCACCCCTGCGGCCCATCACAGACGCTGGAGGGAAGAAAACCTGAAGCAAAGCACTACCAGAAGACTCCAGATTTCAGTGTTCTTTAAGCACGTTAGCAGCACTGCCAGAGGCACCCTATGGGGTGCATATCCATGCTAGCATGCTATTCATACATCACAGGTTCAGAAGTTTGCTTCTGAAGCAAATCTGCGCATTCCCCCGCTCACGGCACCATGATTCCCATGGTAGAGCAGTCCCAGAGCACATGCATGGAGGCTCCCCCATAGGCTGAGCTACATGGGAAGATGCACTCCAGGAACCCTAAGGGTATTACAATGCATAGAACTGAAGTAGAGCCAGGCTGAAGTAAACCTCACTAAAACACAGAGGATCAATGTTGAATCCTCAGCACAAACCATTTTCCCCTACAAATCCACTTCTCATCACAGTACTCTCCCTCTTTTCCACATCTCCTTCCCTGCAACATACATCCTCTCCACTACCCCATTTCTGCAGTTATCACTACATACCATCCTGGAAAGGGTTAGACTCCCTGGCACTTCATTGCATTAGTTCTGAGCACCATGATTCCCGTTCCTCAATATACTGGGAAACACTGCATGTCACCAATAGCTTTTGCCTGAAAGAGGACTTTGTCTCCAACAGAAAAAGCACTGAAACAGTAGTGTGGATAGTGAATGAAACAAGACTGCAGACACACTTACCTCTCAAGCCCACAGAATGCTAGTCTATCTGCTCACGCGTTACACAAGTCCTCAGAGAGTCACATGGTAGGCACTCCTCTTGGTACACTGGCTCACACACCAGGGGAGAATAAGTGCATTTTTAACTAGTTACACTGAACACACTCACATCCACTCCATACCACAGGAACAGTCAGCCTGTTGACCTGCAGAGTCTGGCATACCGCCTTCTCAGGCAGGCAGGCGGTGACTACATGCTGCCCTGCAACTTGACATCAGGGATACAAATGCCACAACATGGGAGTGTAAAGCGGAGGCAAGAAGACAGAATGAACTCTGCATTCGCCCCATTAGACTTACGCAAGTCTGGAAACATCCTGTGCAAGTCAGAGCCGCTGCAGGAGTCTAGAGGAGAAAACACCCAGGCTCCACAGTGTTCACACCTTCAGCCCAGTTGCTGTCTGACCGGCCAGATCAGCAGCCTTTCTGCTTTTGCCCCTTAACTTCTGGGCTTATGAATCGCTTTCAGCTATAACCAACATAGAACAGTTATCCAAAGATAACTACATTCCTGAAAGTTTTATGGACTCTGGCAACTGGGTAATCTGACATGCCCATGTTTAAAAGAGCTTCAGATTTTCTCTTGCCTGGCCGGGGTTTAGTCAATCAGCACACTGGCAGCCAGTCAACCCACACCATCAGTCATGTCACATCGTCTCCACATAGCCGCTGGGGGCCATGGGAGGAAGAGTACTGGGGGACACAGGCCAAAAGCATTACAGCGAGGAAGAGGTACCTCTAGAAATAGTAAGTTCAGAATATGTACTTCAGGTCAACATCAAACAACTTCAGTTGTGCGTGATTTCCAAAAGGAACGAGCAAATTTGATAATCAATATATGTGCAAACATGCACATCTATGTGAGAAAATGCTAAGTTCCGTTAACTTACAACTAAAAATATTCATCTCTTTCAGGGACTTAATCTGTTTGAGATCATCATAGAACACTTGCATTAATGATCATCCTGGTAGAAAAGAGGGTATGTCTGTGCCTCCACTGAGAAAAAGGCTGCAACATTGCCTAAATCCTTACAACACACAAGGGCATCTTACAAAGGGGGGACCAGCCACCAGACAAAACCAGAGGAAAAAAAAGCTTTATTAGTCCCACTGTTCAGTCTCATGGGGCTACTTAATCACTTGTTCTCTCACTCAGGAACTGACCAACCCTAACTTTGCCCAGCCTGAGGCTAACTCAACAGATAATGTGATCTGGCATACATCAGCACCTCTGGAACACCACTTTCTCCTCTCTCCCCTATTCACTCCTCTCCCCACAAAGTCTTCCCTGTTTTTCTTAGGCACAGCAACACACTCCCTCCTCAGGGAAATGTTTTGCCTTACCCTCCCTTGAGCTGGCAAGCAGAAGATCTCAGAAACGCCGGCACCGACTCTTTTAGCAGCAGCGCTGGCATATGCTAGCTTGAAGTATTTGTCAGACTGCCCTAAAACATCAAAGCATAAGGTCTCAGTGGTCCAACTGCCATCTAGTTTTTCTTCTTTTCTCACTGATATTTGTCTTCGCAAAGCTTAATGAACACAAGCAGGCATCACACCTAATTATTATTACTATAATTACTGCTAAACCATTAGGCAATTTATCAAAGTAAAAATAAAATGTACAGTTAATAAATTTTCCAAATGGATGACTGGATAACAGTGTCTTTATAGTTAAGACTGCCCAACACTATTCTTTAAAATCACCACTTCATAAATCACACATTTTAAATAAAAGTTTTCTGTGACTGGTTTTAATTCAGTGGAACTTACATTGAACACAAAAACAGCAAAGAATTGTTTCAGAAAACAGTGACACCAAATGTACAGATTTGCCCACATTCAGTAAACTCTACTCATTTGCACATTTGTCTAATTTGTTCTAGTGTCTCATGGGGTTAAAAATAGGAACAAGGATCACCACAGAAGTCAGTGATACACAGCTATGCATAAAGACTTCACCAAATATGGTTAAACAGTAAAGAATAGATATTCTTAATTGACTATGCTGACTATACTTCAGCACTTGTCGAGAAACTCCTTGATGTTCCACCTGCATTAATAATGTTCCCAAAGTGTGGTTAGTCTCAGGAGAAACATCCAGCTCCACAGAAATCACAGTAAAATTGGTAGCTCTGCATTTTATAAGCATGTTATTTAGCCTCACAGCATGGTAGAACGTGTTCTCTTTGAAATCCTCACTTTATAATGTTCTGCTCAGCTTCCCCTCACACTCACTTGGGTTGAGGCTTCACTTCACAAGCTTTCTTAACAAACAGTGCCACATGCTGCTAATTTAAAAGGCCCCATTTTACAAGTTGGATATCTGAGTATTTGTTACAATGGGAATATAACTAAATTTTGCTGATTCTTCAGTTTTATGTTGTGGGTTTTTTTATAAAAGGAAATTTAAGACAAAACCACTATTTTATGTCATCATTTCTCATTCATGCAATGCCAGAATTCAGAACTTAGAATACAACAACTTCAGGCTCATGATTCAAATCTCACCCCATTTTCCTGTGCCTATGTAGTATTGTTATCATCATTAATTACATGAGTGCATACTATGCTACACTAAGAACTGTCTTAGTAGGCACACAAAGTACACATTTCTTGCGGAAAGAGACAACTGTTAGCCGTTATCAATCTCAATGAAAGTGTGATCTCAACATCTACCATGCAACAGTTAAACAATGCAAGGCATATGGAATTACTACTTCCTCTTAACTTTTTTTTTAAACTACATTTAAAGAAAGAAAAATTAATATTTCAACATAAATGTAAATCAGGTAAGTGTCATAAATAGTTCCCGTATATTACACTGTATTTTTACATTATTTTCTTTACATGTAGTATTGATGTTATATACAGTACTGGTTAAACACAGCAGTCCTTCTGTCTGAAAGGTTTATAGCTTCCAAATTTCTACTGCAATAAGCATAATCTAAAACCGAGCATGCTATCCCAGGTGGAACTTTCAGATCTTGTTAAGAGGGTGGGCACCTGAGCTTCACACTTTTTCAAAATTAGAAAGTACACGACGTAAAAAGTATATAAATCACCAAAATATGTAATGTAGTCTTGGTGATTTATAAGTTAAATTCATTATACTGTAATGATTTATATATGTATTTATTACAGCATCATTGCTGCAAACTCATTACAATAGTCAATCTGCTTCAAAAATCAACATGTGCAAAACACACAAGACCTGAAGTCAGCCTGAACTAAGTATTAATCGTCTTCAGGTAACCTAACCTCCCTCCTGCCCCCTTTCCAACCCCCCAGCCGCTCAATTAACAACAGTCTTATTGTGGAAAAAGGCTTAGATAATAATCTAATGTTTCAGTGACTATTCCTTTTTATAACACCGCACAGAGAAAGAACAACATTTATTTTGTGCTTACATTTATTTTCACGATAATGGTCAAGTGCAGCCTAGCAGCTCTATCTTCTGCAGTTGACAGCAAGAACTGCTTTGCCTCAGGAACAGCTTAAGAATACTGAATAAAACATGGGCTCTAGAGAAATGGACATTAAACAAGATCAAACATACAGATTTTATATGGTGGTGTGTACAAAATACAACGCTGACAAACGCGGATGAGAAAATTAAAGAACACATGACCAGCCGGGCTCCTTCATCACCACTCATGATTTCAACATAGTTTAAATGCTATGGCTCTACCATAACTTTTCAGGAGAGAGATAAAAAAAAAAAAACACAACCAAAAAAAAACCCCAAACAAACCACACAATTCACAGTAACTGTAGCAATTATTAAAATTGGGAATACCATTCTCAGAAACAGATTCTTACAGTGTTGGTTTTTTCCAAAACACAAAATCCACACCTTGAAGGTAGGATTCAACATATGTCTGCAGTGCACAAATCTTACATGTGACTATAAAGATAAACAGGAACAGTTGGGCTGATGGTTCAATTCATCTCAAGAGGGTACGTAGTCAGTCACAAACTCTGCATGGTTTATGTCTGTTAGGTGCACAAGTATGTTCACTTACAGTGTTGCATCCCACTCATTGCTTCACACAAGCACACTCATCAACTCCACTGATATTTTTCCAGCTAACAGCCTAGAAGATTGTACAACGAACAACACCTGTGACAAATGCCATATCTCTATTTTTAACATGCTCTCGATGTACACAAACAGCAAAGACAGAACTATAATAAAAAGTACCAACACAGTACCAATGGAAGTAACATTACACAAAAGAGCAATTAATAAAATCACCTCATCTGTGGTTAAAATATTGCTGCCAGATTCATCTATATGAGCTACACAGCACTACTAAAATTCAAAAAAGCCTAGCTAGTTAGCTTATATTGTTGGAGTCAAAGTCAGCCTTGGATAACTTAGCTGAGATCAGTATGGGTACAGCATTTATCACTCAAGAGTTCGTACAGTTTACTTCCTAAGGCAACTGCGCATCAGAACCTCTGGATATCAAAAACTAAGAAACTGCTCACATTGTCACAGCAGCATTGACAATGTTCGGCTTAAAAGAACAAAAGAAAATGAAAAAACAACAAAAACCTCAACACACACACAGTCACTCCTTAATGTTACAAGCACTGAACACTTAATATAAATACGTCAGTTTACGCAATACTTCCTGAAAGCTCTACTGGATTACTCCAAGAAAAAGTGAGATAACACCAAACTTTAACATGTTTCTGTCAGTGCAGTGTTTGCACTAGAGATGATTATAGTGTTAGTAATGAAATACATAGAATTGCAAGATAGAATAGTGATTTCTTATCAGTCAATAAAACCCTTGCAAATAACTGTGACCATGGTTACATAAAACATCAGCATTAGCAGAACATGCTGCACCTGCCAAAGGTAAAATCAGTGATTTACTAGGAAGAGAAAGAGAAAAAAAAAAAACCACAGTAATTTATTTATTCTACACCTAAATATATCACACTCATGATTTTTTTTTTTTTTGTCTTATTTGGCATTCCAGAAAATGTATCAAAACCACTTTTCATCAAAACACAAAACATCAAATCCCAGCAAGATAGCTAGCACCATCCTATGAACATCTCCCCACGCCATGCAGAGAGAAGTAAGAATTGTCCCAGTGCATCAGACATGGAAATAGCCATCCCAGCTCCCAGGAGCCTGGGAAAGCTTCACTATAAACTTCAGCAAGAGTAAAGTACAACTAGTGCTTATTATAATATTGGTTCTGTGCTTCGTTGCTGAAACATGCACTTTCTTGACAGCGAATATAAATTTCTGTTACTTATAATGTTAAACTGAAAAATGGCATAAGATATCAAGTAAGACTGGTCTTAACACATATAAGAATCTAATTAAAATGGTATCAGCATAGCCCCCAGCAGAGGATGCGATGTTCACTTTTATTTATTTTCGCAAGTACAGATGTTCCTCTGGCCTGCCACTGACACTGTGCACTGCCAAATGAGAAGTCAAGTTTGAAGCTCAAAATTGGCCTTTTGCTTTTGTGCTTGGGAACATGAAAGCAGTAGTTCCTGGTATGTGATGCAGCAACACAACACCTCAAACACCACACTCACTCTCTTCCATAGCTGCTTTAAGAACCAAGCTAGATTTGGATGATTCTCATTTAGCTTACCTAACCAGAAACAACACTAAAACAAAGATGAGAAAATGCAAAGTGAACTTTATACAGACAAGGGACAGTATGAAGATTAACAGAAAAGATCTATTCAAAATTAAATTATACCACTGGAAACTGAGAACGATCCCACTGGAATTAGTCTGTACGGGAGAAGGAACAGTTCAGAACTGGGATCACACAGTTCACAAACACCTGTGTTCTTCAGACCTTTCTGATTAAGGCTATTTTATTTATAACTAGGTTAAATAGAAAAGGGGGTATAAGTTTGTCCATTAGCCATTATAAGACTATGAAAAAAGTGCACTTGGATACAAGGAGAACAAGGGAAAGAAAAAAAAAAAATCACAAATTTTGCCAAGAAAACTCTCATTATATGGTTTAAATTAGGACTTTTCTATCAGACTCGATATAAATACAAAAAGAACATGCAAAAAGGATTAGTAGTTCAGTCTATAAAATCAGTTGTAAAACAGAAAAAACATTGAGTAGCACACCATTATTTAAGCATGGGGAAGAAAGTAACATTCCTCTCGTCATTTGTGTTTTGAAAGCATATTGGATTTTTCAGTTATGGCATTTCAAAACCACACTTATTTGAACTTTCCATAACTACATCCGACACAGTGCATAATGCTGTTCTCGGCAAAATAAAAATTCTGATTTTTCTTTGCAAGTAGGCTGAGTTCAGCAGGATCAAATTTATAACATTAATAAATCACCAAAACCCAAGATAGCATCTCAAAACAGTGTAATATATAAGCCTTAGTTATGTTTTACAAACACATTAATCATGAACAGATTGAATAGGCCCACAGTAAAGTGATCCTTCATCCACATCCATCTGATTTCCTTTCAATAGTTGATGAAATATTCTTAAAGCAATATTCTACCCTATTTCCACCATGCTTTGCCAAAGCTATTCAGCAGACCCTGGTCTTCAGAAGTCATTTTTCAGACGCTTAAGTGAAAACAAAACATCAGTCAATGCATGACACACCTTGGGTCCCCGCTTCTGCCACTACCACCACTGTCAAGGATTTCTGCGGCACTGACGAATTTTCAAAGTGGAGCGAGCTGCAAATCATATCCATGCCTACATTTGCACAGCCTGCCCGCTAGCGCATTTCCAGACCAAAGCAGGTAATTATGAGGACCCAGCATTCATACTTGTAATTGTTTAGTGGGTTTTATTTCAAACTAGATCTAATCTGGTCCTATACATCAAACTGGTTTCATTAGGTAGAATACTGTAGCTCACATCCCAATTTTGTTTGCTCTGGAAAAAATCCAGTTAATGGATGGATGCTCTGTTGAACCATTTTCTGATGTGAGCCAAGAACTAATGAGAACAATTAGGACAGTCACCTCAAAAGCATGCTTCTGACCGGAACACACTAAATGCGCACATGCTCCCAGTCACAATTCCCCACTTACTGTTACATCTTGATGTCAGCCAACAAGAACAATCCAGCAGACAGAGGCTTCAGCAATGGGCAGTCTAGTACCCTGTCACCATAAAACAGGCATAACTGAGCCTCTAAAAGGAAAAAATTGTCAGCGGTTCTTCATAACCTGACCGTATAAATCTGCCCCAAATCTCTGCCCTTCTCTGTGCCTGATGATATGCTTCCTCAGACTTAGGCTGAAACCGCTTCCTCCATGGCCCAATCCTTACCCTTTCTCACTCAGCCCACAGCCTGAAATGCACTTCCCCAGCAACTTCCCCACTGACTTTGTTCCTTTTCTCCTTAAACTAGCTGTAAGTAGAGCAGACATTTCAGGTGATGTCTCACACAGGCTTCCTACCAATCTGCACAATCATCTACCTCTCATTCTTCCAAACAAAAACCGGGGCTCCAGCAGACCTGCACACACAGCCCTGAAGTACAGCAATGATGCTGAAAGAACAGATGAGAAAGAGGAGTCAGCCTGTGGCAGCATGGAAAAGAAAAAGATCTCTAGGTATCTGGATAATGAAAAACCTTGTGCGAGTTCAACAGTCAGAGAACGGTATTACACTTGAGTTGGGAGATCATCAGAAGATATTCAAAAGCAATCTTACAAAATACAAGGGGAGAGGTACTCCAGAGAGTAAAGTTGCCAGGGACAGAATGAAAACAGATCTTGGAAAGTACTACACACAATGCAGAAACATAAGAAAAAGGAAGAAAATATGCAGATAATCCATATGGCTACTTTTTTCATTAGAAAAATCTAAAATACTGTTATGCTATTATTTAACAAAGTGCTTCTCACTAACATGTCACATCATCTTCAATTTAATGCTAAATAAACTTATTTTAGAGCTTGGGCTGGAGGTGGAATGCAGCCAAGCTCAGTAATGGTTAATACACCATTTAACCGACCTAACTAAACATTAGTGTAACATATGAAGAAAAGCATAATGTATACATTTTTTAAAAAGCAGTGAAATGTAAAAATAAAATTAATATACACCTTATTTTTATTCATGTATGTTTTCATATTTATTTTCCTTGAAAAAGGAAACTGTTACTGCAAACTTCACCTCCAACAAACAGATCTGCACAAAGAAGGAAAGAAAAATATTTAATTTTTTCTGGCTCAGCTGGTTTTTGTTAGCTGAACCTAACCTAACCCAACGTTTCACCTAGTGTAAAAGTGGTCCAATGTTTGCTATGGAACTATGAGCAGGTACAAATTTTCTTTTCTATAGGTTAAACGGGTTTGCATGGCAAGGTTTTGGTAGCTGGGGGCACAGGGGGGGCTTCTGTGAGAAGCTGCCCGAAGCTGCCCCCGTGTCCGATGGAGCCCATGCCAGCCGGCTCCAAGGCAGACCCGCCGCTGGCCGAGGCCGAGCCCAGCAGCCACGGTGGGAGCGCCTCTGGGATAACGGATTCAAGAAGAGGAAACCAGTTACTGCGCAACAGCAA
>JAVJGI010000062.1:39832528-39852690 GCA_035590275.1 Ibycter americanus | reverse complement strand
GGGAAGGTGTTTTTAGGAGTTGGGTTTTATTTCTCATTATCCTACTCTGATTTGATTGGTAATAAATTAAACTAATTCCCCAAAGTCGAGTCTGTGTTGCCCGTGATGGTAATTGCTGAGTGATGTCTCCCTGCCCTGATCTTGACCTGCAAGTTTCTCGTTACATTTTCTCTCCCCTGTCCAGTTGAGGAGAGCAGTGATGGAGCAGCTTTGGTGGGCACCTGGCATCCAGACAGGGTCAAATCATCACAATAGTTGATTAGGTATTTCTGAAAGCAGGCAGTAGTAATAAGAGACTATTTTGCAGCACTAACTGTCTTTTGCTTTCAGCAAAAGCTGTAATAGTAAAACCAGGAATAGGCTTAAACTAGCTCAGTTTAATAAGAAATACATGAAAGTGCAGTAATAGGTTTCGCAGCTGAAGACCTGTGCAAGGTTTCTACGTCAGCTCTGTAAGAGGAAAGCACCGTAAGATGACGAGGAAACTGAAACACTCACTGCTAAGTTTAAAAGACAAAACAGAAATGAACCATTTATTTTTTCAATTAAAAGAATCATCACAAAACACAAACCAAAAGTCATTGTTGCTCAGAATACTCATATAAAATCCTTGAAGCTGCAAAACACTTGCCCCACAGCATGGAAAAAACTCAAGGTTAAAAATTTAGGCCAGAAAAGGTGAGTTCAACCCACATCAATCTCCTGCTGATTGAAGAGAGTTAAGCTTACAGAATGCCACAAATTTAGAGACAGACTATGGAAACTGCATTATTTGATGTCCTGCCCGGTAATGCAGTCAGTCTGGGCACTGTTCCTTTATAACACTTAAACACCCTGGTCTCAAAGACAGGATGCATGCTGCTCTCTTCCCCTATATCCATTCCTTCCTCCCCGTTTTGAAACTTCAATTTTTGCAGTGGCCAAAGATATTTTTATAACCTTTTTGACCCAACCTCTAAGACAAGAAAAAATATTTAAGGGGATTTCTCTACTTTCGGGAGGACTCCTACCTACTGTCAAAAAGAGAGATCATTCAGTTTCAAGCATCTGTCAAATCTAAGTAATCTACTGTACAATATTTTATTCCTCTGTAAGAAATGCAGCTGAAGTTTTCAGCAACGCCTAAAGCAAACCAGCTGCTCTGTTCCCACTACCCTTTAAAAATAAAATGAAATCTTGCCTACTTTCTCTTACATACTTTGTCCTTCCAAATACAACAGGTAGGAGGAAAAAGAAAATAAAGATGTTCTGGGCTTTAATGTGCCAAAAAATGTCATCATCTTCAAGACTGTCAACACAACAACTCTTAAGTGAACCTGCAAACCAACATAACAGTTCTAGGGAGGATTTTTGCTCTTCAGTATACTGCGTGATCTCCTCTAAGTCAAAAGTAAAGCAATGCCCTCATCAGGGTGCCTGTGGGCTTGTCAACACAAGCATTAGGACAAGTCCTACACACAACCCCTTATCAGAAACCAAGGGTTCTTTCTACGGTCCCTGTTAATCAGAAATCAAGGTTTCTTCTACTACACCTGGAACAGAGATATTAAACATAAAACATTGTAACCAGTTGAAATTATATTAGATACAACATAATCCTACAACCGTGAGTTCAATTTACCCCCCCACACACACACGGCACTTCCTGTCCTCACATCTGTCATCTGATGAAACACAGAGATAACAGCATTCCAACAATGGCTAAGAGAAGCTCATTTTGTGGTGTTTCCACATCCATCTGAGAGAAAACTCTTTTACTGCTTCCCCACACACATACTCTGTATTTTATAGCCCCCCTGAGTTAAAGCTGGGGGGACTCCACATAAACCCCAAACTTTTTGAATGACTAGAAAATAACACCACAATTCTGCAGTCAGCTCAAGATTTGTCCAGCTGTTCTTGGGTCTCCTATGTGATAACAATCAGCTTGATCTTCCAAATCATCAAGGAATACTATTAAAGGTCTTCATACCATGATAAACAAGCATACTACCGAGCCACAGATGGCCAAAGACTGAAATAATCTTTCTTGTATTTAACTTCCCCTTAAATGTTTGCCTAATCTTTAATCCAAAACTAAATAAAAAGGCAGTGAAAGCTTACAGGTCTAGTCTGCACCAGCATCAGCACTGGTCCTTCTCAAAGCAAAGGCTGCCAAACAACGAGGGTAAGCGTAAACACACTTACACGCTTAACCTCTATAGCTGCAATTCTCTAACACACTTCCAGGATACGAACCTGAGCCCATGCTGTTCTGACGTGCAATGAAGCGAACAACCATCCATTATTTTAAGCTAGACCTCTGCTTATAAAACCTTCATTTTCCAAAGTCTTGTAACATTCTATTCTTTCCTGAAAGATGACTGTTTTTACTCAGCCTGGCAAAAGATTTGCCCATATATGGACAACCCTGAAGACAACAAATGGCTCTTTTCCCAGTCTATTATCAAGCCAGGAAATTAGACTGCCTGAGGTACTCACTCTGCCTTACTTACTGGGTTCAGAGCCGAAAGGAAACGTTCATGAGTTCGTCAATCATCCATTTTCACACGAAGGTGAACGGATGCTTTTCCTTTACAGCTTTAGCAGCAATAATCAGCACCAATTACACAGAAGATTAAAGTCCTCACACAGCCATGTAAGATAACAGAGTGTTAATGATGACAGTGGAAGTTACAGGGCAGACAAGTCCCCTAGGGCTTGGCAGAGGGGCAAAAAAGAAAAAAGAAAGATTTTTTTAAAAAGTAATAAAAATCCAAAACAATCCACACATCAATAAAGTCAGCAACACTGAAAGAGTGGAAATGGGAAGAAAGCAAAATCACTTGCCTCTTTTTTTGTGAAGCCTTGGAGCTTTCCTTGCCGTTGCTAATATTTATATCCAGTTCTATATAAAGGTAAAGTCTGAAGAATGCTATTCGTATGAAACACTTTGCCGCCTGATACTCAGGTGTCGATAAAGCTCTTTTTTGCCTTTCCACACCCAACTTGTAGTTGAACTCACTTTCTTTAGTAAGAAAACATATACATATGAGGAATCTATACTCTGAATAGCTCTGAAAACAGATTCAAGGTCCAAAGAGGTTAAGCCTTCCTAAGCGGCCAAGCAACACCATCCTCCTTTCACACTGGAAATGCTGCAAAGAAACCCTTCTCACATAGTCAGCTCAGCTGCCTAGAAACTTAGCGGCAGGCCAGTCTTTGGCTTTTTAAGCTGCAACAAAGGAAATTATTAAGGAAGCATTAAAACCTAAGTGCACCATAAAACACATCTACCAGAAAACTAGCTGCTATTTTCAAATAAAGAAGGTGCCTATTCACACAACAAAAAACCACCACAGTCCCTGTATCCTCCTAACATTTAGAGGAAAAGAATGTATCACAAGAAATATGACCAAAGGTTGATATTTCAGCTCCTCAGACTGACAGAATTTCTTTCAGAAACATGAGTAGGTGGGACTGTATCTCCTCAATGGAAAAATATGAACTCATGTGTCATAATCTATTTTTGTTTTGTTGGGATTTTTTAAATCTTCTTCTTCTGCCAGAAAATTCCTTATTGCCCCTTCCATTTCTTGAAGTCCCAATTGTCTTTCCAGCTATGTTTATTTTCTGATTGGCAAGGAAACTATGAAATTCTATCTTGTTTCTTTTATATGCTTGCTTGCTCTCTGCCGTTTTCCTCCTATTAACACATCCTGTGCATGTAAATCTTTCAAAGTACACTTTGCAGTAGAATCAAGCAGCCCTTTATGCTGCCAGCATTAGTCAAGACAATAAATAGCTGTAAGATGACTACTTAAAGCAGTCACCGAATTGTAACTGCTAGATATCCATTCCTGATATTTCTCAAAAAGATTATGGGTATCTATAAAACTACCAATCTCATTCGACAGCTGCTCTGCCTTGGTAAAGCTGTTAACATGGGGGCAGGTGTTTGGTTTTTCTGAGAAAAATCCCTTCTGAAATGGAGTTGTGATGGGATAAAAGAATAAACGAAAAAGAAACCTCTTCCTGAGGACACTGCAACTCCTAAAAGGCTGTGGTAGGAATGAATTAACAAAATATATGAGAAGTTTTGGAAGGAGGAAAGGCCACTGAAAGCTCTCTCACCCTTTCAGCAGATAGCCCTAATAGGGGTGGCAAGGCTGTTATCTCATCTCACCAGTAATCCCAAATAAACCAAATGTTCATTTTCTGAAATACAGCAGCTTCTTGCTTTCCACTTTCAAGAGAGAAAAACTCAGGTAAATATAATGAACTACATCATACTCAGAAGTCAAATATTTTGGTTTGGGCAGTTCCACTGTGCTTTCTTCAAAACCTGAAATTAAGTTAATTAAAACTAATTATCCTTATCCAAATCATTATCCTAGCAGCTTTTTAGTGTGTTTGTTAGGGAGCTTTGATGGTCTGTTTCCACAAGTGTCAAAAAAACCCCAAAAAACAAACACACCACACAAAAATCGACCCAAAAATTACGTCGACAGACTTTCAGCTCTGAACATTGCACAACTGGCTGAAGGGCAAGCAGGGAGTTGCCTGTCTGCAGCATCCAATGAAGAAAACCATCCTTATGCTCTAATATTCCAACTGCTACAGGATCAGCATTGTCCTTCACTCATTTTTAATACTTGCCACAAACACTGGAGGAAATAAAAAGTCTGTTTCAAGTTCATAATGCAACTCATAATTCAGAAATACACCTCTAGTATGTTTTATGACTGGTGCACCTTTGTACAACAGCTATTTCATGTTTTGTTTTTTAAAAAACTTCCATAAAAAACATCACAACTCTTTCATAAGCAAACCATGAGTCGCCATCCCCACCCCCCCTACGCCATCCCCCGCTGCAGGACAGCAGGAAAAAAGGCCCTATTTATCACAGGGAGGCAGTGAAGCAAAGCCGTTTTCCTTTTTCTGTTAGACATGCACATAAGGAGAAATCAGCAACAAAGTTGTGTAGGAATTTCATTAGAAAAATCCATTACCACTTGCAATTCCCTCCTTTCCCTTGATTTCCATTTTCTTTATAAACGCAAAATGCAGTACATGCCCTTGAGCTTGTGCCAATGTAGGATTTTACAGAAAGGCCATGTGAAAAACTTAGTGGTTCAATATGATTTAAATGACCAAAAAAAACACATAAGAGGATGACAGTTGTTTCAGATGAGATTGCTATGAAGTAGGAACTGAGTGCACCAACATCTGAAAAAAGAAAACTTTCACTAGTTTCACTCATACCTTATTCATTAGTTCAGACCACCCCACAGTATCCTTTCAAGTTCATTTTCCTGAAATCTGAAGCTAAACCAGCCTTCATTCAATTCACAAATGCTTTTAGAGACACATCATCCCACTTAAAAGAAAAAAAGTCTCAAAAAAAAAAATCTATGTACCATTCTCATCTGTAAATCCAACTCTTGTTCATAAAGTTTTATTGGGATTTGAGTTGCAAATACATCTCTGGGCCTGGAAAAATGAACAGCCACAAAATGACCATAAACAGAGTATCTTCAAACTGTTATAAAAACATACTTTGTTTTATTTTACAAAATCATTTTATCCTACTGTTTTTAAACCACTTGAAGTTTTCTTCAGCAAGATTTATGCAGAGTTAAGCGTATAAAAACCCAACCATTGAGTCTTCTGTGCTACAACATACAGAAGGAACAACTGTCTGTCTAGATAACATTGCCTTCCTATCAAGGCTGCCACCAGGCTCAGCCCATGGCTTGCAAATTTCCTTGAGATCATGGGCTATATAACAGCACAGAGAATTAATTACCCATAACACAAATAATTACCATTTTTGATAACACAGAGCCATCAGAGCATCATTATGACCAAGAAAAAGGGGAACCTTTGCAAGTAGTCATTTTTGCTCCCATACCTGCATACTGATAAAGTGCCTAAAAAGTTCCACTGAACAACATCACACCACCACCACCATCCAGGTCTGGCTGAATTCTGAAAATGTCTCTGTGATCAAAGTGTCTGTACACAGGAGGGACTTTTTTGCTTTACTTTTTTTTTTTTTCCCCTGTATGCCTTCCTGCCCTCTGTACTACCATTGCCTTAAATACAGCAATAATCAGGTAAAACTACTAAGTACCAAACTTGTCCTCCACTCCACTGCTATGACCCCCACCAAAATCAAGGATAAACAGAGCAACTAAGGGAAAACTTTCCTTTGGAGCGTTCTTGAAGATTTTCTGGTCACAAATCAGTTACAATTATTAACTCTACAAATTATCACTGAGGTAAATTTCTGTGTGTTGTATTCTAACAACTGTGACCAGATAAAAACATTCGGATAATTCAACCATTCAGACCAACCACTTGTATAACGTGGAGCTCATGTTCTTCCATATATTGCCATAACTTACTTTTTCTGAAGTCAACACAGAAGAAGCCATGTCAAAAATTAAGACACTCATCATTTTCCAGGCCAAAAAATAATATTCAGAAGTAGTCAATGAACATTTCTGGTTTTAATCTTTGAAAAAAGGCACAGCATTTCTGCAAGGGATGAAACGCAATGTGTTTCTCTTCAGATTAAATGAGTTTTCAGACAAAATAGTTAAAATAGCATACAATGCAGCAAACTGATTTGTCTTAAACATACACTTCTGCAGCAGACAGGATCAAGGTGATACTGTTTCAACTTAATACATTTTAGTTTCCAAAACAGACTGAGAAGAAACAATGCATCTGTATCAGAAAATATATTCCTGACAGGACTAATACACATTAGACAAATTCTTCAAATAGATAAAGTATTTATCTATCAAGTCCATCCAGCTTTATGCATCTAGCCACTCTTACTGTATTAATTATGTTTATTCCCTGTTTTAGCATAGTCTGCAGAGGAAGAGACTAGAAATTTTGCTGAAATCAGATTTGGCTGCACCACGTTTCAAAATATTTTTTAAAAATACTCTTCATGAATAAAAACTTTAAACACTGTTTCAAGTGACTGATATCAGGAAATCTGATTCATAAAGCATGAACAACCTGTTACAACACAAAGATCAAATGATAGGAGTAAATATGGCAACTGAAATCAGTGACAAATCTTGCATTAAACAGAGCAGAGCTGTGATTTTGTTCTGTTTCAAGGAAACAAAATGCATTACATCAGCTGAGATGTACTCCCCATCATGATGACTCGATTGCAGAGTCCCTTGGTAAATTGCACTTGAGAAGGAAGAAGCTACCGAAAAAAACATCACTGACTTCTCCCCCAGAAGCTATGTATCTCTACCTTGTGCATAAAACATTAAAAATTTTAGTAATCCAAAGACATTAGAGCCATCATTAATAGAAATTCAATGCTACCAGAGAACTAATAAAGATGCAACAACAACAAAAACTCAACAAATCTTTAGAAGGTCAAAAGAAACATGACATGCAATTGTCTTACCGGCTATTCAGCTACAAAATTTGCCACTACAAATACATTTTGACCTTAATGACTAAAGCCAATCAAGTTTGACTAAACAGTACAGGTATCAGATGAGTCCATGAAAACCAGCAGCTAGGAAGACCACAGAGACATGAATAAGTGACCGCTAAAAGAGAACAATAAGTTCTGTGCACCTGATGAGATAGCAGAGATTCCAGGCAGCATGAAGGCTAGGCAGAAACAAATGGGTGGAGAGAAGAAAAAGTAGCAGGAACATCCAGACTTCACATCTAATGCCCACTGAATTGCTTGGGGTTTAGAGATTATTGGTCTTTGTCTTAATTTTAATTGCTCTGTCACAGGTACAGAGTTGAGTAGACTCCCTGTGTTTCAGCAGAAAAACCATGTAAGCAAAGTAGCTGAAAATATGAAGATATAAAATAGGAGAGCAGCACTCTGGGTGGTACCCAAATTATGCATTGCTCAAAAAAACCCCAAAGCAATTTTTTTTTCCAGAACAGTGTTTTACCAAACAAGTGTGGCATAGAAATAAACTGCTAAAAACTAACTAAATAAATCCCAAGCCTGAATTCAGAAGGTTCACTGATCTGTGCATCAGCTGATAAAACTGAAGGACGAAACCGTCAAATGCAGATTTTGACAGCCAAACAATATAATGCTAAAGGACCACACATAATTTCCTGCAGTACAAGATAGAAAGTCACCATCATCCATGCTTCTGCATGTAAATAACAGTATGCATGCTGAATAGCAACATAGGAAGGTATCAGTAGCCATCATCTAGACTGAAGATACATTACTTTACAGTCACTGTGCAATTTTAAATGTGCTTATCTCTTTCTCCTTATTTTCACCCTTTACTGATACTCCTCCCAAAAACCAGTAATTACTCTGAAGTTCAAGAGCTCTGACACAGTTTCACAAAGATTTCCTAACTGATGTAAAGATGCAGGTTTGAGTTATGAAAACATCTACAGAAAACATCACATTCCCAGACTGCAGTTCTCCCTCAGTACAGCTTAATACTTCACTCTCTAAAGCAACAGCACTGACTGCAGCACCATTAGCCCTGGCCAGTCCATACCAGTAAATACACAGGAGGAAGAAACTATGTTCTGAAACTCAAAGCAAAATCATACTAAACGGTGAAGTAAAAGAGCTGGAAATTCTAATGCTCAAGATTAATAAATGAGGCAGAAAATGGTAAGTGCCCAGAAAACTATAAACTGCAAATACTGTCTAGAAGCATTTGAAGGATATCTTCTGTCTTCTCTTTCATCTTGTTTTCTTCCCCCAGTCTTATTGATGCTGGTGAGGTAAACTTGCCTTCTTTATTGTTCTTACTGTTTCTCAATGAATATAATGCTGTTTGCTAAAACAGTAATTTTTCCCTCAGTGAAAACGTATCTTAAAAAAGTGGCAGCAGCAGAAGTAAGCCTAATCAAAACCAATTATCACCTCACTTCACTGTTTTAATACAAGTATATTTAAACTGGTTTCACTGTTGGCTTTGAAGAGAACAATGCACCATTATGTTTTTCATTCAAAACTCCTGGATCCCCAGTGTCTGGGATCTGTTTACAGAAAGAGGTAAACATAACAACAAATTAAGTCACCGGAGGCTATGGCAACATTCTCCCTGGACCATTAAAGCAATGTTGTCTGGCAGATGGAATCCCAGTTAGAAGCCAGGTCATGAAGCCTCATTGTGGCTCTGCCATTTTTCTACTTTGTAGTTGCTCATCTAATTTGAAATGGTTTCCCCAACTGCTTGGAAAGATGACAGAGGTGTCCATGTTGTCTAAGCTTTAGACAACCTCCTGGTTTAGAAAACTTCTAGGTTTGTTGTGAGAACTGGTCTGTGCTTACCCAGAACTTGTGGGGGTAGAGGTGGTGGGCATCATTACTTCAATTTATCTCCAATCACCGACATACACAAAACTAGCGAATATTCTTGTACTTCTGCCTAATCCCTTTTGCATTCTTCAGTCAAATGCAAGTGACAAGAGTCTATTACTGCCCCATAGTACAAAAGAATGTATTTAATATCCACAAAACTTTCATACAACTACCACCAGCAGAAAAGCCCCTAAGACAACCAGCAACTCCATGCTCTGTGGAAGGTCTTCACTATAGAATTAGAAGGAATCAGGCTTTGCTAAGAAAAAAAGAAGATACCACATAACACTTCCTATCATCAACATCATGCACATTCTGGGCTAAGTGAAGTACTAGGCAAGTGAAGCAAAAGTCCTGTGGGGAAAAAAAACAAACGCCAAAACAAAAACCACTGAGCATGCAAGTAGAGACCTTCATAAAGCTGACTTCCAAGATGGCAAAATCTACTTTACATAAGTCATGCTATTTCCCCATCTCTGAAGGACATTTTCACCTTAAATAACAAGTTTTAAACATGCACTTCCAACTTATTTTCAGAAGTTTATGAGCCCTTTAAGGCATGCATCTTCTCCCTTTTTAATCCTAGTCTGCTTTGAGAGCAGCTGCTCAATCAAGACCACCATGAGGCCACACAAACAAAACCACACAAGGGAGGAGTACAAATGTATAGGAAAGAGCAGCCTTAAGGAGGAAGAATTAGGCCATTTCTTTAAACAGGAGGGTTAGTTTATGTGAACTTCAAGTGACCATAAAACTATGGTGTAACAGTATCAAGCACAGCCAAGCTGATCTAAGATGAGCTGCTGATGAAAAAGGTTATCCTCTCATCAGCTCCCAGCAACACGCTGACGTGGCTTGTTTTCCCACCAGCACCAGTGATCCTCTGACTCCACAGTGAACATATTCAGGAAGCTAACTAGCAGAAAATTTACCCTACACCAGAGAGAGTCAACAGGCACCTACTATCTCAGCCCCCTGAAACAGCTTGCCTTGGGGTCAGACACGTTCCAGCTTTAGCAGATAGAAAGGGGAACAAAGCAAGTGGGTGTAACAGTTTATGTCCTCATTGCTCCTAAAAACCTCTTGCAACCTGCTTTTAGAGGTTACCAGCACATGAGCAGGACCCAAGGTCACTTTTGTAGTTGTTCATCAAATCACAGCAGCCTACAGCTCAGTATATTAGCAGACCTTCACCTCTGCACGTATCACAGGTTAGGAAGCCGACAATGTGCTTCAGCCTTTCTTCTGCTACCTCTGCTGAGCTGGTAGTGACTTCAAGTAGAGATGCATAGGTTAGGTATCTCAGCTGCCATTAGTAGACCTGCCAGAGCTCATCTCCAAGAAGCCTAAAACCTACCAAAATTACATTAGCTTAAGCCAATATATAAGTCTGTGTACAGACTTTCAAATCACTTTGAGAACTCAGTTTTAAGTTCCAAAGTGAAGTTCAGCACAGGGTATTTCTGTATTTAAACAAAGTTTAAGTCTTATCAATTTATGTTTTGGCAAAAGAATTTCGATATTCCAATATTGCTCAATATAACTATGTAACCGTTCTTGTGTTCTCTTTTCAATTTTGTTATATATAGCAGATTTCAACTTCCTGGCCATTTTTCCTTTCAGCTCCATAAACACCAAAAGAATTGTTATCAAACAAGAAAAACAAAAACCTCCTTTTACAAGTGCTTGAGAAAAATAATTTCTTGGCACAGCAGAATGGCTAGTTGCTTTAATTCAAACACAAGTTGTTAAAACAAGATGTTTCCAAGTGCTAAGAGAGTAATTAACATATTTTTTTTAAAAAAGGTACATACAACTGAAAGAACAAAAACAAAAAATTAGTTTTGCAATCAAATCAGAAGGTAACAACTGCAATATCATCTTGTAAACAAGAATCAAGGCTCATCATGGACAAGTAACAGGTCACCATCAGCAAAATAACCAGCCACAGTGGTGTTAGCTATACTCACAACGTATCCATGTCTAGAGTCATCCAAGGTGACTCATGTTAAGAGACAGAGAAGGGGCATGCACTCTACATATAGCCAGATTTATGCTTTAATAAACTGTTAGAAAAAGCAGAAACAACATGGATATGTTTTTAAACTACAAATAAAGCTTTCAAAAAAAAAAAAAAAAAGAAAAGAAAAAAGAAAAAACACACAGGGTAGAACAGTAAAACTTTCAGAGTGACCTAGTAAAATAATGGTAAAAGACATGGCTAGCTGGCATACACATGAGATTGTCAAATCTCTTGTTGGCCGATTGCTGAAGATAACATTAAGCTACAAGTGAGAAAATAAATTAAAAGGTTATCTGTAAGTAGGTTCATATAGTACTTAAGTTTCATCAAAGACCATTTATGTTGTTACTAAAAAGAGAAAAAAATATATAGTTAAGCAGAAAGAAAGCATTTTTGACATTAAAAAGAAAAATAGTCCTCACACTTAAAAAACCCACAGTTTTACACTTCAGTGAAAAGATTTCTTCAGAATTTGATGATTTTCTGGGAGATATTTACATATCAAGTCTTCTACCTACTCTAAAAGAAACCTCTCAGGAGTTTATAAATAGCTTTCCCTATAAGAATGAACATTTTCTTCTCCTGTAATCATATTCCTTTAAGCAATAAAAATGTTAAACTTCTCTTACCATTCCAATCTTCTCCTTTTTCCGCTTCTGATTTCTACCCCTTCAGTACCACTGCCATAGATGGATAAGCCTCCATCATTTTTTGTTAACATAAGGTACGCAATATCACCACACACTTCATTCACCTTGCCAACTCACAAGCTTTGTGTCTTCTTGTTACCCTTTGAACATTCATTTACACATTTTAGCCACAACTTTTATCAAGGCTTCCAAAGCAGCAAGTTGAGGAAACAAAGACAGACAAGCTAAATGATTGCACGGAGTCAGGCAGCAAGCCACGTCTTCCAGCAATGGTTCCTTATTCACTGGACCCATCTTTCATTCAGGACTGTGTAGAACCTGTGGTTCATTCACTAGGAGAACTTTGTCTGTAGAAGCAAGGTCTGCCCTAGTGCCACAAACAGTATAGATTCCTCTGCTGTCCATATGGCTATGTCCCAATACAAGTACATAAGACAGCTCAGAGCCTGTTCTCCAGCCACAAAGTAAAGGGGCATGACACAGCTTGTGTCCACAAAGCTAAACTCTTCTCCTTACACAAGGTCAGAAGAGACAAGTACTATTGCCACTGCCTTTTGGGAACAGTCCCCCTTTGCTTTCTCCCAACACATATGCAGGCAGTTAGGCATCGGTCTAAGGTGGACCAAGGAACACACTAAAAATTACGCAGAATGAACAGGGCTAGAGCTCGAGCCCGTATCCTCTCTGTGCTTAGTTCCAAAGTATAAGCCCTGCATATAGTTCCAGTGAAAGTCCAAAAAAGGTTTGAAAGAAACGTGCAATCTACAAGCACATTCCTACCCACAAACAGCCTATGAAAGTTTCTACAACATGCCAGATGATCCTGCTCTCTCTACTACCACAAGAGCTAAGCCAGAAGTTGTAAGGGGAATGCACTGTTCTGTAAACATTAGAGACTGCAGGTCACCCACACTCTCTGACCTCTTGAAAGCACTTCTCAAAAGGATACCTCTAATCCCAAGACCCTCTTGCATTCATAATCATGAACCGAAGGCCACAGAACTACATTTAAGACTCAAGATTCATGAAAAAGCAGCTTCTTGAAGGTATTTGTCTTGGGAGCCTTTACTGCTGAAAACTGAAGTCTGAAGAAACAGGAACAGTGAAGCGCAAAAGCGTTTTGCACACAAGCATGAGACGGGAGCCTGGCATGATGAAACCTGAGCATACTGGCTAAGGCAGTGCCTGTTTTGAGAACAGATGAGTTCAGTTTCCTGTTACATCAAACAGTAACTTTCATCAGTCCTACGTTTGCTAAAAAAAAAAAAAAAAAAAAAAAAGGCAAGAAAAAAACTTCTACTGACATCACAGTTAGGGCTGGGCAGACAGTGGCAGATTAGGAAATACAATGAGTCACTGCAAACAGAGAACACACAGCAAGAGTTTTCAAACTGCCATGCAAAATTTAGTCTTAGCAAAAAAAAATTAGACAATTCAGCTGAAGTGAACTACAGCAGCAGAAGAGTAACAGCAGCGTAGTGCCTTCACACAACCAAAGTAGTTGGGAAAAATAAGAACATTGTAAAAAGAACAGGGTAAGACACAGACCCACTGCAGGAAGAAATAAAATCAACACAATTCACCCATCAAGAAGGAAGCATCAGCTAAAATAAGCTGATGGGTGGACAAGGAAGAAATAATATTAAGCCAAAAATACAGATACGACTGAAAGAAAGAGAAAGCCATGCAAAGAAAGTACCATCGACAAAGCTATGTTCCAAGAAAGAATTCACTCTAGAGAAGTTGCCAAGGTGTCTGTATATGCATGAAAGAAAACCAAAATATAAACACAAAAAAAACCCTGGGTAAGTAAAAGAATGAGTTATCATAAACTAACTGCTAAACTAACTGCTGGGGGAGGAAAAATCATTAGTGAAATACTAAGGCACATAACTCATTTTTTAGTTTTTGTTTGTTTGGGGGTTTTTAGAGTAAGTCGAAGATCATTAGAAGAGAGGGTAGTAGCTTTACCCAGTTTGGATGTAAATAAAATAAGACACTATGGAAGAAATACAATGGAGAAATAAAAATTACGCAGTGAGGAAAACCACAAAAGAATAAACCAGATGCACACTTAGCCACCGTAATTCAGGCTAAGCATCTTGCACTCTGAACCAGCAGAACACCCCAATGCTGCAGAAATGCTGCTGAAGTATCTAGGGCAAGGGAAGTGGCATCTTTCCTGCCAGTTACACAATTTCCCTACAGGGTGAAGCAAAGTAAACAGTATTATTAAGGTGAACATGGCAATGCTTGTCAGCAGCCAGAAATATCTGCTATTTTGGATATGTATGGATCAGAAGGATTAGAGATGCGAAGTTTCTGTACAAAGCTGTTAGAACTTTGATTGCAGAAGTTTTCTTTCCTTTATGAACTATCAGTGGCTTGACATTACGGGATTTCTTTTTGATGCAAGTGGAAGGATAAGAGGAAGGAAGAATGCTGGAATTATTAACAGCTGAGTAAACTTTGTTAAGAAAAGTACAGCTCAGCTGCACAGGAGTTGGTTGATAATGCAGAAACAAGGAATCGGATCAATAAGTGCTAATGAAAGCATTTAATCTTCACAGTTTCCAGATGGAAGGTGGATTAACTGGTCTCAGATCCTGACAGTCTCTTCTTTGGGTCCCAGCATCAAAGAAGGTGAGATTACTACTGCTGCTCCTATGTTGAGGTTTTTTATTATTATTTTAATTAGAAACCACTCAACTGAGTATGAGTTCTCTAAAGGGAGCAAGTAACATTCAAAAGCCTTTTCTTTCGCTACTCTTGAGCCAGAAGTACTTTGGAAAACCTTCCAGAAACCCCAGTTCTAGTCCTATCAAGCCATAAGATTTGGCATCTCTTAATGATGTGACATTTTACTGTTAAAAATTTAACCCAGACTAAAGCTTGCTATCAACATATTTTTCAAAAGAATATGAAATTTGGAAACACAGTATTTTTTCTTCTTAATGCCACCTAAGCCAAGGTGCTTAGGAGCTGGGAATTAAGAAAGCTTCCTGTGGCAATAAATCACTGGGAAGAAGACATATAAAAAGAACTCCAAAATAAAGGAGTTCCTTGTAAATATGTAAATGATACAAGGTTTTTTTAACTAATTCATACTCTTGCCAAGTGTTTTTTTTCCCCTAAGAACCTAATTACCATACTTGTAAGTTGAAATAAAGCACTCTCAGTGTGCACTAACAGTAAAGATGAATTCATCAATTTACCATAAAAATTTAGAACTTGTTAACCAGACTGTACTCCCCTGCAAAAACAAACACAGGATGAGCATTTTGGAATGTTCATTTGTTAATAAAGCCATGATTGTGAGACTGTTACCTGCCTTTTGAACCGTCTCATTCAAGAGCGCAACACATCTATGCATTGTCTGGCATTGCAGAAGCCAAAGTCTTCTACAAACATCAGCCAGGCTGGTTCCTCCCACACTAATTATGACAGCTTGACAAGAAGTGATGATGAAACCACATAAATATGCCACTTTCTCACAAGGTTTTAAAAAGAGGGCGTGGGGGTAGGGGAAGCCCACCACCCAGGATGAAAATCCTGTTTCCTCACCTTGATACAAATTAGAAAGGAAAAATGCGCATCATTTAATAGAAGAGGTCAAAGCTGAGGCTTGATTCAACACAGTTGCCACATTCAACCACATCAGCTTGTCACATCCCACAAAATAAGCAAGGCTGAGCTGTGAGAGCCTTCAGATGGCAAAGGAACAAAGTACTGCAAGGAGCTGTCAATCAGTAGGTGGCACTCTTCAAACTGACAATGGGAAGCCAAGTACCAGCACAAGTGAGGACACACAACACAGCAAAGTCTGGATCTTTAGCAGAAATACCAACAAGAAATACTGAACAATTTTAACCATAACTGACACCCACGCAGAATGCAATGGTTTCATTTCAATAATACATACATCAATCCTTGTATGTAATCTCTGAAAGGTATGTTCCTAAACATTGTAAATTTTGAGTGCTATAAATATTTTGGATGAACACTAGTGTATACTAGTGTACTAAAACCAGTATGTCAAGAAATTATCCATTACATCTGAAGGATACTTTCAGTGCAGTCTTGTAGCTAATTATGTAGACGTAAGTCAAACTCATCAGTTATAATAACAAAACATAGCATAATTATTTAGGGTTTACATTTGTTACAATAAATGGAATAGATAACTAAATCTTTTGGAACAATATATGATTTTTATTTCTGTGATATTTACTGGTGAAGATGTGGCCCATGCACCAAAAGACTGAATTGTTTTTAGAGTTCAAAGCAACACAAGGTATAACAAAAATGAAAACATTGCTCCATGAAACAGATGTCAAATTTTCAATTCCTGCAAATAGTGTTTCTTCATTTAACAATTACAGGCTTTTTTTTGTATTTTAAATACAGATTGAGATCAATACACATTATTGCTGATAAAGAGCAGATTTAGTAACAAAGTATGAGTACAGGTATTTGTAATTGAAACAGCCAGCAGAGGGAGTATAAAAACAAAACAATAAAACCCAAACAGCCCTTTATATACATATATATATATTTACTTATGATCTTAGCTTTCTTTTAGAATATAATAGTGCCCAAAATGCAAAAATCAGAATATTGTACAAAACACTGTATTTGAAAGTATTAAATATAATTACTTGAAACTAAAATACTTTTAAAAGTAGCATTACAAAAAGCTCATAATAGCCTCACCAAACTGAAATTGGATTTTAATGACAGATAAGGTTAACATCGACCAACAAGCTGCATTAGCCATTTTCAAGTTATAAATCCATGCACACACAGACTCTCATTCTTATTTTCCAAATCTAAAATTAAATTCATGACTTGAGAATATTGAGAGAATGTTTAGGTATAATCTATTTGTAAAAGAATATAGCATGAAATACTAAAACTAGAAAAAAGGTACTGCTGTACTATCTGTACAACAGAAGATTTAAAAGCAAGGAGGCCAAGCATATGCCCTAGATCATTAGTGGAAGTGAACACTTACATGACTGTTTCAAAGTCAAGTCGCTAAGTCTTGTATATGTTGAAATAAAAATTCAGTTCTACACTTTCAGGTTTTGACTATGTCCAGCTGATGAGAATGGCTTAAACACAACCAGAAGGAAGGACATGAATGGGATGATTGGAGCTGCCAGCCTTGTATTAGAATTTTAAATGAGCTGCCATCCTCCTCACACAAGTAACAAAAAGAAACCATCTCCCAACTCACCTACACTATCCCACCGTGCATAACCACACCTTCCACAGTCCATTTTACGCAAGGAGCAAGCTTACTGAGTTAACAGTGAAGGCGTTACCTCCTTTCTCAAGGCTTATGAGCACTAGGTACCCCCAAGCCATCAGGCAAACATGGGCAGCAGAGCTGAGGATTCAAAGGGACAGAGGATTAGTTATTTCAAACGCAGACTACATGCTTTACAGACAACCATTTGTAAAAATACTTGACTCGGACAAACAAGCCCTCCTTCACTGTAAACTGATTTTGCACGCAGTTTCCATTCCCTTCCCATGCCATTCCTTGCTGTCTACCCTATGTATTGGTTCATTATCCCTCTAAATAGAATGGCAGCAGTGCTTCAGACCAGGATACATGGTGTTCCTGTACATTAATGCAAAATGTAGTATTATGAAACACCAGTCCTGATGGGAGTCGCTGAATGACATCACTTATCATAACTATACACTCCTTTAGTGACGATTTTGCTTTCAATTAATGCAGAACCAGAATCCCTGGAGTGAAAACCAGAGACAATTCCATTTTCTACATTAGCATCTAAATTTTACTGGGTTTTAACTGTATTTAACTGTAAAACCAAACCCTGTCTACCTTTACACATGGGATTCATTGCTGAAGATCAGCATTTGGCTTACAAAACCCTGATTGCAAGTAATGAATACACAAAGCAGGAAAAAAAAGTGTCAAGCCAAGATTAACTTTGCCATTAGCGCAGCTAACAGGAATACTTTTAAGTTTATTTAAACTTTAGTTGCTATTTCCTTCCACAACTACAGATCTTACCACAGCTACTCTTTCTTAGAGTACTACTCAATCAGAAAGTCTTAGCATCTGGCACATGAAGGTGCAGCATAAACTTGCTGCATCACAAAAAAAAGAAAAAAGTCAGATGAAATGTAACTCTGTATAAAATATCAATATACCAATAATACTCTGACAAGCAGAAAGTCCCCATACTGTAAAATACTCATACCTGTCAGTAGACTCACAGGACACAGATGAAATATGCTACCCATGCAGCTTGAGAGACCTTGAGTATAGAAGGAACATGGGATGCTCCCCTGAAGGTAAGACATTTCACAGAAACCTGGAATACCGGGCAGCTTGCAGTATCCTAAATACGGTACAACTCCACTGGAGAATTGATTCAGGCTGTTAGATACTAAAAGTTTCTCATAACACTATGCTATGCACCAAGTTATTGATGTTAAACAGTCAAGAAAAACAACACACACCACATGAAGTTCATGTAAGCTTCTGCAGTCCAGTCCAGTGCTCTATTAGGAATCTTAAAAACATAAATAGCCAGATATGGCAAAACAAAGTATTGCAGAACCTAAAATTTTAATAATATCAAGAACCTGCTAACAAAATCCTGACTGGGGAGCATGCAAGTCAAAAGAGCTCAGAGGAGAAAGAAAAATACATCTCCAACGATTTCACTGTTTTCCAGTCATGAGGATTCTGTTAAGTCACTTTTAAATCTCTCCTCCAAAAGAGCTCATGTCAATTCTCTTCCCTACAGAACCCCCGTTTCCCTGTAAAAATATGTAGACCTTTTTGTCTTTAAAGTCAAACAGTGTATATGTGTACAATTTAGAAACTAAAATACAATTGAAGAAACAAAAGCTATGAGATACAGCACTCTGTCTTCACTATTCTACACGATCTCATCCTCTTCAAAACAATAGTAGCCTTCTGGCTGCACTGTAACCAGGACTGTGCACAGTACTCCAAGCAGTTGGACAAGTGCTCTTTGCAGTAGCTGCACTGGAACTGAATAGCATCTTGTTTGACTTCCCTCTACTCCTTTTTTCAGCCTGGTTTCCGAAGGAAATCAGACATGCAATCACTCGGGAAGCGTATGCATATGTATATAAGCACACACGTGGATGTCTGTCCGCCTGACCTCACTAATACCTTTTGAGCCCGTTGGTCAGTTTCAATCACATACAAAAAAGGAGAAAGATATCAGTCATTTAGGTTCTTGAAAGTTTCATGAGAGCAGGCTGCAGAGCACAGAAAAGTGTCTCCACAGCGAAAGAAGCTGCATGTCATCTTAGATGTCAGTAAACTCACAGGGGAAAGAACCATTCTGCCCCTTTCCTGCCTGCAGGAAAATCTGCAGTCAGAGGTCACGATCAGTCAATGATGACCAGGTTTCTTCTGTTCAAGTGTTCATAAAATAGCTTAAGTTGGAATTCACCAATGCTTTTAGAAGGGTGTTTTGAACAGAGCTGATGTTTTCCATGTCATTCTTTCTTGGTCTAGACATACGAGAGAATTGCCCTATGTGACACACACTCCCTGACTTGGTCCCTTGCTCCCAAGACCACTTACATTGAAACATCAGAGTTGCACCACACGCATGACAGCATCCTACTGCTCTCAAACACAGAGCAAACAAAAACTGGAAGAGCTTAGGATTCTCTTCAGGCCTCAAAACTAAACAAGTATGTGGCTCTGTAACATTATCAGCTATTGAATAAAGTTTCAAAAAGACAGTGCAGTAAATATATAGTCATTCTTATTCACCTCTACCGTGGAACAGAGAAAGTACTACGATGCTTGCAGGCTATTGTGCTAAAGACAGCTGTAGGGAAATAAGACACATAATGAGGTTTCAGCTGACATCTCTATAGTTATTCTCACATCCCCCCAAAATACGTGCATGTGTGAACTATGTACTCTTTGCCTGTATCCAAAAAGCCACCTAGTAAAAGCATGCTAACAGATTAAAATGCAAGTTTAGGGAGATCTTAAGGCTATGATTTAAGAAACTGTCACCAAAAAAAGCCCCCAAAAACCAACCAACAAACAAATAACCACGGCTAACTGAAGACACCCAAAGCATCAAAACACTAGGCGAGCAAAACAAAAAGTTTCTGATTAAAA
>JAVJGI010000062.1:39770694-39825117 GCA_035590275.1 Ibycter americanus | reverse complement strand
TGTGGCTGGAACTATAAATAATAAAAGTTTCTCTAGAAGTGTTATGCTATGTGATATATGATGGTGGGTACATTAATAAACCTGTGAAGACCATGTCTTTCCCTGGCAATTTTTTCCTTTTAGAAACACACAGAACTGTGCAAGGTTTCCAGTATTATTTTTCAGGGGAAAATTGCAATTCTTTATGGAAAGAAGATACCTCATATGCAAGGGTAGGATTTTTTTAATCTCAAAATTTTCAGGTACACATATTGCTACATATTACATTGTAATTAAAAGCAAAATACGTTTAATTAAAAAAAAAAAACAACTAGTGCCAATGTACAAAGGGAAATATTTACAATAATTGTATTCAGATTTGTTTCCTATAAAGGAATATGAAAGAAGCTAAAGAAAACCTTATGATGACATCTACCATTTTGTGCTGTCCTACAGCACAAAGATCAGATATTTACTGGTTTTATTTAAAGGGTGTTCAGAAAAGGAAAAGGCTGTTCGGGCTTAAGTTTCTTTTGTTAAAGTAGAGGACCCCCCTCCAGAGAAACTGTCCTCTAAATAAATTAAAACTCCAACAGCAGCTCTCTTTACGGAGATGCTATATTACAAACTCAAAGTACCATAAACACTGTAAGCTCTTTGATACAAAAACCATCTTTTGAATCATGTCCAGCACAACAGGATCCTGGCCTGGGACCAGGGCCTCTTAGGTAGTAATGAGACACAGCAAACAACGTAACAGTTGGCATGGTAGGCAACGGCACTGTTGTTACCTAATGCTATTGGAATAGTCATTTTTATTGCAAGAAAAATAAATAGGGTTATCAGGATTTTTGTAATTTTATCTTTCATAATGAAATCTCAAGTTAATTTATCACAGAAGAGCATTGCTATCTTCTAGAGACAAATAATTACGTTATTTCAATTCTGTGTTCAACTGGAACATAGAAATTCTGACCTTTACATGGATTAAAGTTGCTTTATATGTAACAGATTTAAGAAAAATCCAAAAGAAAAAGTTAATACTGACTTATCTTTTACTCCTTCACGATGAGTTGTGCAGCTTGCTAGCGTGTAGCACAGACCATAGGCTGCTACTGTCACAACAGGGATGGCCAGCTTTCCCCCATAACTCTCTCTTGCAACCCCCTTCTTCACTTTCCCAAATCTTCCAACCACTAGAAACAAGCAGACTCTTCCCCAACACGGTTTACACAGTTCATGAGCAATCCTACTGCCCTATCACTGGCAAATTCTGGGATGGAACTAGGAATCTCAGATCTGAGTTTAAGCGTACGGCTTTGTTCTAGCCTAAACCTACAGCTGATTCCTCTTTGATATTAACAACAGGGGCAAAAATAAATTCAGAGATCGAGTCCAGCCTTTAGAATTATCTACAAAGAAACCAAATTTATGGTGAATTCAAGCACCTTGTTGTGATATCTGAACATCACTTGGAGGGAAACAAGTTTCTTTTTGGAACAACCCTTTGTCCTTTTCACTTCAATTCCTCCTCTGTTTCACAGTTTGTGACAAGTCCTATTTCACTCAGTTGCAGTAACTACCAAGTTACCACCTGGGAAGAACAGGATTTCTACTCCCACCCCATCTATTAAAAATTCAATCCTGAAACTGTGGCTGTTGATAGTGAAACACAGTCATTAGTCTTCAGAGTTAACACCCTGATGAGACAGAAAGTGCAAAGAAACGCATACCTCTAGCAACCATGGGCTATTTAATGTTTTCTAAAACAGTTTGGTTTCAAATCCAAGCCCTGTTTCTATGCAGAAATATATCTTTGCAATTCTGAAAACTAGAAAGCTTGAATTTGAAATGAAAGCTTGAACTCTTCAGGTTATTCACCCCTAGCTCTCCTGTGTGGACTCTGTAACATGCATTCATTCAACACCACAACTGAGCTGGTAAAACTGAGAAAAGTTTATTATCTGAGTAATTTTTCTCTATCCCATTCTCACTTTAGGCACCAAGAAATTTAACCCACTTTATCTCCCTACAGCAGCACACATGCACCCACTATGAACATATACCTGCTGTCTTTATATCCCACCCTAGGATATACTTGCTATCTTTTTATTGCCTGTTTTTCACATTTCTCCCTCTCCTTTTTTCTCTTTTTCTTTCTCCCCCTCTGTCTCACAGAGACATAAAGAGCCAGTAGTTCTCTAGCTGCAGAATCAAAGTAATAGTACAGATTTCCTTTGGAAAACACTTTAATATCAACATGTGAAAAACACCATCTAGAAGGCTGGGGTGTTGCTGCCATCATCCCTGAACAAACACTGTTTCACATACGCAACCCTAGACCACTGCAGACAAGTTTATTTGATTCAGTACAATTCTTCTCCCCCAGAAATAAGACACCACCATCATGTACGTTTATTTATTCGTTCTCTTTTTTTTGTCTGTTTACTTACTCCCCATTACCTCCTTTGCCATCATCCAGCAGCCCCCGTTAGTCCAACACCTTTCTCTCCCTCATGCACAATACATCCTTCCATCCTTCTTTCCAGTTCACCATTTCTCCCCACACTACCACATCTGCCATGTCTCAGCAAACATACTTCAAGCCGGCAGCATCCCTGTTTGTCTCAGATGCAACAAGCTCTTCCCCTGCTTTCCCTTTGCTGCATTCAAAGTCTTCCCCCAGCAGAAGCACCTCCTCCTGCCCTTCTGCTGGCTAGGTCCCATGGAGAGCTCTGGTACTCACTAGGGGAGGGGGATTCTTCCGAAGACTTGGGTCTAAATGAAGGTCAGCTGGTAAAGCAGAGGAAGAGGAAGAACAGAGACTGCTTGTGCTCTACCAGAAGCCTGGGGCTGCCTGTAGAGGAGACTTTAGGAAGATAGAAATGAAGCAGCAGCATCTTATCAACCTAGCCACAGAGACAGAGAGTTGCTCATCTCTCCTGCTTGGTATGGGTTCCCTGAATGATTGGGAGACTGAGTACAGACCAGGGAGCTCAAGCAGAACAAACAGGACACAACCTAATCCCATGATAACACAGGATCAGCAGCTACTCCAAAACTAGCCCAGAAATAAAATAAGCACAAATAATTTCTTTATGAGTTTTCCTTAGAAAGAAAGTAAAGTTATGTTCCATAGGTATAACTGACAGGAGTCCTGTTCAGGCTAGGAAGCTTTGTGTTCATGTTAGCCAAAGAAGATGGGGATTTTAAGAGATATTGATTGCTTTATTATATAGAAAATAAATGCAAAGCAGTATACTGCAAAATACTGCAATCACATTTGGAAGGAACAGAGCTGAGTATCTTAGCAGATTTTTGCACACAGTTTATTTGAACTTATCTTTTTTTTTCCCTTTTTTCTGTAAATGTCCTGAACCTTGGACAAAAGCAGAAGAGAAAGCACAGCGTAACCCACTTGAAGCAATCTCTACAGTATCCTCAGCTCAGCCTCAGCTTTGTCTTGCTGGATCCAGACTGCAGAGATGTAAATGCTGCACTTGTGGGTTTGACTATTTTCAAGACAAAGCAGCAATGTGGCTCCCACTGAACCCCATAACTCAGAATCCCTACACTGAGAAAGCTTCTGGCAAGCCTTCTAGTTTGTAGTTTCTAAAAGCAGAAAAAGTAAATCACACAGTAGTCCCAACACCCAAGTTACATCAGACCATCTCTACATCTGATCTGGCTCATGCACACTCAGATATAATTATCTATCATTATCTTTTTTTTTTTTTTTTTTTAAAGTACAGATTGACATCCAGACTAAACAAGCCATTAATGCAGGAGCAACTTTGGTTTTATTTCTGGAGAAAGGGCTCTTCCCTGAGATTGCAAACCTCCTATTTAACAAAAGCTCTATGTGGGGTTTTTCACCCATGGCTACTCTAACCTAAGTTGTGTTTTGACTGGATGTGGCTTCACTAAATAAAATCTAAAGGATTTTATTGGAAAAGCAGAATTGTTGCTGCCAATAGCTTTTGTTGCCTGTCAGCCCTTGTCCTGCACACGGCTTATCACAGTATAGACTCAAAATTGAAGACCATTTATCTCACCTACAAAACTATCAGAGTTGATTTTCTAACTGTTTAAACCCCATGGAGCTCCAAAATAATAGGCTACCGTTAACGCAGCTTTAAATGATCTGTGGAGCAGGACTTTAAATGAGGGGGAAAGGGAGCCACCAAAACCTTTAAAAGGGGAAGAAAACAAAAATGAGACAATCAGGCAGACTTTTGGTGTGAGGGGAAGCTCAGGGAACAGCACATGCTACAGGAGGGGAACCTACCCACCACCCCCTCGCCTAGAAGCCAGGCTCCGGCTGCAGGCGCTGCCACACGGAGCCCATCGCTCTCTTCCAGGTCAGTGGAGCTCTGAACTAGAGGCCTGCGAGGGATCCCCTGATCCCTGACGTCAGTCCCTACTATCGTACACTGGTCACACATCTAAAAATCAGTTACGCAGATTCCAGTGCCCCAGTAAAAAGATCATTCAGAATCTCACTCTTCCTCCTCCCCATTTCCAGCCAAAATAAATGTACATCCATTTCTTTTGGACCAGCTTTTCCTTCCAGCTTTAAATATCTCTTCTGACTTCTTGATCTTTGGCATTTAAAAGGAGCATTAGTATCTTTCTCAGACTTCATTTTCCTTGACTAATTGAGGCAGAACCTTTTAGTTCTTTCATACAACAGTGGCTCCAGCCTCCTGATGTCTCACCTTACAAGCCCTTCTCTATACCTCTTCCACTTGGAATTCATCATTCCTCAGTACAGATGACTACAGTTGCAGACACACTCTCACTAAGATTTTACAGATGGCTTAAACACTTGCCCAGTTCTTTTGGAGAAATTTTGCCTGATATATCATGGTCGCAACACTGAGGGGGTGGGAGGGTTCACTGTTGCCCAAGTCATTTTGTGTTGAACACAGCCGTGGGGACTTTCTTTCTTCTCGGTTGTTTCCAACTGATGAGCTCAAAGACAAAATTCATATTTGTCCCTAGGTGAATGATTTTGCACTTTGTACTGCTACGTTTCATTCCACTTCCAGTAATGGACTTCACAGCTCTCTGAATCATCCCCAAATCTGCTCCAGTTCCCCTCTGTGCAGACAATGGCCTCTCAAATTTTGTAATGTACAAACTCTGCTAACACACCCCTACTTGCATACAGGAAAAATATACAAACACCAATTCAGTCTCCAAACACATTTTGCTTAATTCAACTTGTAACCTTCCTTATGCCAGTGGGGCAATTGTTCTCCCTTTAGCTATAAGCACCTAATTCTCAGGTGAGCTAGCACACCCAACCTTTCTGCAGTCTTCGCAAATACTCAAGATGTTGCCTGACAGCTCTGCAGAACAGGGAAGTATCATTCATTAATGCTGCCTTACAGAGGAAGAAACACAGAAGTTTAATTTTTTCCCCCCTAAAGTTATGCAGGAAGTTTAAAAACAAAAAGAGTTAGAAAAGAACGTTGGAAGAGTGACACAAAAGTATCCTGGTCCCCCCTCTACTCCTCTGCCTGCAATATCACCCTGTGTTTTCTCATCTATCGCGCACATGAGGAAGGTGCCCAGGCTGGAGCTGGCTTCAGGCAGAGGCAAAGTAAGCAGATCCCGAAAGCCGCAGACTGCCAGAGGGCACCTGGCCGCCTGCTCTGCCCTTCCAGGAAGGCGAGCAGACGAGCTCTTCCAGCAGGGTAGCCACACAACGAGCACAGCTCCAGCCCTGCCTAAAAAGCCTCCTGCTGCCTCAGCCACCGAGGGTATGATCACAATGCGTGGCTTGTCCCTAGTGCCTGCTGTCCTGCTTTTTTAAGGAAAAAAAACCATTCTGCTCTCCTTTGTTTTTCCTCTTCCCATGGCCATTTTTCTTTGTTATACATGACACTAAACAGTTTTTAAAACAAACCCTCACATTCAACAGAAATGTAATTTTTCAAAATTGCACTTATTGCTGAGATCAAACCATCCCTCCTGGGCTGTGAACTACCAGCCTTCCATGCAGGCCCGCTCCACCGAACATTAAATTACGATGTACATAAATGACTTGATTTAATCTGAGAAGAAATTTAGAAACTCCAAGCAACAGTGACTGACCTGTTATTTGATTTTCAAAATCCACCAGCCTCTTGTTTATTTGTTTGTTCATAGTGAGATGCAAAAAAGCCCCCACCCCCCCAGTTATACATACCTTCTTGTAAGCGAGAACTTGTTCTCTGTAATCAGATATCTGGCCTGGGCTGGGCGCAGAAGGAAGATTCCCACCTAGAGATTAGTGCATTGTCAATATTAACAGCTTTCATGACATTGCTGCGTTACACTGCCAAGCAAAAATACTTGATCTATGTGACCCGTATTGAAGCCTGGCACACAGTTTGAGGTGCTTCTGAAGTTTTTCTTAGGGTTTCCCAATAGTTAGGTTTCAGGCAGCAATGTGAACATAACTGACACAGCGGCAGCTGCTGCAGTTGCACCGACCTGTACTCCTTTTTGGGACACAAATGACCCCATCACAGCAGGATTTATTACAGCTGCTACGCCTCTGTACACTGGGTTCAGATTAGTTTTCTAAAAGACATTTTGAAATGGCTCTTGTTTTGAGTAACAACACCACCACAGTTAATTCATACTACTCCTCTGCTATGAAAATCAGTATAGCTGTGTTTCAGCAAAGATATTTCTCTATAGAAAACAGATCTCAGTGTACACTACTTCCCCAAGTCTCTATAGCACTTCAAGGAAGTACAATAATAAATGTAGGAAGGAATGGAAAAGATGTAGAAATCTGATGTATGAAAGTATACAAAAAGAAAGGAAAACCAGCTGTGTTATCAGATGGCAGGTTAAAATTCGGAAGGAAGGGAAATGTAGAGAAAAGTAATGGGAAGGTAAGTCACCATCTTGGAGCTCTGGGGGAGCCCCAGGAAAGGATGCATCATCTTTACTGAAAAAGCATAGCATCTTTTTTGGTTGTTTAGCTAGCAGTTATTGTAAATCCTACCACACCCTTGCTGTAGATGCAGGTAATCAGAAATACGCTTGTCTAGTGGACCCTTCACGTTCTTACTTCCCAGCCCACAAAACAGTCATCTTGATGAGAAGCTCAAACTGAACAATGATAATTCAACCATTCACCCACGAGAAAGACAGTGTCCTCCCTATGCCTGAAACCTTGCGCCTGATTCTTTTCTGCTTTGTGCCAGAAGCCATGGCCTTCAATGGGCTGAGTTACTTCTACTGCAAAGAGCCAGATAGCATGTTTTTGGCCTTTCCTTCCAGCCCTTCCCTTGCCTGCCTGCCTTATTCACTCTCTTTGTAATGCTGCTTTTTTCCCCTGTTTCAAAGCCTCTCCAACTGCAGCTTACAGGGATCTGGCTGAGATGAGGTTGTCTCTCTTTCTAGGGCAAATAATGCTGGAAGTTACCTAAAGCCTTATGCTGGGGGTGAGTACTTGCTGAAGTGACATGGGACAAGGAGTAGATCCATTTCTCAATGAACTCTGGAAGCAGAGGGAAGTTTAGGAATCCCTATGCAGGTAACACTGATCGATTTGCATGAAATGAGCAGCAGCGAACGACTTCAAGCCCACCACTCCAATTAGATGAATCTACCAGATGGAAAATTACTTAAAAAGCTAACAAGACTGTCATATTTTGCTGATTCATCAGCATGTGCCCTCCAAGCATGTTTGAAAACAAAACAAAACAAAATACTCAGAAAGCCAGGGAAAGCAGAATTATAACTGGGCTTTTCACACATGAGACCAAAACAGACTGTCCACATTTGTAGACTCAGTCTTCACTGGCTATTTAGATGTAAGGCACATTTTTCAAGCCCTGCATTAACTGCTGAATGAAAGGGACTTCTTTATAGTTCTTTACAACAAGTATATTTTAAAAAGAAAGTCAGGTGGGACAGAAGGAATAGATGTTATATAAAAGCCCGTTTGTACTTAATGCACCAAAGAAATTGTTTAAAGTTCATTATTCCCTGGTGTCACTGTCTGACTAGGTAAGTCCGTGTAAGTTACACTGGGAATAATACTGATTTTGCAGATATCTTCAAAACCATTATGGTCTGCTGTTTGGGAAATGCTTTGGTTACTTAAAAGAAGTTTTTTTCTGAATTTCTTTACTTTTGGCATAATTTTTAATATTGTACTTACCATAAGAGCCCAATGGAATGAGGTTTTTGGCTCCAGTGGTACACACTGTGATCATGGTTTTGTTAGAGGTTTGCATATTCCAAGCACAAACATTGACCATCCTCAGCTGACAGGTCATTTCAGCCCACGTTTAATCCTTGGAACATTTTATTCTTGTGTGTCTAAGGACTCTGTGAACACTGTGTTTGTGCAAATGGCTATGCACACAGAACTAACTAAATAATTAACACTAAATACTGAGGTATACCTAAGCATTTGTGCATGGTGATGGTACCTGGTTGTTTTCAGAAACTTGAGGAGTCAGGCTAGTGTAGTGTAGTTAATAACTAAAAGGGTTTTCTTCTTTTCCAGAAAAGCTAAAACCATATAACTGGTTAAAAATATTTAGAATACGCAATGCGTAACCGTGCTGTTGGAATCACTGCTATTTTAAAAAGGAGGTGTTTATAGAGAGCTAACGAGGTTAAGCTTGAAATTAGAAAAGAAGTTCACCTCAGTTTCAGAATTTAGGCTGGCAATTCAATGAATGAGGCTAGGAAAAATCTTCTCCCATGTGCAGATGATTCCACAGGTGCCTTCACTGAGATTTCTTGCAGATTATTCCACAGTTTCTAAGAGTGGACCCTCTCAAATCAGGGCAAGACCACTAGACAGGCTTATCTGCAATGGCTTCTTCTCTGTTTCTAACAAACCTAGCTTGGGGAAAAAATAAAAAAATGCTGCAAGAAAGGGGGACGCACGGTTTAACGAGACCAATGGAGCACTTCAGATGAAAAAGAAATTTGGTGGAACAGAAGATGAATAAGGACTTCAGAATATAGCCCGACGAACAGACTGCATTCCCAAACGGTACCTGGCTGGAACAGTTGGTTTAACTTGTTCTGTGTGATATAACAGTACCTAAGAGTAGGAAGCAATCTAAAAATATTAGTGTTCATATGTTAGCAATAGTGTTTTTACAAAACATTAAAATATTGTCAGAAAGTAGGGATTAAAGCATGCAGCACAAATGTAGTAGTTGCCAAATGTCTCTGTCCCATATTGTTGGAAACTCTGAAATGTGCCTGTTCACAAATGCCTTCTGGACATTGATTTTCTGCCTCACTGTCTCGCTCCTTTCCCCCACCCCCAGTCATCAGTTTTCATTTGCAGCTCTGTGAATCACAAAACTGAACGCACTCTGAATCACCCCAACACTCATCCAAAAGGTAATTCCCCAAGCAACAATTTGCTTGATGTGGTGATTGCAAACAACATATACGTGGCTGAGGCGCGAGGAATTGCGTGTTACCACCAGACAGTTTTGGCCACCAAGGCCAGCTGAGCTCAGCTGGGAAAAATACTCCACCTTTTAGAAAGCTTAGCTATTCCCGTGGCCCTCCCCCCCCCTTGATTTTTTTCCCCCATATGAATGTATTGGGGGAAAAAAAAAAGTTATTTTAAAGCTGTCTGGAATATTAAAATGTAAACAAGAAACTGAAAGGGACATACGGATATGGACACACTAAGATCTCCCAAACCTCTTGAAATGTTAGCTTTTAATGACTCTCTCTTCATCTCCAAGAAGCTGCACTGCACGCTCATACTGGGAGACACTTTTGTGACAACTTGATACATCTAAACATAGATACCATTTTTTTCTGATTTTGGTTGCACATACTGGAACGAGTTTGAAATGGGAGGGGGGAAAAAAGTTTGCTTTCTCTCCCAGTAGAGCAGCCTCTCTTGGGGGTGGAGGGGCTAAGAAAGCATACTCTGGGGACACAGAGGGCACTCCTGGGTCGGGAACAGCAGTCTGCTCCAGAATTAGCTCTCCCTCTGACAGCCCATCTTCTTCCACACCACAGGACAGGAATTCCTCTCTAGTGCCCATCCTCCTTGTTTAGTCCCACAGAGGGTATCCCATTGGTACCCTGCTCTCTCCTCCTGCTCTCTGCTGACAGGAGGACCAATACATTTCAGCTAGTCATCCAAACTGTTAGTTCAGCCCTTCTCCTTCTCCCTCCATTTAATAAAGGGTTGCAATGATGAGGCAAAATTGATTACCTCAATTTGCACTGCCTCGCCCTGATTCTTAATGCAGTCAGGCAGATGTTGCCTCTAACAGGATGCAGGAATTATTCCTCAGCAACAGGTGATGCAAGTTCCTTACACCTTACTCTTTATGTTGGAAACCTTTTAGGCATGTCTGCTTTCCATTACTGTAGGCGCGAACGTTACTGATCTCATTTTTATCTCCTTGTCTTTCATGTCTTTCTACACAGAGCTTTTCCTTCTCCTCTTTCTAAGTCGTCCCCTTGACAGATTTTGCATGTTTGAGTTTCTAGGAGCTGGTGCCTTGTTTCATTTAACATCTTTATGGCTGTGCTTGAATCATGACTGCAATGCTGAGCAGTGCAAGACTCCCCAGAAAGGGCTTAGATAAATCCCACTCTCTGTACCTCTAAACCTCTTCTTCCTTTCTCCCCGTGGACTTACTGCAACTCTGGAGCGAGGCCTTGGTCTCCAGGGGTGCTGAGAGGGCTCTGGCCCTGGAAAGAGGATTCAATCCCCTCCAGACCCAGCCAAACTTGCCCAGGGTGCCAAGCTCCACACCATCACCTGCATTCAGCACCTAGGGGCCCCCTGTGCTCTCCCTTCCCCCACCTCTTAGCCAATGTCAAATGCCTTACTTTCATTTTCCAGGGTCTCTTTACAAGAAAATCCCCTTCCCTCCTCCGCCTGCCCATCCTCCTCCTCTCACTGTCTCCATCTGCTCAGCCCGGTTCTCCCCCATCTCCATTCACCCCCTCACTCCAGCCCCTTTGTGTTGCCCTCCCATGCCCGCTTGCAAGCTCTTTTCATGCTGTTTCTTTGCCTGAATTTCTCCTCTTAAACCCCATCTGGCACGCATTCACTCTCTCTTCCTCCCTCCTTATGGCCCTTCACAAAATTAACTTCAATAAGCCTTAAACAGTGGCCTCTGCCACATTCAAAAACAGGCCTTTAAACTTATTCATATTACCCTGAAAGACTCACTGGCATCAGTCATCTGAATTAGTTTTTCCAGTAATCATGCCGGTCTCTCCTTCATTCACTTTCCCCCCTCTTCCCTCTGACCCCCCTCCCTGTTGCCCTTCCCTCCTGTTTGTTCTCCTTTTAACTCGGACTGGAAGCTTTTCAGGGCATCTTTATCTTGATTGGAAAGTGACGTGCATGTTGATGAGAGGATTGAGCTGAATGCAACCAAAACATTCTGCTAACTCCAGACACTGCTGTAGATTTTACATCTGAGCTGCCTTAGTAAATACCAGCGAGAAAGGACGAGTTCAGAAGTTGTAACTAGAGGTTTGGCTCATGCCAAGGAGTGATTTCCCGAGGTAAAGTCTGATAACCCCTTCTTCAACAACAACTGGTGTTTTGCCCTCCCAACTGAAGGCGACAGAATCCACCAGGAAACTTATCACTGTTTTCCAGCACACAGGAGCAGCTCACAGCACAACCCAGGCTCCCCAGCATCTCCAGACTTGCAGTGGGTGACCCTTTTTAAAACTTTGGATGACTGCATTTTACATGCTCTCCACATCAGCATGCCAGATCTGGCATTCCTCTCCCACAAACACCAGTCACTGAATTTCACTAACTCAGTAGCCACAAGCATTGTGCTGCTCAAACTTTGCAGGTAGGTAACCACATCTGCCCGCCCTGCCTTCTCCAAATTGAACTGGAGATAATGTGTATATACCCAAAAATGAGCTGCAAAAGGCTATTTTTTCCCTCCTAACATACAGAAGAGAGTAAAGATGCATAGGTCACTTGGTTATTTGTATAATGGTAGCACTCAAGAGGGCCTGTGGGGACCCAGGCACTGTGCAACACCTACTCTGGTGAGTCTGTCACCCAAACCCTGTAAGGATGTTCCCAGTGGGTGCAGTTACGCTGCTGGGAAAAGTACTCTGGGCAAGCAGAGAGGGAAGGCACAGAGGCCAGGGACAAGAACAAGAGGCAAGGATAGCACCTGACCTGCTGTGAAGGGGGAAGGAACCAAGAGTCCTCTGACAGAGGCACAACTGACTTACCTGCCTACTCCTTCAGCAGTCCCCAACGGCAATTTGAAATCACACAATTAATGCGTAATGGGTTGCATCAACAAAGTAGCCTAGCATCAAACACAAAAAGCAGAAGTGTTTGCATGTTGGCAGTGCATTACTGAATTACCATCTCCAGGAACAACAAAGGAAGAGCAAAAAGATACCCAAACAACTTCCTTTGCAGGGAAGAGCATCAAAATCAATGCAATGGTACAAAACTGGAGTGGAATGGGTATCTCAGGAGGCTGGTAATAGTTACAGCATTTCATCTTGAGGCTGACCAGACCAGTAATTGAGCTATTAATGTTCTAAGACTCAATACAGCACTCCTGACCCCTTAAGAAAAGGGGTCTCATTTCATTCACAGGGAGATGTTTCTGTCAAGTACAGCTCAAACCTTTCTCTCTGCTCTGATGGCTTTCTGGTTGCCTGTAGGGCATTAACAGTTGCAAATCATTTCTATAAACGGGAGGGCAACACACTTTGAAAACACGTCTCTAGAATGAAAAGTTATTAACAAGCCTTCTCAGTAGTTTCAGTGGAAGAAACACTGGGCTGAATTGGCTTGCAGACTTAACTCTCTTCATCCATTCGTAAGAATCCTTCCAGCCAGAACAGAAGAAAACAGGGCCACGATGCTGCTTCTGGGCCTAAATCTGTCCAGGCCTGCCAGTCTCAAAGCTATTGGTGAGGAGCAGCTGGAGTTTCCACAGCTGGGATGGCTTCAGCATCTTGGTGGCATTTTCATGGCCAGAATTTTTATCACAAAGAGCAATCCCAACCTCCCATCAGAAAAGCAAATTTAACTTTTGGGAGATTGATTATCACTAACCATTACCTTGAGAGGAATCTCAAGACTCCTCCTTCCAGTTTATTGACCTTCAGTTTTTAACTGGTTGTCAAGAACCGGATTTTTTTTCATGGAGAAGATTTATGAGAGGGCGTAATTAATCAAAGCATCTGACTGCAGGGAAGTGCTAACACCCACGAAAGCTAATTTTCAAGGACTTGTAAAGCCTCATGCACCTTTCTAACGGTACTACGGAAATCTATAGCCCAATAATTCATCCCTGAGTTTTATCTCTGCTAGGCCAGCAGAACCCCAGGGACAGTCCCGCAGTTTCAGAGTGACGACAGCAGACTGTGTTCAGCAGCCGCTATACATTTCCTTAAAAAGTCACCAGAATTTTACTAAATTTCTCTTTTGTCTTTCACTAAGAGCATTGAGATGTATCACTATGAAGTGGCCGTTTCCTGAACTTAGCTTTATATGGGTTTTTTAGATTTCATTTAGACTAAGAAGTTACCAGTTTGCTTGTCAGGGCTTTGAAGCAGGGACAGTCTACTGTTCTGCATTCGAGCAGTGTAACAACTAGCACGACAGACCTCTGTTCTGGGTTAGTCCAGGGCAATTCTGAAAAAAAAATAGCAAATGGTCAGTACAGGGGATACAGTGTAAGTACCTTAAACGCACCATTCTCAATTGACCTTTCTTCACTGCAGTTTAGGAGCGACCTCTGCCCCTGGAATGCAAACAGTAGCACAGTGGTCTCCTTCCAGTGTCTACAGTGCCATAGTCACAAGACCTTGGCACAAGCAATTTTTTGCCAGGGGAATATTGGGGTAGAGAGAGACTTCACTGAGCCTCCATGCATGTATACACAGGGTGCATGAATGTCAGGGAGTAGGAGAGATTAATGAAAACTTGGTTTAAAACACCTTGTTACTTCACAGTAACAGTCCAAAATGCTGTAGCCATAACACAGTGTTAAGATGTGGTTGGTTTAGCCACTGCTGTGAAAGACTAAGTTTTATTCTGGTGCTTTTTAATAAGAGGGAAGGAAATGCCTCACATTGCTCAGCAATGATTCCTTTGGGCAATTAGGAACGACATCAACAGGCTAGAGGGAGGTTTGCCCAGAAAAATGAAGGGTGCGGGCCAGAAAGCAACAACAGCAGACCCTTGGAGGTTTGAAAGTAACATGAAGGATACCCAGAGGCAAGACCGGGAACATCTTAAATCAGGGAAAACAGCAGTAGCTGCATAAAGCCCATGCTGTTTTCTGTTTTCAGGTTTACAAAAGCTTCTGCAAATGAGTAATCCATGTGAAAACGTTAAAAGGTTACAGATAAGACACGGAGTAAACTCAGCTGTATCTGTGTCACAACCAGCAATATGCTGCATTCCTAACTAGAAGATCCTGGATACATTTTGGAAGGGACTCAAGCTGCCAGGCTCAAAGCCAACACAATCTGTGGGTGGGTGCTGGATGCTTGCCTTGACATCCTCTCCTTGCCAGTGAAACCTATGGAGTAATAATGGTATCAGTTTTGGAGGGAGATTTCGTAGTGTTTAAAGCTAGAAGAGACCACAAGTTGATCTATCATGACCTCATGCTTATCACTGGCTGGTAAATTTTACTACTGCCTTTTCTGTTGAGAATAATGATTTTGATTACAATAAAGCAATCCATTCTTCAATCAACCAAGCCCTTTGCATACTGCAAAACTATGAGCAGGAAGGGAAGACGGAGCTCAAACCCTTGCAACCACAGGTGTGGTACAACCACACATTCCTTGTAGGTGATCCACATACCTATCCTGAGTTAAAATCAAGAAGCTTCCCAGGTCTCAGCCAAGTGACCAGGAGAATAATTTTTCCTCTGCTCCAAATCCTATCAGCAGTTTCACATGGGGGCGTAAGGCTATGAGACAGTAGATTGGTACCTTAAAATGAGAACTCCCTCTACTATCTACCCTATCAGGTCTCTCATCTACAACCGTGACCTGTCCATGAGGAGTCAAAAGGTGAAAAACACCCCCAGAATGCATCTTGCTAACTGTGCATCAGAGAAAAACATCCTTCCTAACCCCTGTGGGCAGTCAGCTGGAGCATGAGACTTTATTTTAACACCAGGTTGTCTTCCAGAAAGGAAATGGGTGAAGACAACAGGATGGAAAGACTAAGTACAAAACCACAGCACTGTCTCAATTCCAAGCAAATGTGCCACCTTCCAACTCCAGTACACTACGCTGGAAACTTACAAGGTAGACATTTCTGAAGATCGCACTCAGAGGTAAAATCATACTATGAGCTCCCAGTCTCTTCTAGCCCTGTCCAACTTCTAAAAGCAGCAGCAGAAGGAATTTTTAACAAAGAAGTTAAAAGAAGGTAGACTAAGACCACTGAGATGATAGCAGCATGAGAAATAGACAAAACATAAACCTGAAAAATGAGAGACCAAACTAGGCTCATTGAGAGACAACAAAGCAAGCATTAATTTGAAAGTGTGGAAGACTGAACTAGTTTATTCTGTATGTGAGGAAATAAATGTTAACAATTCTGACAACATTTGCAAGTGAACTAATGAGCACAAGGAGCCGAAAAATGGTTGTGAACAAGGGGTAAGCACGCATATTTTAGGGATAGAGGGAGATGAAACACTATGTCAGTATGAGTTACCCAGAGATGAAAGATGAAAACTATGACTCATTCACTATTTGTAGAAGTATTTTCCAAGTATTTGGAAACAGACATTTAGCAAATCAAGATTCTAGAAGATAGGCTGACATTATCTTCCTGAAAGACCAACACCTAAATTGTTTTAAATGCTCAGAGATATTTATGAGTAGCCAGGGGGTGCACTTGGAATTATGAAATTTAATTAGTGAGTCACTACAGGATTTTGAAGCGTAAATCAGGTCAAATTAATTTTTATGCATTAGCTGTTGGTCTTGATTCAGGCAAAGAACTCACAGATCCAACGTAACAGACCTTCAAGGATATTTACTTTTTAATCAGGTTCCATGTGGACTGGATTGCTGAATAATCCATTTCATTCATTAACAGCGGTTTTAAGAAATGAGTCTCATTCTGTAGCCAGTATGTTAAAAAGTCCATTGACTATCACCGCTGCAAAAGCTTTCTATTGAAGGAAAAGGGAGCAAGAAGGCAGAGATCTAAATCCAGAGGGTTTGTACCCTACCCTGAAGCTGGTGAGTAGCAGAGCACCAACAGGGCTCTCATCATTCATTGACCATTTACATCAAATACAAGAACATCACTGTCCCTTGCACTGTACTCTCCAGGCAAGGCGCTCCCGGCACTTTCCAAAGGTGGCTGTTATGCACAGACAGCTGGATCTGGGCAAGGCTTGACGATCTACCTCAAGTCACACAGCCAGTGTCTGGGTTTGTGCCAGGGAAGCAGTCATGGTTTGGCCAATGGGAATGATGAGAACAAACCGTAAGCAGATTTCAAAGATGTGCCCACTTCTGTCAAGGTCGTGCTGAGTGCTATTGCTAGCATCATTCCTACTACCGCAGCAGCAGAATTTCTTCCTCAAATCCCTGTTCTGTTTCTAGCTCCTTTTTTTGTGAAAAAAAATCATGTGGTCTTGCTCTCATTGTCAGACATACTTGCCTCTGTGCCCATTATTCCCTGTGCTCATCCATCTTCTCACCTGTTTGCCAGTCAATCCCTGATCTGATGATTCTGGCAGGTTCTGTCTCCTGTTCTTTGTTCAGAGTAGAACAGCATGAAAGAAGGCTAGCAGCTACTTGTTTGCAGCAAGAAGAGCATGCTTTATAAACCCAAGTTCTTACAAGTGTAGTATGGAAGTAGCATTCAATCACATTGTGCTGTGGTTGTCTGGTATCAAAAATGGAGGTATATGAAATATCTGAACAAGGCAAGGGTTATTTCCTTGTCCACTGGAAACTTTTGCATGGAGTACAGCAACTCACAATGAAATAATTGCTTTAAAAAAATCATTAATTATTCAGTTTCTCCATTTAATGCTGCTGACAGTGGTTGCTATTTGCTTATGCATTCTTCTTTTTTCCTTTTGACCATAAACACAGACAGAAAAATTCCTCTTAGAATTTTTTTATTGTTTTAAAGTCATGGTACTAGTGCTTGAGGTGCAGTCTAAAAACTGATCACTCAAGTTTTAAAATCATGTTAAACTTGGTGATCCAAAGGAAGTTGTCCAGAGCATAAGGCAGGGATATTGGCATGTCAACTGAACAAAACTATATCAAAAAAACCCAAACCAAACCAAACCCAAACCTCAGAAAACACTATTATTTCACACCAAGCTGTGAATAATTGAAGCTGACATCCCTAGCCGAATGCCAGCCAGTTTTTAAACAAAACCTGGGGGACAAGATGTGCACCAAGAAGGTACTTGCTGGAAGTACAAAGGCAAAAAGCCTTCCTTATGGATCTAGCGACTTTTGGTCAGTTCTACCACCCAGCCCAGCCTGGTCTCTGGGATATTTCACATGGCAGAGTTCCTGTGATCTTTCTTCCAGAGATGCTCTAGACAATTTGACTTTCTGTTGATGGCTCATTTTACTCTCTGGCTACAAGGCATCAGCACAGTGCTCCTGTGTTTGGCTTAGCAAGATTAAAGGAAACAGTTTTTAAACCTATTTTCTGGCCCTTTCCACATGCCCTGAAAAATGAAGACTTGAAAATAATTTGCTTCAGACTAGTTTTGTAAACCAAGGGTCTAAATTAAACTTAAGAACTAAATGCTAGGCCCCAACTAAGCTGGCACTGTCTTTCCTTAAGTGTTTGTAATCGCTGCTCTCAAAAGAATAAGAAAGTTATAAGCAGTAGTCTCAAGCCAGAAGGTACTTAAACCTCCACACATTACTAAACCAACACCATTCAAAAGCAACTTCCGCAAAGAATCCCTAAGGTATTTACACGTGCAGTCAGTAGAAGAGACCAGAATTATCTCAAAAATATTAAACAAATTAAAACAAATCACTTGAGACCCCATGTTTAATAAAGAACTGTGGGGAGACCGTGTTCTATATTTTCAGTTTCTCTGAATATTTTTGTTGGAGTGAAATGAATTAAAGGATGTACATTCCAGTTCAGCCCGTAGCTGACATGCACGTTCAAAGACAATATTCCCATGAGACATGTAAACGGTTTGCTAGGTTCCCTGAACTCTTCTTAGGGCTCATGCATACTGTCCTGTTACAGTGGTGGGGGAAGATACTACCCACTGGTTGACCCAGGGTTACCAAACACACGCTCACAGGTGAGACAGCAGAAAAAGTTTAGGTAAAGGCAATATATATTTGAATTTGTAAAGGCACAAGGGGTTGTCTTGTCTCTATCAGCACATAGCAACTCAACGGTGAGCCAAAGCCCATAGTAATAGTTTCCTACACTCCAGCAACACAAGCATGGTCAGTAACAAGGACAGCCTTATACTGCAGACTTCTATGCTTCTATGCAGGAGCTCTGCAGCGCAGATATGGTAGGGGCAGGAGCAGCAGATACACATGACCTTCTTCTGATTGCCAGCTCTAAGCTTAGGGGAGGAAGAATGTCTTCCGCTTTTTTTCCCACATGTAACCATTTGGTTAGTACTTTCATTTCCCCTGCATCAGCATTAGGGGATTTCACCAACTTTATCAGGTAGAGAGATCGTGTCATTGAAAGTGGCAAGTGGATAAGTTCCTCAGAAACAATTCAGGTGAAAGGGGCTTAAAAGGCAGAGCACTGAGAAGAGGATAGGTTTGACACATAAGGCCCCAAACTAGATCCAGTTAATGGCTCTGCAGAAACTTCTAGTATGATTTAATCCCTCTTTTGACACCTTTTACAACCAGGCCAATGGTATTTCTCAGTCTTGTGAGGATGATGCTAGAGATACTCAGATTTGGTGATGATGAGGAGCTTCAGCAACTTCCATGATGAGTAACAACTGGCAATACAGTATGGGCACCTATCTCTTCACAGGTATATTTAAAAAAAGCAAAACAAAACCCACAATCCATTTGCATCAGCTCTGAATCCTGTATGATTGATTTTGGATTTCCATACTTTCAATATACAGAGCCTAAACAGGTTTAATCCAGTTTAGTGGTTATAAAAGTATAATCATTAAACACCAGCAGCAAATACTATATCACGGAACAACAACAAAAAAACCACAAACACCAAAATCTCAGAAATCTAAGCTTGCCTATAAGAATGGCAAAACCCTCCTTCCAGTCTGGAAACTTCTGGACTTTGTTCTCCCTTTCTGTAACAAATTAAATTGCGAGTGACCTGACTATTTTCTGCACTCGTAATTTTTAATGTTATTTCCCTTTGGCTGGCAATACTTGGATTGCAGTCCCAGCAGTGTACCCCATTAAACCAGACAAATGATGATTCCACATCTCCTGTGTTAAGAGGATTGTGAAGGCTGTGGAGTAATGGAGCTGTGTGCCCCAGTGCTCATCACTCCCCTGCTTCCCAGCACACGACAGATGCAGCTGGCAGAGTGCATCTCCCTGGTCCCTGCAGCACCAGCCTGTTCTGCCCACCTCCCCGAGACACCAGCAGCTTGCAAGGGGCCAGTGCAGGCTCTTTTCATCTCAGCTAGCTCTTCCACCCTGTGAGCCTCCTTTCATGGGCAACTCTTTTCTTTTGCTTATTGTCTGGCTCTGTGGAATAGCTAGTTTGGAAAGGCTGGTTGGTTTTGTTCCTTAAAGCAAGTATTTCGGTTAATACACTACCACATTTTCCAAACAGCTGAATCAAAGCGAGAATTTTTATATAGGGCAACTCACTACTTCATCGGGCCATTCTACAGAGAAAAAAAGGACAATGATGAACTTTGGAAGAGTTTTGAGTCCTAGACTTCCAGTTAAACAAGAAGAGAGATAAACAGTGGCTGGTCCAATATATTTATTTAACTTATAGTGACTGAACAACAAGAAATATTTTTGAACATGTTCTGATCTTCTGTTGAGCATTTGGAAAGGCAAGAGCATTAAACACAGTAGTTATCTCCAACTGAAGAAAAACTCCAAATGAAAACCTCAAAGGCAGCAAAGAAAACTGAACAGAAAGTGGTTAGTGATGGCCCACACTACCCAACACCTGACATTCGGAGGCAAGCTTGACTTGCCCATTCCACTCCCAGTCAGGGCAGTTCAAGGTGAACCCTTTCTGAAGCAAAGAACTTTACTACAAGTCAAAATTGTAACTATAAAGAAGAACAAAGGAAATAAGTCTCATCATGTGATAGGATTTTCTGCTCCTTCCTTTGTTTGAAAGCTAAGCGAGCCCTATCCACCCCCAAGAGAGGCTTCAGTAAGGGTTTTTTTTACATGTGAGCTCCAAGGGAAAGGAAAAAAAATGCCTTTAGAGGGGATTTTGCAAAGTTTCATGAGAACAGTAAGTCTTCCAAGTATGTGGATCAGATGACAGAAGGAGAAAAAAATAAGAAGGAACTTATTTTCTCCCTTTCTTTTTTAAAACTACTGCCATGTTACTACGTTAATCTGAAGTTCATATTTCTGGGGATAACTACCTGCAGATGGGTATCATTGAGGAGAAGGCCTCAACGCTACAGCCCATATGTGTAACAGCAACTCCTGCTGATGCAGCTGAGCTCCAGGACAGCCTGCTCAGGGACCTCCGTCTAAACACTTCTGCCACCCAGCACTGGCTGTTGGGGGAATGCTCGGGGGTATGGTGCTGCACAGTCCACTGGGGCAAAAACAAGCACTGCAGCTCTGGTAGCACAGTGTTTGTCACTGGGAGTTTTAGCCAGCATGGAGAAATGCAGTGTGATTACTGCTGCAGTATCCAAAGCACAGATACTCATGAACTATGAAAAAAATTAAATCTATCCCAGGCAAAACCAGAACAACATCCTAGGAGGTGGGGAGCGAATCACTCTCCTCATTTGAAGATGGAAGAAGGAAGCAAATTCCTTGAACAAATTTTTATGCATCTTCCCTACCTACTGCTTCCCACCATTAGGATGCCCAGCTGACTCTAGATGACAATGTATATTACTTGTGACTTAATTTTACAACCAATCATCTGTGTTGCTCCTGATATTTGCGTAGGAGCTTCCTATACACATCCACAAACATCAATAGCGAGTCCTTCAGTAAAGTGCCCTAGCACTAGAAATCATATCCAACACCTAATTCAGGGTTGGACTGGTCAAATCCAGCATTGGTTGGTATCATGCCATCACTATGGGAACAGGGCTGCATGGAGGAGTCTGAAAACTCTCTCACTTTCAGTTCAGTGAAGATCATATTAAACTCACTTGCTATTTTTCTTTGAATTTTCCAGAAGGCTTTTCACTGCCTCTGCTCCAAACAACATTGAGCCTGCAGTTCAGGAAGGAAAGATTATTTCTTTAAAATGGGACACAAAATGTAAGTACCAAAGAGCTAAGGCATTTAAGAAATTAGAAGACTGGGATGAAACTGAATTTCCTTTAGTCTTTGCCCATTACCACACTCAAGTCTAGTTCATACTTATTTACTACCTAGTATGAGGGTTACTGGTGAGCTCTAGTTAACAATTCTGCCGATCATTTAGGCTGCCATAGAGGCAGTGTACTAATTGGTCTCATACCCTGATAAACCAGAATAATTTCCCAACAAAATTGTTCAGAACAAAACCAATGGCAAGCCCTGCTCACAAAATATTAATCTGTTTGCAGATTGAGTTACCTCCCCAATATTATTTAAAATTCAGACAAAAAACTTACAAACAAAAGAATTCTGTGAGAAAGGAGCCTATCATTTATGAAGACAGTTAAATGTGCAATTACTTTTTCCCACTGATAGAACAAAATACAAATCAGCCTTGGGATCACCAGACCATCACATGGGTGAACAGAGGTCACTGATGGAGGGTGAAGCAGTGTCACACCAGAGGGGAACTCAAGTCTCTTTAATTCAATAGAAAGAAAGCAGATTGTAACCTGTGCAAGAGAGATTCCTGAACCACTAAGCTGTGGTTCAAATAGGAAAAACACCCACGGCAACAGTAAACAGGAGTTTACAATTAAAAGCCAATTGCTCACTGTGCAGGAACTGCTTTTTCATAAAAAAATACACAGAAATACAATGCCAATGATCTGCAGCTGCATGCAATTCTGCAGACACCACGTATACAGCCACGTTGCTCAGTCCTTCCTTCATAGACAGAACCAAAGCATTTCTCTTACGCTGTAGACTTTTGCTACAGTTTTAGAGTTTAAAAGCTGTATCACAGTTTGAAAACATGGTTCAGTCTACCTTGTAGGAAGCCAAATCAGACAAGCACAGAAGTCTTTTGGCCTTCATCAGCTATGAATCACGCATATGTGATAGGATGTTAGTGTGTTTTCGCCACAGGGAAGCATGACATGCACTTTGTGCAACAAATTGGACTAATACCCTCTAAAGCAGCCAAGGTCACGTTCATACTATATGCACACAGGGACCTTTAAAGTCAACAGGAATGATACCTGCACTGAAAGGTGGATTTTTGCTTGAGAGCCATGCTGGATTAGGACCCGGAGCCATAACATTGTAATAAGCTTTTACGTATCCATCTTCCATGCATCATATAACAGCCAAAATGCATGTGCTTTCCACACATGGATTCAGCACATGTATTTTTTATTAAGATAAGACTGCTAAATTTAGTAATTCCCTTTGTTCTCCTCTATTCATATTTTTTCATATGACACCTTCCCATTTGGTCTCTAGATGCTGGTCTTCCTTTGGAAACATAAGCTTTGTTGCTCAGTAGCCTTACCCTTTTCGACAATAAAAAGAAAAGAAAAACTATAGTCTGTTTTCCATCCTGCTTTAGGAAGAACCCCACAGAAAGACAGAAACCTCATAGATACTGACAGAGCAGACTTTCTACAACAAGGGCTTCTTAAGACAGTTAGAATTACAGGCAATCTTTAGTGATAATTCATGTATGTTCTTTTGGGGGGGGAGGTCCAATTTTATCTTCTAATAAAGGAAGATTCGTGGGAAGCAGCATTTTTATTAGTAACTCTATTTTACTCCAGTCCCTCAGCTGACCCAGGACTGATCCTGTACAACCTTAGCAGAGACAGTGTGGGAAGGGAGGGAACTGACTGTGCCATTCAGTATTGCGTTGTCTTAAGGTGTCCCTCCAAGGGCCCATGCTAACCAGGGTGACAAAGCTCTCCTCCCACCTCTGCTCCCACTAGTGAAAAACCTTTGCCCAATGGAACCCTCCTCGCTGAGCTGCCTTTCAATAAACCCAGGAAATTATCATGCGCTGCAAAACAAAAAAAACAATCCCCATGCCTTCAACATTGCTAACACGATCACCTAAACAATACACACTTGCTAATCCTCCACCTACAAGAGGGTATTTTACTATGAACACAAGCATCATGAATCACAGACCATGAATCCTAGTCTCAGTTCTGCTCCACAGCAGCATCAGCCTTCCCCCACTCCAATTACCTCTCGCTCCTGCATACAATTCTGCTGCTGCAACTCAATGTTGTAGCCAATATCTGACACTGCCTGCATTTTGTGTGGGGAAGGGGAAGGCGCTAGTGATGACAGTGCAGAAGGGCAAGCTTTCTCTGCACTAATTAAGTGCGTGGAGTTTGCAGTAACGGTAAGGGATGGACATGTGGGTGGAAGGTATGCACTGCCTTAATTTTCCAGATTCTTCCTTTTCTTTGGTTTTGTGTCAGCAACACTGCATGTACATCAGCTTTTGATTTTTATGCCTTTGTGGCTTAGGGCCATCAGGGTTGCTATATACACACAAACATACAACATAGCTGTTTCACAACAAAGACTTTTGTGCATTAATGCTGCAGAGGTTTTGCCATTAGAAACTGTTACTGAAGATGAGAACACCAGTTCTAGCAACAGATTGATACAAAGAAGTGTTATTTAAAACACAAACAGAGAGAAGAAAGAATGGGAACATGAGGAGAAAGGGAATACCAAATTCTTTTGCAGATATTTATTAAACAAAAGGACTGCTCAGATGGACTTGTCCAAATTATTTTCTGATGTAACTTCATAGGCTTCAGAGGAGGAGTGAGAATGAAAGTATCTGCTCTTGAAATGTATCATCTGTTCACCATACTCATGTAGGTGGGCAGGTTACCTTTAAAACTATAAATTAGAAATAATAAAAAAAAAAGAAGTTGTTATTGGATGCAGCTCACTTGAGATCAGCTTGTCTACATTAATCTCATCTTATAAATGAGTCACCAGAAACAAGAAGGTTTGTTTTGTGGAATTCCAAAAATTTCAGGCACGGTTCTATAAAAACATAAAGTTTAATTTAAATAATTCAGACTCTTGCCTGCAAAACTGGGCTGATCTTGCAGATGAGTGAACTTTTCTGGAACGTCACTTATCATAGTAGACAGAAGTGACCAGAACCACGTAGGGAAAAAAAAATAGTGAACCCAGTCTCAGATGCACCACCATACATGTTACCTCTTCTCGTTTTCCTTTCATGAGAGAAAGAACACTGGCCACACTGGATTCTGCTCATTTTTTCTTTTACCCAGGTTTGCTCATGTTTCCTTAGTCCTGAGAAACCTGATGGAGGCTCACTGAAGAGTATTCGGATGAACAAACAGGCACGTTAAGGACTGTCACTACAAATCTGTATTTGTTCAAAAGGGCTGTCTTATAGAAGGAAGACCACAGCAGACTTAACAACTTGGGCTACATAGTCTGAGATTTGGATTGCTTCTTATTTCGTTTCCACATTGCATGTGACAATGAAAGGTTGTGACATTCTAAGTGGTTCCAGACTCCATCAGGCTGTCCACAATGAATTAAAAAACAATAAAATCCAGATGCTTTCTCAAGTAAACACTTCCTTTCTCAGCAAAGCTTACCAAATGCAAAGGATACTGCTGAAAGTTTTTTTCTTGCACGTTTATTTTACATAAAGGTATCTTATACTTCACTTAAGTGTTCTCCTTCCAACACACTAAAGCCCTTGGCACTCTTTTCTTATACTCCTAGTGTTGGAAGCCAAATTCTTGAGAAAATATCTCACTTACATGAATGATTTTAATTTGCTTGTAGATATTTAATGAAGTCTACATCTAAAATAACACTGACAAGTTAAATTGGCTCCTGGAACACAGTCTGCAGTGAGCTAGAGTAAAAGAAAAATACTAGTTCCTTAAAAACCAAGTAAATTCAACTTTCAAAGCACAGAATTTGTGTCCCAAACAAGAAACATGAAATTGCTTATCAGTAAAAGAAAAACATACCTACTTCTTATTAGCAGGTTGAGAAGTGAAAAAGAAAATATTAATAAACCCACAAAAACTACAAAGTTAATTCGTTGTGTTAAACCATTTATTGTAATCTTCTAAAACATTTTTCATAACACAGGTAGGGACTTTTAGATGAAGCGTAACTATTATCCCTAAGTGGAATTGTGTTCCCGAGAAACACTTCGGACATGAGATTCTAATTGCAATGCATTGCAAAGTCCTTAGTAAAAATAAATCAAAACCAAAACAGACACATCCGAATCCTGGCCTGTAGATGATAACAGTCTGTCGAACCTGGGCATACCTGAAGAAGAATATAAATTACCTCAGTGCTGATGCCCTCAATACCTAGAACTCTTCAAAGAAAGGTATCCCCATAGGTGCTACTTTGAGTCCTCTTTCTTTTCTGTTGCAAGGGTACTTCCATTTTCACTGCCCTCTCAGTGCTCCTGGGCTGTACTGAAAAAAACAAAGATGCTGACTATTTACACAGCCAGCCTCTTTCCATTAAAGCCCAGCAGCACAGCAAACAGACACATCTAGCCTTTAGTAGCAACAGAGATCTGTTTATCAGAAGATAGTGGCTTCATTCCTCTTTGCCATACGTATGGCTTTCTATAGATCCATTCCCGGCCCCCACTGAGCTTCGGCAGTGGCTTGGTGGAAGGCAAAAGCACTAGAGCAAATTTATTTTAAAATACAGTTCTTGTAAGGACTGTACAAGGCATTGCTTGATCCAGGAGAAGCTCTGACATACTAAACAATTCTGTATCTACTCATCCTCCAATATAAGCATATACTTTCAAGCTTAAATGATTGCCAGGAAGGTTTTTTGCTTTTGAATCTTCAGCTAATATATATTAGTCTAAAGGGGCTCCATCCCCCCACATCTTATCATCTTGAAAGCCAACGAGAGATTTCAATATAAAGTGGTAAAAAGGAAGCAACTGTATTTTATATAGAGCATGTACTCCAACAACACTCAGGGTGATCCTGGAAACCAAACAGAGCTTTCCTTTTTATGGGACTTTTTTTCCCCTTTGAAGAAAAAAAAAAAGAAAAAAGAAAAAAAAGAAATGCAGGAAAACATGAAAACCAGTAATAACAAACAAGTGGAACGAGGTAATCCTTGGCAACAACTGACGTTGTGACTGTAGCCATTACTCCACACTTTAAGATGTTAGAAGAGCTGAAAATATTTTTGTGTGCTAAAACCTAACACCACAGCCCTACGGTTTTTCTGATGCAGTTGCCATTGCTCCCACTAATAGGTGGTTGTTTCCTCACACCCACCTCACTTCTAGCTTTGGGTAGCTGAGAGAGGTCCTCTGCTCCCCAATCTGTGAGGCCCCAGTAACTTTATGGAAACCAGTGAAAGGTGCTGGGCGTTTACCTCTCATGGAGGAAACGGGTATTGGTCCCACAATGACTTTAGAGCAAGGAGATTTTCAAATTACTTCATTTTAGCTGTTAGATGTTCTCAGTTCTGAGAAAAGGGTTTTTCAGTCTTGCGAACTGTTGAAAACAGAGCCTTTTAACTTATCACACGTTCTGATAAAGCGATTTGGAAAGCCTTAAAAAAAAATCCTTGAAAGGAAAAAGGGGGTGAAACATTTTTTAAAGACGGCTTAGTTAGAATATAAATTTCTTCTGACCAGGCCACATCACAGAGGTTTACTTGATAAAAGCAACATGTTGATTTATTCCATTCCTTTCCCCTGCTGCCCAAGCTGTGAAATACAGACAGATGATGCAATCCCTCTGAGAGAGAAGGAAAGGGGAAAGAAAAGAAAAAAACAAAGACCAAAAAGAAAAGAAAAGAAAAAAAAAAAAAAAGAGCCAGCAAGCAGGCAAGAGACTATTTCACAGCATAGCATATTGCTGGCATGTCCAAAGTTACGTAAGCTGTTCCTGAACGGACTGCAGGAGCTCCCGAGTTCACCACACTGCAGACAGGACTGGCAATAGGTGTTCCAGACCCCTCCGGCCCCGGGGGGCTCAGAGCCCACCCCAGCAATGCTCCCCACCGCCTTCAGCCCGAGCAGGAAAAGCATCCGAAACAGGCTGACAATCTTAAAAACCAAACAAAGCTGTCATCACCATTTGTGTTTATTAAAAACAGAATCAAAACCAACACTGGTGATTTCTCTTAACTGAAGATTAGCATAAAGTCTTTTGTTCCGATGTCTGAACCCATCAAACATGCTTACCCTTTCAAAACAAAACATAACAAAACAAAAGCAGAGGCAGGAATTATAGTCTCTGCTCAAAATGTGTATGCTTCTTACCAATTTCTGCATAAAATGTTTTCAAGACTAAATCACTAAAACTTATTTGAACTCAAGATCATTCTTTCTATTTCTAAGTGAGATATTAATTATACAGTGTTAACTTGCACATGAAATAACATAAAAATAGATTAACATAGAGTTAAAGCGTTAGATGATTTTATAACATGATAGGTTCATTTTTTTCAGTGTAAGAAACTATTTTAATACAATTCATGTATCTATTATCTACACATAGGTCAGATCAAATTCCCTGTGAAGTCTGGAAAGTCTTGTTTTATTTCAGTGTGGCTTTGAATTAAACAATATCTGGGGTATTGCTAAATTCCCCCACTTCTCCAATTCTTATTTTGTTGCAACTCGAGTCTCATGATATTTAGCTTTTTGGACAAATTCCCCATGTGCTGATTTGAAAGAAATAGCTTAGAACACTCAGTTTAAATTTGTATAAATTTAAATAAAAAATACATTAGTTTTTTGATCATTGGGGCTTTACTTAAAATGTGTAATTCTTGAATCCTTCCCTTTCAAGGACCAGAGATAAACCGAAAAAAGAAAAATCAACCTCCATTTTTAAAGAGTCTCACGAAGTTCTCTATAGTACAAGAATAATTAAGATCCAGATCATTTAGTTACTTCCAATTTCAAGAGAAGTGCATTCATTTTAAAACTATGGTGTCTTCCTCGATTTCATCTTGCCTGTCACAGCCAATTAGTCAAGGGCAATTATACAGAAGGGCAGTGCACATGAAAAATCAAGTGATGGTTATAATGATGTATACACAAAAGAACAATAATATCTGGACAGCAATTATGCCTTCTCTCAGCTTCGTACGCTCAGGGATCATCCCACTTGGATATCTGATCAGTGTTGAGCAATGGCTAGACACACAGCATGGCAGCCCGAACCAGGAAGCGAAGGCGACCTTGGTCAGCTGGAACAGCAAAGGCAAACAAGGTGGAGGGGGCGTAGTGCTCAGTGACATTCTTGCCTTAGAACTCCATGCCAAAAGATCGTGACAAAGCACATAGGTATGTCCTAGGTTGTCTGAAAATACAGTATAATGCCAGCTGTAGACAACCCTTTTTTTTTTTTTCCCCAGCGTGTATCTTCTTACAAAGAAATCAGCCCAGATCTCTCAAAGGTCAACCCAGCAGAGGAGGTGACTCAGGAGGGCAATGGTACGGATGTTCAGTTGGTCAGTAACCACCGCCTGCTTCAGTCCATCCCAAGCTTCCCCATTGTAGCTGCTCCTTCAAAATATTTATAATGAATGGAAAGAAGCGCATGGATGAAACACCAGCTGAAATAATCAGATTTAATTCTGCTGAACATATAACCATGGTGGGCTTCAGTCTGCTCTCTGTAGACAGCTAATGGCCAACATCCATCCACTCTGACTGGTAGGTGTGCCAGACCAAATAAACCTAGCTTAACAAACACTGCGTTGCACCCTTTTCAAGTGGAATCAAATCACAAACAAAATAATGGTTTGTCAAGAGCAAGCATGGTAGCGGCTGGGCAGTGGGATCGTGAATGCTCTACCCGTACTTGATCTGGGCTCTGTTCCCCATTGTTAGTGCTGTTCAGACATGTCTAAACCTTTTTGGAAACTACAATCCTAACAACCAGCCAGAACTGAATAGTGGAACCTTAAAGCCTCTGCCTACACTTCTGAAATATTTCTCAGATCTGGAAAGACCAGCCCTGCCGAGTCCATCTCCAGACACCAGATAAACACTGTAAATCACTTGCCACCACCCTGTGATAGAAGCGTTCATCATATCATCACTACAGCAATTCCAAAAGTCTTTGGCACTGAAATGGCAGACACAACCTTTACCGACCCTGGCCTGACCTCTGCTATCTCTGACAGCACCAGGAATGAAATGGCTTTTGGTCGGTGCACTGTCTGACTTGCAAGCCTGAAGGAGGAGTTTTGTTCCTCTGCAAAAATCACAGGGCAGGGAGTACCTCACGCCCAGCCCCAGCCCTCCAGCAGTCAGGGAGCTGGTAACACCAGCACGGACCTCTGAAGATGAGATATTGGCTGTACTCTTCCTTACTCTCTTATTGGAGGATAACAGAAACTTGGCCCCAAATATCCTGCCTTTCCCCATCCCCTTACACCTCTGCAAAGTAGGAGATGTAGGATAGTTCCCATCTATTACAGGATACTGGCTGAGGCTGGTAGTGAATGTTATTAATATTAATCGGAATAAGAAGAAAAAAAAGGAAATTAAAATCCAAGTGGTCAAAATGAAAGAATTGCTTGATACTGCATGCCAAACCATAGGGGAGAGGCTTAAAGAACTTAAACACAGAATCACTTCTGCTGTCCTTTTTCAGACCCACCACTCTCAAAGGGATACAACAGCACTGCAGAATATTTAGACTACCAACAAACAAAAAAAAAAAAGAAAAATCCTTAAAGGCCTGCAGAACATGGACCCATGCTTTTCTCCCTGTTTTATAGACTCCCAATCTGAGATGTAACTTCAAGTCTCACTTAAATAAAGAAATTAACACATATTTAATGTTTTTATTTTGCAACAAAAGCCTTAGAAATCTAGATGGATCAGTGGTGGTGAACACCATGGCTGTCAGCCCCAGTTTCTCAGTGTCTTGGAGATTGGGATGCCCTTGGGACTGATGGTGTTAGATGTGGACAAAGTCCCATTACTGCCATGACACTGCTAGTGTAGTCCAAACCAACACATCTCCACAGCTAAGAAAAACAGCTTAATGCCAAGGATTTACATAGCAGGTGTAAACAGCAGAGGAAATACTCTGGCAAACATACACACTCAGCCCAAAACCCATCACCAAGACAATAAAAACAAAGAAAATAAATAGGGGAAAAAAACCCAGTAATTTTACAAACACACTGACTGCAGTGTTAAACAAATACGCCAAATTACTTCGTGAATTGCCAAGTGCTGTACTACTAGGTTTCCTCCTGCACAGTGTCAGTACTGTGACCACAGGTCTGGTTAGGATCACCGCTGTGAAAAATAAAACCTGCGAGATAGGCCACACAGTTTCTTTGAACAATAAATTACCTTCAGCCTGGTTTGAACAGCATTAAAGTGTATACAGAATTCAACAGGGAAATACAGGAAACACAGAACTCAACAGCCTCTCTCAAACGTCAATGACAAAAATCCCATTTGTGTCAGCACAACTGGGTTTTAACGCTGACCTTATGCTATGCTTCTTACAACCTTAAAAATACTGATCTTAGATGAACCAAGCAAAATGGCTACACATGCATCAACAACACAAGAAACATCCTCAGCTTGGGAAAACTGTCCTTTAGAAACTGTAATATTTGTAAGGTCAAATCATGTCATGGTCTGTTACCAACACTGATTTTGCACCAGTCATTGCAGTTTTCTGTTTCAGTGATCACAGCTGCAACGGGGGGCAAAACCACCCCCACAAGTACTTTTTTTTTAAAGCCCATCCAAACTGAGTAGAGAGGAAAAGTTATATCCAGAGCTATAGCATGATATCGTTAAGTGTTGACACTGACTTCAATATGACCAGCAAAACTTTTCCACTTCCATCAAATTCTTCTTCTTTCCTTTTGTTTTACAGCCTGCTGAAACAGTGATAGTCCACATCTGGTTAGTGTCTGCTTCAAGACAGACACCAAATAGAAAAGTCCATGTTTGGGATTAAAGAGGCAGGCATTCACTGCACAGGGCAGAAAAGCCATTTAATGCTTTTCTGCACAGCAGCGGGGGGTGGGGGAGTGGGGGAAGTGTGCTGCAATATTGGGGACATTTTGTTCTGCTTTCTGAACCCCAAACACTTCGTTCAAATTTAGTTTTCTTGATCCTTCTTTTCTCTGAACAGAGACTGTGTCTAATAAAAACAATGAAATACACAATAAAGATTAAGCTATTTCAAATGTTTCCAACAGCAACCGCGTAACGTGTGTACAGGGAAAGCATGAAATGAATTCTTCAGTGATAGCCTTATACATAGCAGCCCAAAAGACCCCTCCGTGTTAGTAACTAGACACGGTAGGAAAACCAAGTGGTAGTATGTACAGAGGGCACTGGCAAACAATGGAAATAACCATCATATAGGCATACTGTCACAGAGAGACATCCAGCAAAGAAGTCATGAATACATTAATGGAAAAATAAGCAGAGATCAGTGGAGGCTACAAATGGGGATGGAAACTATGCTACCCATTCAAAATAGTGAGAAAAGCAGCATAAAGCAGCATTTCTGAAATTTCTGTATCTCCTACATTATCAACATATGCTCTTTAAGCATCACTATGATCAGTTTACTTATTTCAACAATAGATGAGTAATTACTTAATGCTATAATGGATTGTATTAAAACTCTTTGAAATGTGATGAGTCTAACAGCAATCCAGCATGTAGAAAAAGCATTAAAAACCCCAACATAATTAGCCTCATTTCTGGCAGAATGTATCAGAAACAAAGGCAGCCTCCTCCTTAAACATGGGCACAAATCACCCCATGAACACAGGCACGTGCTATGCATGTGAAGGAAAAAAAAATCTTTCCGTGACTATTTCTGTAAGAGGAGGATGTATGACCAAAAAAACTGAGAGTAAAAAAACAAACAAGCCAAAGCAAAGCCCCATGGAGGCAGACAAGCAGAGGGAGCACAGCATGACTAAGCACCGGGCTCACGGACCCCACCCCCTCAGGCAGTATTTTGTTTTCCAAGTAAATAGCATCTATTTGGGGTTCTGTCCCATTCCCTCCATTTCCCTCCACTACCACCCCGCTCCCCCAAACATGCACACACCCCCAGTGCAGCAATACAGGATTTTTGCATATTCTTTGCTGACATGCAGGGCAGTGGCACAGATACACGACTCACACCCTCATTTGCTTGTCCTCATTAGTACAGCTTGCCTTGCCTTGAAATTTTCCTCAACTGTTTGAGACCAAGGAGGCAAATTATATTCTTTAGTAACTGCAGAAAACATGCTCAGCAATGTGAAAATGGCAATAAATTGAAAATTCTTCACAGCCATTATGCTAGTGATTTGTTAATGTCAGGGGGCAACCTTGGATGTCTGAAATGTAGGTCTTGCATTAAAATAATAAACACAGCTACATAACTTCTAATGTGCTTAGAAACTAAACTCATTATTTTAACACGTTTACTAAAACCATTTTCCTCTAGAATGTGATTACAGGTACTTGAGGAACAAACATGTGGCCTTAAGACAGAACACCTCTGAAACCTGCCTACTGCTTCACAATGAACCGCATTGCACCGTATTCACAATTCCCCATTGTACCTGCTGACTGTGATCCTGTTAACGTCACCTTGCTCACAAAGGACTTAACAGACAATAAAATGAATTGCAAGAACAAAAAAACCATTATAAAGGAAGTGCATCTGTAAGAATATTCAATATTCTGCCCATGCGGACAACTGGGTCAGAGTTTCTCCCAGACATATACCTGTCAAAGCTACTTTACAAATACACAGCTATAAAATGAATTAAGCAATCAAAAGAGACAAGATCTAAACTTTGTTATCCTTGTTTCATTCTACAATAGAGAGAAGAATGAAGGAAGAGATTGATGCTACTGAATAAGAGACGTCATCTTCTCCCGCATTATTCTTCATCATGACATACCATGAGCAGAGATTAAATAGAAGCCCAGATAAGTTCAAATGATACAGCTATCAGACTTAGGTGTTTCTAATAGGCTCTTCAGAAGGGTATCTGGACTATTAAAAGGAGGTAACACAAAGACAGAAAAATGGGTGACAGAAGAAAGTCAAAGAAAAGGAGCTACTCTGAATTGCTTAACAGAACAGCCACAGGGAAATGGGGATAGGAAGGAAGAGGCAACATTAACATTGTGTTTAATTTTGTCTCCTCCCAGTCAGCAAAGCACACAGGGACCAATTCATCTCTCCTTTATATCAGCGTAAATGATGAGGGACTCCACAGAAGACCCAGAAGTTACACCAATATAAATGAAAGAGAATTTAAGGTGGCCTTAGATTACTCCAGATTGTCCAAATTATGTTCATGCTGAAATGAAAGGGGCTTTCCTCCAACAGAAGTGGAGAAAACTTGGCTTTATTAACACCCTGTCCCAGACATGATCCAGGAGGCCTGTGCACAACGAAGCAGGAGGAAAGCTGGGCTATCACCCTATTAGTGCTCTACCTGAGAGCAAACATACGCTCCAAGTACAACCCTTACTAGACATCCAAGAACCCACCAAGATGCAGACCATGCCTGACCTTCTCCAAAGATGCAACTCCACAGGGGAGCACTCTTCATTCTTGCAAGGGCTGCTGCCTGTGGATCCACGTGTCCTTTTACAGGAGATGGTGTAGGAGCCCATTCATAGCCACTATTCCTGTCACAGTCACTCCTCACTATTGCTTCCAGTCACAGGCAGTAAATAAGGGGAAGCCTCTGAGATCCTGGATGCCAGCAGAAAATTAGCAACAGCCTGGTGTTTAATAGTAACCCTGCTTGTAACTACAGCATATGGTTCTTTCTCTGTGAAACGGGATTTCTTTAGGATAGAGATTATAAAGCATTACGTTTTTTAAAGAACCACCACAATCATAAAAATAATAATATAATACAATCAAGCAGTAAAGTTAATAGTGCCTTCCATTCAAAGATCTGAAGTTTAATGACTCAAACCTGGCAGCACCCTGGGAATCTTGAAAAAAAGAGGTTTTCCTAGCTGTTAGAAAAGGGCAAATGAACATACACAGGCAGATTAAACCATGATCCCTTGAAAGGCAGGAAAATAACCTGTGGCTGAGAGGGGGAAACGCCCAAATTTCAGACCAATGGTTACATGCTGACCTTCTCAGTAGTATCATTTTATCAAGGAGACTGTATTACTGGACACCTCTATCTGTGTCACCCAGAAAACTTACAGCAGCCTAAAATGGTGAGCTGAGTTAGGTGGAGATATTCCAGCATGACTTCTGGAGTAAAAAGACAATTATTAATTTATTTTTGCCATTTGAAGATGTATAAGCTCTCTCAAATAGTCACTATTACACTGGAATAAAAGCATCTATGCAAGGAATGATGTTTCTAACCATCCTGCTACAATTATGTGAGTATGACTGGCAAAATTTCTCTATATGAACAAGCTCCTACCACCTCTGGTAATAAATTCAAGGACTTGACTAAATGGCAATTATATTTCTTTCTAGGCAAACAAACTTTTTAGCAGAGGGGCCTGAGTGTTAGATGTTTGCCATTGTTGTATTGCAATTCCTTGATAAGCATATATTATATACACAGTGCCAAGAGCTACTGGCACAACTTTCACCTGGACTTGCTGTGAGCCAAAGCAGGTTAAACTCTTGGGGCACCTTGTTTGTCCTTGAGCTTCAATAATACTGCTGTCATGGAGCTGAGCTACTCCAGAACAAAACAACAGGAACCCATTTTAAATCCTGTTACACATACTCGGTCCACAATGCCAAGCTTTGCCTGTGGCTCCATTTAAACTCTATTTGTAGATATCACCCTATAACTTGAGGTGCTGTGTCCATCACGTGTGGGGCCAACTGATGGGGAGCTTTTGCGCTTTCTGCATGTGGGAGGAAGACGTGGTGTGATTTAGAAAGATGTGCAACTAATAGTGTCACAGAATCATAGAATCATTTAGGTCTCAAAACATGTCACCACAATGAACCAAATTCAATAAAGAGAAAAGAAGAAAAGACTTTTCTGGAGATATTTTCAGCTCGTGCATTTATAGTCTCCCACAGCAGTTCAAAAGCTGTGCGTTTTACAGCATAAGAGGAATAGTGTATGGGGAGTTTCTGGGATACCCCATGCCAGCAATGCAGGTTGGAGTTTGCAGGGCTGGATTAGATGCCTCCTCCTTCCTGCCCAAGCCCAAGGCAGCCCCATTGCCAGTGGGCAACGGCCTGGGGGAAACTGCAGGGAGAGGAATCCCTGGAAACATTCAAGGTCAGGTTGGATAGGGCTCTGAGCAACCTAATCTAGTTTAAATGTCCCTGCTCACTGCAGGGGGGTTGGACTAGGTGACCTTTAAAGGTTCCTTCCAACTCAAATTATTCTATGATTCTACAAAGGTCAGGGAGGATCTGCAGCTCCCTGTCATCATGGGGGGCACCCCACCCCACCCCACACTATGCTATGCCACCACTGTCATTCTGATGCTCATCCCAAACGGCCTCATGGCAGCTGCAGGGAAGGGCAGCACAGTGGCCCTCTTGGGGAAAACCAGCTCACAGTGCACAAAGCCAACAGCAGTGTGGGGTGCCCATTTTGATCCTACTTGTTCATGTCCTGCAACTTCCTCACCAAATCTCTCTGTCCAGCGGTCTACAGACAGGCAGAGCTGGACATTATTGGGGGAGAGAGGGAGGCAAGAGTTGTTCATAGCATCTCTAACTCTTTTTTTGCTTTTAAGTATCCTTTATGCATAATGGTAATATCTGCTGTAGAGGACTGCACATGGACCCAACCATCATATTCACCTGAGCCATGGACTTGTAGGTCTGAGTCTCCTGTTGCTGGGTTTGAAACCACTTAAATCCCCCAATACCAAGGGACTCACTGGCAATTTACAGTGAAAAGCAAAATCAGATCTCAGAGAGAGGAATGAATATGAAGCACTGCAAGTACAAGAAATGCATCTCAGCAGTGTGTGAAGCAGCCTGTTGTGCTTCATTACCAAGTGAGAAGAGGCTTGGTGGGCTCCCATGGGCAGGGATCGGCTCAGCGGCAGCTGAGCACAGCACTGCACCTCCATACCATGCCTTGGGTCACCAAAGTGTTTTACACACTGCCTCAGTGTTTCCCAGTCAATGGGGAGGGAGGGCACATGGCAGGGAAAGCAGAGTTACACCTCATTTCCCTGGACCAGGAAGGTATAGCATGGGTCAATATGGGGCACAATTGCTTTCACTTCCCTGAAACAGATCTCTGCTTTCAAGCACCAGCGAAATGCACATAAGCTAAACACTACATCTGTAAGTACCCTTAGCAGTAAACAGCAGTATTACCCCTTCTGTGGATGCAACCCTAAGGGAAAGCTGCTAACGGTCTCTCTTACCCCAGAAAATCAGCTGGTATCAGTTAGAGACCTGCTGAAGCCAGAGGGCCAGACTCAGCCTGCCCGGCCCCACACCACGGCACCCTGCATCCCCCGTACTCAGAGATGACTCAGGAGCCACCAGTTGCCCTCTTGGCACCAGAGGAATTGATCTCAGGAGGCTGGATCCCACCACTTGTTGTAGCTGCTTGCACAGGGGAGTTCAAGAGCTGATTTTGGTACCACTGTGCACAGACCCCAGCACAGCCCACTCTGTTGAAGGGGAACACATGAAGGATCAGGAATTTGAGCTGCACATGTTACCCAACAGCTTGGTCTTCAGCACCTAGACCTGCTGTTCGCTTCAGAAAACATGGGATGCTAAGGCAAGACTGGGATTTCAGGAGTCCCAGGACCAATAGTACCCTGAGGCAAGAGCCGTACCGTTGCCTTCACCGCCCAAGCTGAGAGAGCCAACACAGAGGGAGGAACAACCACAGGGAAGACAAAGCAAAGCCCACATCCAAATAGCTGCAGCTGTGGACTTGGAAACAAAAAGACCCCCAATATATTAAAATGACTAAGAAAATACACCTGTGACCTCTCACCTTCGTGAAAGCAGAGATGAGTAATCACACAGACTGTACTGTTGACTGCTGGTTACAAAGCTATGGCAGAAACTCATTAATGCAGTTAGAAAGTTTCTATTCTTAGTCTGAATTTGGATGCTCCTCTCTTGTGCACATAGACCGTGGTTGAGAAAGTTAAATAAAATCCATTTCCTTATATAGCAGAAAGCTTTTAGGCTACAAGCATCCCATACCAGAAGGATTTTGAGCCTAAAAATTACATTATGATGACAATTCAGACATTAATTCTTTGTTTAAACCCTGTGGATTGAGCAGTTCTTAAAACACAATTCTTTTAATAAAAATAATAATGAAAAATAAATCCATGTATATACAGAAAAGGATTATAGAAAAGTCTCTCTTTAGGAGGAAGAAAAAAAGTTGAACAGATTTTACTGAGAACTTTACAGTATTTTATAGTTCGTGAGGCATGTTTCTACTATTGTTCTTTAAGATTATCCTACAGAACAGTGGGGACTTTGTCCCCTACTACTGTGCATGGCTTGGAAAAAGGTATACTCTTGTATAAAGGTTCACATTCTGTGAAAGCTCATTTTTTTAAAAAACACAGAATAAAAAACCAAAACCCGTCAACTTTCTAGAGATGCAGCCAAGTGTGGAACCTTATACTTTCTAAAACACCAGGAAACAGTTTCATTAAGGCTCTTCTACAGGATGTACCTACTTAAGTTCAAGTGTCAGTAAACAGAGGGAACGAACATCCTAATTAATCTGCAGGCCACAGTCCACACCCATTACCCACAGACTAGTTAGTTAGGGCTCTTTTTCTCCCTAACATTCATATAATTGACAAAGAGCATCTGTCTGACCGAGCAAAGGCTGACCTGGCAGAGCTGGGTTCACAGGAATCTGAAGCAGTGCTCTTTCCTTCTGTAACCCCTTTATCCAAAAAGCAAAAGACCTTTCCAGAACCAAATTCCACAAACTCTGTTTTAAAGAGGAGGAATCCTAAAGACAATGAAAGGTTAAAAAATTTGCTCACATTTTTACACTGAATAAGTAGAAAGCCGAAGTTTGATTTCATGGTCTGTCTTCCAGCCACCATACTTGCAGGCTTACTCAGTAAGCCAGGTGGGCTCTCACAGATACATATTCATTTGTAGGTGTGCATCAGTAATAGCTCAACAGCTTGCAAAAATAATAATTTAAAAAAAAAAAGCCAAAAAAAATTTAAACTAAACATGAGCACAGGACCAGCATCTCCACTCAGACAAATGCATCTTGCATTTAATTCTGGGCACAGAGAAATAATTTTTAAACAGTTCTGCTAAAGAGTCTCAATCCACACATACAGTTCCTGCGATAATCCTGACCCAACGCGTTCACAAACCTCTACAGCTCCACGCAGCCACCACCAGCACCTCTGGTGCTAAACCACAGGGCCAGTCCCGTCAATGCCTTGGACAGCCAGAAAAAAAACCTGTTAAAATGGGACTTTCTTATTTAATGGGGTACCAACACAGAAAGAAACACGAGGAATGTCTTCACACACTGGTACAAAAGATACGAGCCTGTCCACTTGACAAAGCCATGCTGGAGTATGGAATTTACCATATTTATACTGGCTGGCCAGGTCCACAATGGGCACAGAGCACAGCCCAGGGTCCTGTTACAGGCAAAGGCATTCTCCTCTGGCACGGCCATCGAAGTGGTCGCAAGGGATGCAGAAGAATCCCTCGTTTGTGGGCTAGCTTAGCAACCTTTTGCTGGGAGGCAGCAATTACACAGCACCACACTCCATGATGAAGTCCCCCAGTTGCCCCAGTTTAGGCTGGGTTTCCCTAACATCAAGTATTCTTTGTGTCCAATGGCGAGCACAGACAAGGCAATAAAAAGAAGGTGTTGTCTACGCTCTACATCAGAGGAGACATAAAGCTGTTGTTGTGGTATTTCAGGCACTTCATCCTAAAAACTCTCGCTAATGATTTTAAGAAGCTGTGAATTTGTAGCAGGAGAGAAGGAGCCCTGGAGGACAAAGCACGTGAGAGCACCGGAGGTGAAAGCACTGTTACATGCCAGCACCTGCGTGCGCGAGGGTGGAGAGAAATGGCTGGCAGGCACTGCAATAAACCCTCCACGTCTCCTTGGCAATAACACAGGCATCATTTTTTATCACTGAGTATAGAAGTGGTGTAGAAGGACCAGAAAGCAATCCGCAGAGCGTGAAGTTAAACCAACAACGCTGGCCAGCAACACAAGATGCAGGACAATCCTGGGTTAGCTTGATGGCCTCATTTCTCATCAATATGAGCAAAGATGGCTTTGTTTTAGTAGATATTTTATATTAAATCAAGAGAACTACATTATTTCAGCATGAACATTTAGAACAAAGGCAAAAGGTAAAAGATGTGTCCCCTTAAGATGGCCTGTGTTTCTTAGGAGATGCATAACTGGTTGAAGAGAAGAATCTGGGAAAACCTGTATCTGCCAGCATTCTTGGTACACAAGGAATCTGAGAAAAAAGCATTAAAATTTAGTATTGATTCCTACAAATTCCCTTAATACATGCGAGTCAGTCAGTCTGAGATTAAGACAGACACAGACTAAGGACCAGGCCCAATTTTTTGGCAAAGGGTTGTTGTTGGTGTACTTGGCTAAAATCAAGATCATCTTAAAATGATGACATGCGTTCATTTATTTTGGTGTGGCAATCACCTAGGAACTCAGACCAGAATAAATGCAGAGGTTATCTAGAGTTGTTAGGTTTTTTAAAAAATATTTTTAGTAATTTTCATTAAAAGAAACAAGTTAAAAATTAGGTGAAAGAGTTTGAACCCAACACTGCTGTCTTATCACAGCGTATGTTAAATATATGATTAAAAATCCAGCTAGGCCATTACCTCTAATAGCATCCGTGAATTTTTGAAACTGTCATTTCTGTAGACATCTGAATTGGTCACTGGAGGTGGTAAATAAGATGATTTGCCACAGATGCGAGGAACCGCATCCCAGAGCTGTGCAGAGAACAAATGAGAGCTCTGTTCGAGCCACAGCGGAGCCTTCTTTCCTCCCCGTTCAAGGCCAAATGCACCCACAAACAGCTGCAATAAAGCCATCGCATCAGTTACGGCCCTACCGCTTCTGGCGAACTGCACAAAGTTGCATTTACTTGTTAAAAATGATTGATTTTAGCTCCCCTCTGTATCCACGTTCCATGCAATTCCCCTGCATGCTATACCATCTGCTGTATTCTCCCAGGTTGGCTGTGGCATACCGTGACATACAAAAATCAATCAAAATCGCTCGATACGTCAGCGCCCAAGGAAGAAGGGCCGCATGTGCAATCTCACCATTTGTTTCACAGTGTACTTTTGCTGCCTGCCCAGCTAGCGTGGAGACAGTACGTTTCTCCCCTTTCCAACAATGTGATCTTATCGCAGGCAGCTGGCCTGCACTCTGCACTTTCATTTTTATTGTGTGGGTTCTCAAACTCTGATGCAAATAGTCTGCCGAACATCCTCCCTCCACGGCGTGTGGTTTGTTTTTTTTTTCCTCTTCAACCTCCTTCCACGCGGCGCACTCCAGCGTCAGGCTGGCTCCGGCCAGCTCCCATTGTTCACATTGTTATTTTCATGTCAAGGGCGTGAGAGGAATTTTTTTTTTTTTTTTTTTTTTTTGCCAGAACAGCAATTTAAAACCTAGACCTTGAAAAGACACTTGCCATTTGTAGGAAAACAGCTACCAGGCTCACTGCAAGGCCAAAAATAAGGGACAGACCCACACGGTCAAAAAAAGTGGATGCTAATATAAATTAAAGCAGAATCAAAGAAGCAAGCCGTTTGCAGAAGAGGATGAAGACACCAAAAATTTAATTTGCTTTGCAGTGGCCTGCATAGAAGGAACTGCCACAGTGGATTAGACAAGCCGTCCGCTGGGGCTGCCGTGCCAGCACCGCCGTGGCTATCTCTGAAAGTGCGAGAGAGACGATGCGTGTGACTGGGAGTGACAAACGGGAAGAGGTAAATAGCCAGCTAATTGTGCAGGGCTCTCCGTGGCTTGTACGGGAGCTACTTCCCAATACCTGCTTGTGAGCAATACCACCACTTATTTCTTCAGGTGCTACAATACAAATGTTGCGTTCTGCTGCTAAATTGCCAGTCTTTCAACAATAAATCCACAGCGTTTATTTCACATGCCTCCACCTCTTGCAACTGCAGGCTGCAGCAGTTGACGAGGTGTTGGGAAAGGAAGTATATCCTTTGATTTGCTCTACATTTACGATACCAGCCTTACAGTATGGAGTGTGTCCTTTTTTTTTTTTTTTTGGCTTCATTCAACAGGAAAAATAGGAGGAAATGAACATGTTTCACTATTCCCTTCACAGTTGGGGCTTTTTTAAAATATTTTTAGATACCGATCTTCACAGTTCAGAAAGCCTCAGGCCTGTCTCCTGTAACCCTTCTTCCTTAAAAAATCTCTTACACGCTGATCCTGCCGCCTCCTGTGACCGCTTTTATCACATCTTTTCCAATTGCTGCCACTGAAGGAGATGGAAACCTTTCACATGATATTCCAGCCTGCCCTCAATTCTATGCTATGTAGGTTTATACCTCCTAGCTGAATTTTAATCCCCTCTTTAATATAAGTGAGTATTCCAGCAACTCCAGTTGCTTGCCCCAAGTACCCCCCCCAAGTTAGCCATAAGAAGCCCCATGTGTCTGGAAGAAGGAAGCCATGAGAATTCTTGGGAAGTTCTGGACCTTTCTGGGCTTTGAAGCTAATATGATATCTCCTACTTCTCTCTGTACCTTCAGTGCCCGTCAACCTCCTTCTCCTCCTCTCCCCACCTGCTCTGGTGTTTGCAGCCCTTTAGGTGCTCTTCATCATCTACACTCTTGTTTTGACCTGAAGCCCAAGGGAAGTCTTCCCACTGATTTCATAGGGCTTCAGAGGCCAGTTCCCAATTTACTTTCCACTCCCTCCTCTAAATCCTTCAAATCCCTACAATGCCTTTGGTTCAAGTGCCAACTTCTCCTAACTATGAGTCCTCTCTTAACTTTTCTGTGCTCTGAGTTACCACCAGTCATCATTTGTTTATTCTGTGGCTTCAGAGCATGCCCCATGTTTGGCACAGCAGATACCTACGCTTCCAAATCTTACCTCATCAGTTCAGAAGAAATGCTCCTTGCCTAGTAGCTCTGTATTTGCTTTCAAAGTTTCTTACAAAGGGCTACACTGAAAAGGTCTTAAAAAATGGAGGCACTCGGCCAGGAACTGGTTCTCCAGGACCCTACACTGGTCTTTCTTCTTAATTATGCTCTGAAGTGGCTCAGCAAGCAGTCAATAAGAGGCACCACAACAACAACAACTTCCTCTTGCCACAAACAGCTAGTCATAACCCGCTAAAATACAAAAGTCATTTTAAAGCTATCTGGTCCTTTAAAGAAACCAACAAAAATTAAAGAAATTACACACTTGGGATGTTGTCCTCCACCTGAAGAAGCATGCTGAGACTCCTCTGGACTTCACCAGGATTGGGGTGAAGCCCACAGTTTGTTATTTTTGTGATTCCACACTATTTATTCCAAAAGTCTTAGATGTATACTGGTACCTTTTAGTCCTGGTAATTTATTGAACTTCAGGTTCTCAAGAGGCTTTACATCTTCCTCCTTACATACTTCAGTCTCTGTTAAAAGAGACACAGGTAGGTTAAAACTATTTACAAAAGTCAGCTTTTCTCTTGCTGTACCAAGCAGCTACTAGTACAGTACTTGGAGCTTTACCTCACGTTGAGCCACCCCAGGGTTTGATCACACTCTCTTCTGAAAACAGTCTCCAGCCAGATTCCAGTGTGTCACTACTGATGGTCATGGAAGACCATCCTACTGACCTTAACATTTCTCACTTCTGTTGGCAACATATGGAACTAAACTATTCATCCTCTTCTAAAACAGACACCCATTGCATGCTCTTCCACCATTGCTACAGTTGTGTCTCACAGCAAAGCCTCCCTGTCCATCCTGTCCTCTCACCCTGCACAAAGCGTGTGGAAAACCATGCCATCTGCCCCCAGAAGTGCACAGGAGACAACACGTGTGCACAAGTGCATGGAGGAGTACATCATGGAGCTACCAATACTCTCTCCTAAAACTTTTCCTCATGCTGGGGAGACCCAGAGACTGACTGTAAGAGAGGAGCAGCAAGTCTTGGCAGAGTACTTTGCTACTGGTCTGTTGTTCTTATTAAAAGTAAGACCAATAACATTATAAGGGAAACTGAATTCCCCCAGAACTTGAAGAATTTATCTGATGTGGGAAGAGATCGAGTCATCTGCCTCAAGTTAGTATGTGCTACGTGGTCTTTGAGTGAGATGTACTGAGTAGGGAAGCACCTCACTTTAAACAAAGCTATAACCACATACAGTTTGCTCTGCTTGTAGTGATCAGTCCTCTAAACACTAATACCTTTGTCTTGGGCTTTGATTAATAAACCATTGCTTTACTTTATGGTCTTTGTTTAATAAACTATTACTTTATTTTACTGCTAGGCCTGACACTGTGGAACAAGATGAATTAGAGTAGAAAAATAATAAGGAGGACAGCTATGACACAGGAATGATGTGCACACCAGAAATATGGTGCAGCAGCTTGGGGCAGGAAGACGGAAGGGCAGGGGGAGCAGGATGCCTACCCTTTGCTGTAATAACACAAATCTCATATAGCTTGTGCCTCCTCTCGCATTCTTCTAAAACAGCTACTGGGGTAAGGGCACAGAGCTCACAAGGAATCCCTCACACCCCTTCCTTCATGTCACTTGCCACATTACTGGCAGAGGCAGGCCAGGACATCAGTTCAATTCCAAACCTTAAAGAGGGGTAGATATATTTTGGCAGGCATCAAACCAGCTGTCCCTTCACCAACCTGGTCTAGGTGGCACATTTCTCCAACAGAAGGATATCAAGGACACCAGCTCTGCTTCACACCCTGAGCCTCGGACACGTACAGAGGAGGTACAAGGACTCTACTTTACTCTGTTCTAGTAAACTTCGCTGCTGCTTTCAGCTTTATGCTCTGTTGTGCTCATAAAATTCAGTTATAGCCGGTATCGAAGTGTTAGTAATTATTTAACAGTAATTAACCAGGCTAGCAATGGGTACAGGTCCCCAAAGAGTCCTCTCATTTTTTCCCTTTTGGACACTGACATCACTGAGGAAGAGTTATTTCTCAGTAAAGCTGGAGCTAATCCTTCTCACAGTTTAACTCATCATTGATCATGCAGTTGATCAGACTGGGGCAAAAAAAAACAGGAAAAGATCTGAAAGGAATAAAGAAAAGAAAGAAGAGAAGAAAGAAAAAGAGAGAAAGACAAAGAGAGAGAAAGAGAGAGAAAGAGAGAGAAAGAAAGACAAAAAGAAAAGAAAGACAGAAAGAAAGAAAAAGAAAAAAGCACTGGATTCCATTTTCAAAATTGTTATTAAATACTCTTTGGATTTGTCAGCTCTCAAAAATAGCTTAGTCTAAAAATTTCGCATTCTTTTTATTCCTGCTGAGGAACGGTGCCCTTGACTGGTCTCTTGTGTATTTCTTTTTCTGTGAGGATTACATGAAGAATTAGACAAATTTATGAACGACCCAAAGAACACAATCATTTACTCGCAAGCAGTATAAATGACACATGCAATCAATCCAATACATTCACTGCAGACTTATTCCTGTCTAGCTGGTTCTTGGGAGGCCTAATTGCCAAGGGCTTCTTAATAAGCTAAAAAGAGAGGATGGAGTGGGGAGCACCATCCCATGCTTTGGGGATCTATTTCCTAGTAGGACTGGCTTTCTGACCCCTAAAACAGAACTAAGGGGTGAGAATGTGAAGAAAAGTGAAGAACGAGCATGAACCTGAGCTGCTAGATAGGGAAGTTCCCATGGTAAACCAACAAGCTCCCTGCTGGGGATTTGTGATTTCTCCCTACACCCCAGGTAACACAGTGCTACCAGAGACATTGTTATGCCTCTCCTTAATTTTCTCCTTCTTTGATACAGAAGATACTTCTTAGACTTACTTTCTTGACCTCTGCATTTTATTAGCTGCAAGACTTCAAAGCAGGTTTTGTGCCAAAACCAGGCTTGATTTGGAAGAGTTAAACTCTTCTGTAACAGATGCCAATAAAATTCTTTAAAATCATATCCAGTCTTTAACTGCTGGCTACAAAGACTATTTGCAGCACACAGAAGTGCTGGGAATACCCTTCTGCCTCAGTGTTGCCGACAAGGAAATCATTGGTCAGCAATGAGCATTTTTCTGTGGCACACTTTGCACAGACTGCTTTGGCTGACAACACCAGGGCTGGTGACGAGAGGGGTACACAGGGTGCCTGTCAGAAAGCTCTCTCTCCCTAATCTAACTAGAAAAATAACAAAGTCACGGCCAGAGTAACTGCCTCCAGACACTCCAGCCCCGTGAAGCTGAGGGCTCAGAAGGGCATCTAAGCAAACTGCATAGTCCCACCTTTCGTGAACCAGCTGCTAGCTAAGAGGGAGCTACAGGGGTGGAGGAAGGACTGTGAAGAAATGGGAGGAGGTATAGCTAGGTATGCAGACCAGATGGTTGGGGCTGTCCAGAGGTACCTATTGGGCAGCCCTGCCCTTGATTCCTGCAGCTGGGGCAGGGCAACACACCAGGTTTGACCTGTTGCTCAGACCATACCAGGCTCATCAAACCAGCTTCTGCCATCAGGAGGAGCAAAGGGATGCCAGCTGCCTTCCCTGACTAGCAGGGGAGCATCCAGGATGGACAGAACAAGCATACCACAGCACCAGTGCCCATCCAAGGCATCTTCCCAGCAGCTTCCTGGCAAACACCCCTGACTTCAGTGCCCCTATTACTCACAAGAGCAGCTGACCCCTGAACACCTTACTGTTCTCATCCTCCTGTATTCTTTTGGCTGAAATGAGACATCTTGCCCAACTAGCATCAGGGGACGTGGTAGATATGACCACACAGCCTCAACCCTGTGCTGTGTCACCACCCATCCCCTTTCAGAGAGGCTAATGCCTTGCCCCCAGGAAAGACACTCTGTATTCTTGGAGTCTGCTCACTAATCACCTTCCTTCCCCCAGACCATTCTTTGTCCTCTAACGTGCTTTTTTTTTTGCTTCCTTCCTTGCTTGTAATCCTCACGGCCTTCACTTTCCCCTTCCACAGCTCACCGACAAGCTCCCCTGCCCCACGTGAAGGCCGCCTGTATCCCATTACCAACCATGGGAACCTCCTAATCCCTTGTACTCAGTTTTGAGCTCACACAGGTGAAATGGAGATTTAGGACTCCCAAGGTATCAGACTAAACATATCCTCTGACTTTCAGCTAACCTTCCACTGAGCAGCACTGTAATACTCACTTGCAGACATTGTAAGTGCAGAAGCGCTTTTTAATAGTAATAAAAATAATGTTCTTTTCACTCCGCTGAAAACATGGAAGATTTCCAGAAGCAAGTCAAGCAGTCAGCCTCCCCTCTACGCCCACTCCCGCAGGCGTGCGTAGGGAAGATGTTCACTTGCTGACATGGAAGCCTGTCACTCCTCCAACCACTCTCTCTTCTCTGATGCCCACATAGATGGTCTTATACTTTTTTCCTGGATGCCTTCCCTCCTTCAGAGCTTGACTGAACCTCCCATCCTGATCACAGCCCTCTACATTCAAGGCGTAGCTCAAAATGTAAAAAGAGCATCTTTTTATAAGGCCACAGTAATGTGCTAGGCTCTGACTCATTGAAAGAACAGACTGGTCAGCCTCTCTACACCATTATAAATTCACTTCAAGTGATAAATTTATTCATTCAGTCTTTACTACCTCCTCTGACGAAGACTGTGCTGGCCAATTATTTCAAGGAATGCCACATTACAAATGGGAACTCATTCGCTGAATTATTTTATAGGCCAGCATACATCAATTTTGCATAGGCTGTTTTGGTTTTAGAGCTAATTTCTAATCCTAACTCACATCACAGATACATATCTCTGTTTGGATTAATTAAGATCTCAGAGAGAACCTTCTGCTCCATTACCCTCTGTTACTGATTTATAAAAGAAGCCATGAAGCAATGCTCTTAATGATAATGAGGGGGATGTTTTATCCCTTAATGCCATTCCTGGTTCCTGTGCCTAAAATGCAGAGAGAAGAGACGTGGACATTTCAGGGGATGAAAAGAGAATCTTTGCTAGCCACATGCCATTCGTCAGCAGCAGATGCAACCCTTCAGCATATGACCTATTTTTCTCTCCATAACAAGCATTTTGGTCAGTGATTCCTCATGCTTTAAAACAGTAACTGGAAAGAGGAGAGAGACCACTGTCACCCAACACTAAGCGGACAGACCACCAGGAGCAGGAACTCATTTATACTGCTAACGACATGAAACAGCTCGACAGGGCCAAAAGCAGTAAGGATCAAAGGAAGATGAAGCTTTCTTTGAGCAAAACGAAGGCCAGCCGCTAGCAGATGAAGACAGGAAGACTGTGCAAGCCCTGCAGATAAGGGCAAGAGGGATGTGGGAAAGCACCGAGGAAAGACCCCAGGCCAAGCGAGTTCTCCTGCCAGGACTAACCAGGCTGCTCAGCCTCCTCAGCTGAAAGAAACCACTCAGGCTGATTTTACACAACCAAAGTAAAAATGCCCACATCAGCTGTGACTCACTGACTGGAAAAATTCAACAAGGTGAGTAGTATAACACTGAGGATTTGCCCCTACCAAGCCTCCCACTGTTTGACGGGACAGAAATCCAGCTCCTGGCAGAAGGCGGCCCCAGAGGAAAGGTGGAAAAGCTGAGTTACAGCAGCAAGACTGGATTGTTGAAGCAGTCCAAACAGCCAAGGTCCCATCTCTCAGGACTTTTCCTTCGACTTTATTTGAACTCTAATCCAAAACAATCCCATTCCCACCATGAATTTCCCATAAACAGGAAGCAGCAGTGGAACTGATAAAAAATGACAGCTTCCCAGCACCATGGAGGGGAATCCCGGGATGCTCCTCTCACAAGTGGACACCGCTCTGCAAGTGCCAGAGAGCTGCAGACCTTGGGATGACAAGGGATGAGTCCTTGGTAAAGAGAGACACCTTTTCCCCCAGCACATCCTTCACTGCCTGCTTCTCTGCACTGCCCAGCATCTGCCCACACTTAGAAAATCAGACTATCAAAAAAGTTTATCTGAATTTTAAATGGTTTACTTAATCTCATCCAACCCCAATTTTAACTATGTTATTTTTGCAAAATTAGGCAGCACTGACAAACCAAAAATGTTTGTCTTTTACTCATCTACAACACCATCACACACAAAATATGCTGTCAAAAGCAGATCTGCTTCTTTCCAAAAGTACTAAAGAGCTAGCTGGGTAGCCCACAGAACCCACTGTAGGATTTACCTGGGGCTGGTCTCTGTAGCATCCAGAAACATCTGCCTCTGCATTTTATGCTAATTGGGCAGAAATATAAACCAGAAGTTGACTGACTTCCTTTATGTCACACAAAAAAATCAACAGAACAGACAAGCCCTGACTCCTTCAGAACCTAGAAGTGACATCAAAGAGATGAACAGGCCATGTAGATGGGTGTATGCAACACCAGGCTCATAGGAACCGTATCCCACTTGCCAGTTTGTACAAGTCTGCTAAAAAAGTACGTGTATCTCAGAGTGAAAACTGATATTTGCCATTCGTGAGAGATTTTTAACAGAAGATTGTGTACCATGACTCTGTTAGTGTCCTTGTCTTCAGACTCAGGAATAAGTTTTTACGATTTTTGGATTAAACACTTTTGATGTACAGAGAAAATTATTCTCTTCTACTACATTTTTTCCATACATTTTATTCCTTTATACTACCTTAATTTTGGTAAAACATGCCAAGAGAAGAACAAGCTGAAGCATACAGCATTTACATTAGCAGCTACAGAACAAGAGAGTTATAATCCATTCTGTCTAGCATTTCTCCACCAGAAACTCCTTGAGGCACTGAAGTGAAGGGGAATTTTACTCTTGCTGAAGCCTTAATCTATCTGGATTCTTCAAAGGACAGGCAGAGCTACTCTGTCTCATAGCATGAAGACGACGTATATATTCACCAGTAATTTAATAAACAAATTAGTTTGCAATTCAGATGTGTTTGGCAGGGACAAAGTAGAATCAGATTAATTGGGTCAAAATAGTATTCAATCTAGGCCACTAAAAGGGAATAAAAGGAGAACCTGCTTACATTTTAGAGTACTACCTGGAGGCCAGATTGCCTTCCCACCAGTGCCGAGATGCAGCGCTCTGCTGATTCAGTAGATGTTCAGAGCCAGATGGGACCTTTCCACTGCTCCCCGAGGCACGGCTAATGAGAGCACCACTGCTACAGAGCTGCCAAAAGATGATGGCCTTTACTCTACAGGACTGTTTCACTGATGGCTGTGACTTCCCTAGCTGAGTAAAGACAACAAAGATAGACTCTAAACTTGCAGAATACTGCTGGCATTCATTTGCCCCCACACCCCCTTATTTCTTATCTACCCCACGCCCCTGCATTTCAGCCAGAACCTCTCAGTTCCCACTCGCCAGGTCTGTACACCTGGCCCTAGGAGCAGTCACCTGTCAGAAAGCTGTCAAGTAACCAGAGACCTCACAGCGAGGAGTACTTCCAGGAACTATCTGCAAAATAAATATGCATGTGCGTGCAAACAGGTAGCTGGTGATTCACTTCACACCCCATGGACCCTATACAGTCCACATGAGGCACCATGTAGCACACAGAACTACTTGATCTGTGCATGGGAATCCTCTCCCAGCTTAAGGGGGGTGCCTGGGCAATGTGAGGTGAGGGTAGAGTGTGTTCTGCATCAGCACCTTAAGCCTTTCCAGGACACGAAAGGCAAGGCCAGAATAACACATTGGAGAAACCACTGCAAGGGATCAGTCAGAGCTGAACACCAAATCAGCTCGCACCCTGGCTACAGATTTACAGAGACCTAAGGACTGCCCAGCTCCCTGGGCAAGTGAAGTCCAGCCAGCCCAAAAAACCACATCCACCTTTTCCAGATTCGCTATAATGATGGTAATTTCTCACATATACTCTGCCAAGATGGCTCAAAAGCCAGGCAGCAGAGCAACCAGAGCTGAAAACACTCTCCCTGGTATTATTACCATATTGCAAGCAACCAGCTTTGCCTCCATTATATCCCTACACAGACACTCCGAGATTTTTTTTATTTTGTTATTTTAAGAGGAGATGTGTAAGTGTTCTATTTTCCATTAATTTCTTTACAGACATATTTTCCAGCTGCTTCTGATTATCACCTCTTCATTCAGATCTTCCTTCCCAAAGACAAGGTTATAAGAAAAATGCCATTTACTGTCCCCATGTTTATAGCATTTCTAAAACTGCCAGTTTGTTCTTCACGATTGATGGGGGTGAGGCGGGTAGGGAAGCTATTTGTTTGTTTTAAAATGAAAACAGGCAGGCTTGGGGAACAGAGAGAACAAAATCTCACAGGGCTCAAGCACTCTTTAAAAAATTTCACAGAAGCAGTTGAATAGCACTAAAGGTTGATTCACGTAAGAAATGATACATCAAATGCATATAATTTTCACTGTTACATCAAGAGCTTGGTCTACATGTATGTCCTCATGCATAGTCAAAGCCTGCAATGCAAATAAGGCTGAGTCAGACTGCAAAAAGGCTGTTCCACTCTCTAACATGAAACATATGTTAAGAGCATGCTCTCTTTACGAATTTCAGCAAAAATTCTGAGTACATTGATTTAGATACCAACATGAATTCTGACAACGAGTTCCTTGAATAAGGTATCTCTATTTGTGTCTTTCTAGCCTGTGCACTAAGTGGCTGCATTCCAGTAAAGAGAAAATGGGTAGCAAAGTCTAAACTCTAAGGCTAAAAGTTTCAAAGTATTTAGTAATTTTAGATGCCCCCTCTGAGATGCTTTGGGCATGCCAAAGTTGCAGAAGACGAGAGCTCAGCATTTTCTAAATGTCAAGCTCTCTCCAAATTCAGATGTAAAAGCTTAGGCACCTAGTTCTATATTTGGGCACATTCAAGTTTAAATTCTGACAGTTCCAGCACATAGCAATAATTCATACTTTTTCCAGAGATCCAGATTCCTACAGTCAATATAGTTAGCCACTTAAATATAAGCAGCTTGATTTCCTGGGTATTTATTGACTTCTCTTTCAGTTCCCTTTCCTCACCACCTCTGAAAATCATACTATTTCTATTTAGGAGTCCTAACACAGAATTAAGTGTACCATGATATTTAACAGCCATACAAGTGCTACTGGCCAGAGGTCTCAATACTTTGCAACAGTAGTGAAATACCACAATCCTTTCATAGACAAGAAAACTTAAGTGAGAAAGGCATTGCAATAGAGATGGTCTAAAAAAAAAAAAAAAAAAAAGTACTGCTTTAAATGGGAAACATGCAAAGACCGCAGTATTACAAGCTTTTACAATGATAACACATTGGAGACCCTTCAACAGCCAAACACATCACTGAAGTTCAGCAAGAAATTAGCCAGATACTTAACAGAGGCAAGGCTTTCCTAGAAGACTAAAGCAAGCTACAATTTCATAAGAAATCTGATCATCATTACCTAAAAGCAAAATAGAAAACATTAAACAATTAACATTCTGACAAATAGTCCTAACAAGGCATTTCCCCAACAGCAAACTTGTGGACCAAGAGGTAGTGCACTACTTAAGTGGCTCATTTGGGAAATGTAACCCTTTGACAGTACTGGTGTGTCACACCACTCCCCTAGGTGGCTGAATGTTAGCAAGTCCTATGCATTACAGACGACTCAGATTTAAGAATCTAAGGATAAAATACAGCACTAGGAATTCTCCAGAAGTGGGCATCCTCCACCTTCAAACAAGAACCCCTGAGGTAGTCGTGATTCAGAGAACAATTATCTGTTGCTGCATATAAAATAGCAGTCAAAGCACAATCTGTTTCAGATCTCCATTAAAGCTATGCTGAAACAGCTAAATACCAGTTCGTTTAGGCAGCTTGCTGATCTGCTTTCTACACTTCCAGTTGAATATGAAGATGTACTTTTCCCAATTTCCCTCCTGTTTCACCTTCTGCATAAAGGCAGTGCTGGGCATCACACCACAGCAGTTGTATCTTTCTTCTTTTCAAACTGTACATTCTGTTTACGGACACTGATAAAACTGCTTTTGACACATACACATTGCAATATTAAATAAGCCTGCCATCCCGCTGAAAATTTGCAAACTGTAAAAATAATGAACAGAACTTGGCCAGAGTGTCAAGACTTACAAACAATGTTTCAGTAACATCTCCATAAGATGTTGTTTGTTTTGGTTGGGGTCTTTAGAAAATAAAATGGTGAATTTGAAAGCAGCATAGTTTATGTATTTGTCAACAGTTTGCTGCTGCTTTTTGTTTTGTTGCTGTTTTGTATTATAAAGAATGATTATTAGTCAGGGAAAAGCTGTACTTTTGGGGCAAAAGAGGATGCCAAGTGCCTGTGGACTCCATAGGATGGGGAAATACTGTTTTACTTGTAAGTCTGTGTGGTGACAGATTAATGGGTGGTTCTTGTTTCTGGCAATCTTACTGCCTGCAGCATCACCATGCCAGTGCAGGGAGCCCTCCATCTTTATGGGCTCCAAACAGCTCAGAACAGGAGTAAGTTTCTGCAGTAGGACAGCCATCTGCCCACACCAAACAACAAAGTAAATTGTTGATTGGACTAGTTAAATTTAGACTAACTCAAGGGACCTCAGCAGACTTATTGAAAATTTATGTTAACAAATGCGCATATGGGATCTCTTGCTCTACACAGGTAAACAATTTATTAGAGAGAATGTAGCAAACCAGACATAAAGCCATAGTAGCGTATTTTCCATGCAGGACCCTACCCTTCACCATAAATCTAGCCTTGACATCTAACTGAATATTTCTGCTCAGAAACCCAGGTAGGTAGGTTGGTTGCCCATTGGATGGCAACCCCACTGCCGTGTTTAAAGATCTTTATAAATCAATGTCAATTCTTCACGTAATTGCTTTTTCAACCTGATCAGGTTTCTGTGCACTCTAATTGTTCTATAGCAATGTGGTAAACACTTCCTGCAGACAATTTGTTAGGAAGTTTGGATTTTATATAACCCAGGAAATGAAGTCACCAGACCTGTGGGCTGCCTGTAATGATTCAGTCGCCTGGTTCCTGCAACAAGCAGGCACTTCAGACACAAAAATCCAGAGGCAATGACAAACTCGTGGAAAGAAAAAGGGTGCATAACAGTTTCTCCATTCACTCTACTCGTACTCAGAAATTCAGAAAGTTGCAAAGAACTTCCACAGACTTCCAGCCATTTATTTTATATCCTTGGTGCCAAAATTATAAGTTCTGATCCCTCTTCTCTTGTTTTCATCACATTGGGGAACAGAATGGAACATGACACACAGGAGGGGACTGAAGTTTCTGTCTGTATCTTTTCACTAAAGTAGCACTGCTTTTTTCTTTACTTCATATTTCTGTTGGTTAGAAAATACACATGTCACTTTGTATTACCTTCCCTGCTTTTGCATCCTCAATCACTTTATCAATGCTCTGGAAAAATGCTGTATAGCTACAGCTAGCACAGTATTCCCCAAAACAGCCTAAAGGGCTCTGAAAAGTTCATAGCTTCCTAGTTCAAAATTAACTTGTATTTTAATATCTTTGGAGCTTTCTGCAGGTTTTATTTGTTTCAAAGAGCCTTCAAGGAAATTCAAGGAAGTGTAAGATGCTTCCTGACTTAGAACGTTATTTGCATTTCACCTGAATAACTGTTTCATGGCAAAAGGACTAATAAGACCAAATTAACTATTTCTGGAACTTGAAGCAAGCAGCAGACCACTGGGACCCTCCAAATGACTGCTTTCCTAGTGCAAATCTGTAATGGGTTTGCATGGCAAGCCTTGGGGGTGGGTTGGGGGGTGGGAAGGCACAGGGGGGGGGCTTCTGTGAGAAGCTGCCAGAAGCTGCCCACGTGTCCTATGGAGCCCATGCCAGCCGGCTCCAAGGTGGACCTGCCACTGGCTGAGGCAGAGCCCAGCAGCCACGGTGGGAGCACCTCTGGGATAACGGATTCAAGAAGAGGAAACCAGTTACTGCTCAAGAGCAATTGCAGCTGGGGAGAGGGGT
>JAVJGI010000062.1:39692096-39770156 GCA_035590275.1 Ibycter americanus | reverse complement strand
GGGAAGGTGTTTTTAGGAGTTGGGTTTTATTTCTCATTATCCTACTCTGATTTGATTGGTAATAAATTAAACTAATTTTCCCCCAGGTCGAGTCTGTGTACCCGTGAGGGTAACTGCTGAGCGATCTCCCCCCGCCCTGATCTCAGCCCAGGAACCTGCTGTGACATTCTCTCCCCCCCGCCCAGCTGAGGAGGGCAGGGATGGAGCGGCTCTGGTGGGCACCTGGTGTCCAGCCAGGGTCAACCCACCACAGCACCAAAATCATTTCCACATGATTTGCCAAGCACTGCCACATTTTGAATCTTAGTTATGGCACTGGCCCTATACAGGTGCTCAGAATGACATTTAGGCTTTTGTGCCTATTTCAAGCCTTCTACTTCATCTAACGCTAAAATTATCTTTTTTTAAAGTTTGTTTTATGTAGCAGAAACATTGGTTCTTGATGTAATCCTCTTTCTTGAAAGACTTTTTTGCCTGCTTTATGAAATGTAAAAAGTTGACTCCTTCACTGTGAGTAGATCTCCTGAGCCATGCTGTTCTGCAGACATGGAAGTTCTTGTCTAGCCTTCACCACCATGCAGCTGTGGTGTGTGACCTCAACACAGTCTTCCCCCAAAGTCCTCTAAATACGTAAGAGGAACCAAAATATTAGTAAGCAGAACAACGTTTCCTCCCAATGGTCACAACAAATGCCATTGGAAAGGAGGAGGAAAAGGAGAGACAAAAGATAAAATGTAAAAAGACTAAAGGAATTTCACATTGCAGACAAAAGAATAATCCTTGGCTGCCTAATATCCTGGAAAATATTCCCCATTTAATTAAAAAAAATAAAGTTTAAATCGGGAAATATGTTCAATCCATATATGTTCAAGTGGTAAGATCAAACCACAACATCATCTGCTTCTGAATCAACTGGCTTTGGGGACAGTTACTGGAACCTGAGGACTTTCACATGTCTCGGCTTTCTACAAAGGGAGGAGCAATTGCTCTGCAAACTGCTGTCAGTTCTTCTTTAGCAAAGCAATTTAAACACTGCATGACCTTCATTGTTGATGCGGGTGGGCACACTTAGGTATGTTCTCCTTTATCCATTCAACAGATAGGCAGAAGGTTGAATTTGTATAGCTCCTACTGCCAGCCATCCTATTACTGTTGTAACATCCTTCTCACAGAATTATACCACAACTGCAAATCTGGGTCCGCCGCTGGCATGCACAGTTTAACAGAGTGCTACAGTATCCTCACGCTGCTGCAAACACTATCAGGGCTTAACACAAGCCAGTATTTGCCTGTGAACTCTGACTGTGAATTCAGCAAAATGTAGCCAGTACCGTATCTGGCACATTTCTTTTCTGGCAGGGACACACAGAAAAATCCGAGTTGGAGAGAAGGAGGAGAAATCTGAATGATCACACTGGTGCTAACAACTGGAGTGACAGCAAGAAGATGAGAAGAGATAAGGGAAAGTCTGAGTCACCCTTTGTGCACTTGAATACTGACTGGTCAGATCAGGCTTTATGCTATTCCCATTTCAAGATTGCATATAAAGGGAATGAGTAGAAGACAAGTACTTTTTGCATTTATTGGAAAACACCAGTGAAAGCAAAGAGCAGAAAAAACAAGTGGGCCTAGAATGTGTGGAGATAGAAAACAGGTAGTGAAAGATACAGCACCAACAGCCTTGGGGGAATAAGGAAAACAACAGAATTTTGGCTCGCCCCATAACAGAACATAATTGTCCACTATTAGATGCCATTTAGATGCCTACTCTACTTTGATTAAATGCACAATAGCCTCTTTCCTTTTATTGTCTTTGATATTTCAAAGTTATTAGCTGTACTACAGAATTTACTTTATTTTGTTCAATTTTGCTCTCACTGAGGTTCTTTTCTTCAGAGGTCACTCAATCCTGAAGCCAATGATAAAAAAAGATGAGTGGAAATAAAATTAGAATTAAAAAAAAAAAAAAATCCTTCTGGAGAGCATCCTGCTGACAGCCTGTCCCACTGAATTTGATAGGAATACCCCTGGAAATTAAGCAAGCCTGGTTTATCCTTCCATTACCCTCAATGCTGACATTTATTAATTCCCAAGCATAACAACAATTCTGTTGCATGTTTTTACATATTATGCATGCACTCACACTGCTAAGTTCTTCACAGTTGGAAAATAGATTCAGAGCTTCAAATGGGTTAGGGAGGCAACAGTCATAAGTAAACCCCAAAGGAGAAATAAAAGGACTTAATAGCAGGCTATTATTAAACTCTATTTGATATATTAAAAAATCACAAGGAAGCCTGTCAAAAAAATTACCATGATCAAATAAATTACAAGGCAAAGCTGCCAGTCATGTCTTGCAAACCGGTATGGCAGAGACACGACGGGAAATAAAATAGCCAGAGCCCAGCACAAAATCAGGCTCACACTGTCAAACACACGCCTGTCCTGCTCGCGGCCCCCCTGCCTCCATCCAGCCCACCCCGGCTGCCACCCCAGCACCCCGTCCTTCCCTCCCGGCTGGCCACCCAGCGGCTGAGGGTGCTGCACAGGCTCAGCACTGGGGCTGGGAGCCCCACTCCCACTTCATTCCACCTCCTCCCCAGCAAAACTGTTCTTCTCCTCAGCTCCTTGTTATCTCCTGCCTACGCATCCACGGTATTCACATGTACTTTGCCACTTTGCAAAGTGCTCTTGGGATTACTTAGGTACTGCACCAACCCAAAGTTGCTTTGCTTTACAGCACCGCAACCCTGGCTTTATAAAACTCCACCTCACACAGCGGAGAACTGCCAGAGAGATTAACTTCAAAATGTTCCCTTTAAACTGTACAGTGTCAAAACTCTACACAGTATATTGCAACCAGTGCTTCTCCAATAAAAAAGCCATCCCTCCTTCAAGACGTTTGCCTGGTGAGGCACCTAAGGGGCAGGCAGGGGGAAAGCCAAGGCTGGACACGCAGCCTCTTCTCTGTCCTTTGTGCCCAGTCAGGCCAGTACCGCCCAGATGTGGCTGTATAACCCAAATATCTCTTTTCACAGTCCTCCACATATGCATTTCCCGGGGATAAGTGACTATGAGTTTAAAGCAGTAACAGTATTATAGCCTAACAGAGCAACAATTTAGCAGGGTAAAGTTTGGAGGAAGAAGCAATACTTTTCCAGGTCAACTGACAAAGCTGGAGAAAATGAAAAAAGCATCTAGACACCTGAGGCCTTTCTCAGATTTTAGGAAATTAATGGCTGCCCAGGGGAATTTAAGAGTTAAGGTAGATTTGTTAGCTTCAGTTTGTAATATTGGTGTAACCTCTGGTAATTTTCCCCTTCATTGCATTTACTAGACCTTTTGTTTGCTTGATTGTTTCCCAAGTTGCATGTGGCAAGATGAGCATCTGAAACCCTGACAAATCAAGAAAAAGCAGCCAGAAGCCTGGGTGGCTGCAGGACACGTGTGCTTCCACACCTTGGTGTCCCTGTGCACTTCTTAAGTTATTCCACTTGAACAGAAGTTTAGAGAGCAAAAACATTGCTCTGCTTACACTTCCAGATGCTTCTTGCTGTCCTCCCAAAAAGCATTGCTTCATTTTAAGGGACATCAAGAGCATCTCTTTGGTTGCCGCCTCCCCCCACAACAGTTTAAAATCTTGATAACCTCTAACCTAGCTGTCAAATCTAGTACACTTCAGCAAGAAAACCCACTGACGTCAACAGAACTACTCACATGAATAGTTACAGCTTGATTTGGCCTTAAGGCTTTAGATGTGTTTAAACCATTTAGATCAATTCTAGGCTTTGGATTGCTTTTGCAATTTCAACCATTTAAAACAAGAAGCAGCCCAGAGGAGGCCACAGAGGGAGCACAGGGGGAGACAGCAGAGCTGCCACCACTTTATTCACCGTGGAATGCAGTACGTGGCAGTTCAGGTGCACTGACACCAGCTAACGCTTTCTGTACATGCCCCCAAAAAGTCCTTCTCCCAAGGCAAAAAGTCAGACTAAACCAAACCCTACCCCATGTCTTCAGTCCACGGTCGTTCTGCAAACATCCCTAATCACTTATGTCAAAGCAAAGAGAAAGCATTTAGTGACCAAGCACAACTCAGAAGCACCAGCTCTATGCAGGCTGCTGGGAGAAACGCATGGCAGTAAGAAGTTGTGCTAGCAGGACTGTAAGGCAGGGAGACCCTTGCTGCTGTGGATACAAAAACTTCCCACTGTGATAACAGCTTCTATAGAAACCAGCCATCTTCCCCCTAGGAAACCCAAGAGATTTGAAATTATTATTATTATTAATAATAATAATAAAGACACCCCTGCCCCTGATGGCTGGTGACCTCATCTTTGGAGGAAAGATGGCGTAATACATCCAGCATGTGAATCACAATCCTGCACAAATTGGGTGTTCCATTTCAGCAGTCCCATTGGCATCAATACACCTAAACAATCAATCAAATCCAGGCCAAACTGCTAGACAAGGTTCAGCTCCTAACCTGCATCTCCTAACATTTGCACCTTGGGCTTTGGCAATGGAGGGCTTGAACACAAACCTGTTTTGAAGAACAGGTTTTGTTATCCTCACTTCCTTCATTTGCATTGAGCTGTCACTATTTATTCTTGCTTGTCGCTCACAATCCTCAAGACAACTACCGTAATCCTTTAAACAACTAGCTCACAATCCTCAAGACAACAACAGGTTTTATGCAATATCACACAGAGAACCTGTCAGACTAGTCATCCTTGCAGGCCCCTCCCAAAAAAGAGTCCAGGACCCTAAAAGAAGAGAGTGTGCTTGTAGGTAGAAAGGCTATTTTGCCCCAGGGCTCTTCCTCCAGCCATCTCTCTGCTTCCACATTCAGCTACAGCACCTGTAACACGCAGAGATTCACTAGTCACTATGCAACTTGGCTGTCACCTGATACTTCAAGACAAAAAGGTAAAGCAGAACGGAGGAGTTATTGATATGTATATGGCATATGCCCATCTGCAAGGAACATATGTATTTTTAAAAAGTAAACAAAAAACCCACACCACAACCCTAGATCACTCTGCAGTGAGCACAAATACCATATTTAGGAATGTGCAGACTACGTCCCTACCATTCACCTCAGCAAGCCTCACTCCTGCAGTGCTCTTCTATACCCTCCACACTATGTCCGCAGTTATCTCCAGCTCTCTGTCTCAGCCGCGACCTTGTACGCTGGCACCCTATGTCCATTCCTATCCCCTACACATCCTCACACACACACTCTCTTGCATGTCTCTAACCTGTCTCTGGCCCAACATGAGGCAGTACATGTCATGACAGGTTCAGAGCCAAATGCACAACAACCTTCTGGTTCCCAAGAACACTTCTGGCCAGCTCTGCCTGGCAGGGAAATCCCAGCAGAAGCAAGGGCTGAGCATCCCCTGCGTCCCTCACAGCTGGGTATTATGGGGTCACTACCTGCTGCCAAGTCCTGCGGGGCCTTCAGGAATATCTTGCTGCCAAATTGCTTGAACGTGGCTCCCGGACTGAAGAGCAATAGGGGACTTACATGATGAGAGACAATCTGACTCTGAAAGCCTTTTTTCTTTAGGCACTCTCCTTGAAATTACAGGGAGATTCTAAACTGTCCCCAACCCAAACACTGCAAAGCCCAGAAATTCTCAGCTAATATGCTGTACATTGAGGTATAAGTATATTAATGTATTTAACAAATATCTTGTAGTAAAAGTGTAACTATAGCACCCAAAGTAGGTCCTGAAGTGATGCTAGGCAATAACTTTAGGATGATGATGCGGACATTCTTGTGCCAGTATAGGCCAGGCAACAGAGGGGACTACTGGCCACCTCAAAGAAAGTACAACAGTGTTGCTTCAGTGTCATCTCTGCCTGGACCCACCTATCATCACAGAAGCCAGGCCATGAAGCTCTATTTTAATACGGTCTCACTGAAAGGCATTCTTCCATCCACTTCCTCTTGTTTATTATTCTTTCATGTATCTGATAAGATACTTTTCAACTGTGGCTATTCACTTTCTGTTTGCGTAGGTCTTGGGTTCATCACAAGCTACAAGGTCAGCATTAATCTAAACAATGGTTGGTTATGGGCGATTTTGCCAAGTGGAAAACACTCTAAAGGCTAGATTGTTATCATCAATAGGGCAACGAGCAGGCGGGAGAAACAAGCCCTACATACACACGTATGGATGAAGCAAAGCTACTCAGATGCCAGGTCATGGGTGTAGCACATGCACTAGAAGCCACGGCTCCTGGTCAGGGATCATTAAGAAGGAAAAGTAGGGAGAGGAGGAGGAGCCTCCCTTCTGCCCCAACACATCAGCATGGCCAGCTGGCTGGCACCTGTGAGGAGGACGGAGAAGCCACCCAAAAGGTGCAGGAAGATACCTGCAGAGCATATTTAAGGCAATGAAATAGCTAGCAAAGCATGCCTTTTCCAGCTGTGCCCCACGCTGTCGTCCAGCCCACAGCAAGATCTTCGACAAGCAAAGTACTGACAAAGTGCCCTGAAGAAAATTCAAAAATGAAAACCAGACCTCAGTACAAGCAAAATAATAAATTTGCATGAAACCTTTAAAAGTAATTTCTTTGAGGACTGCTAATTGATAGCAGACACAAAAAAGTAAAGCTCCATTGATTTGTAATATCAAAATATTATAACTGTTATATAAGGTTTGTAATTTGTAGAGCCAAAACCTTCCAAAATATACTCCCTGAACCTGGAAAGCATGCAGCTTATCTCTTGTCCTTTACATTCCCTTCTTCAAAACACACCCCTTCCTGCAATCTCACCAGTAGTGACTCACACCAACCTAACAAAAAAAATTAAAATCCCAAGAGTAAAAAAAAAAAGGAAAGAAAGAAAAGACAACTACTAATTAAGCCTTACTTATGCAAGTAATTTCATAACCCTGTTTTACACAAATCTCTTTTCTGTATATCATCTGTCCATGACACACACTGTGTTTCTCCTTGCCTACCTGTATGTTTCTCAGGCTGGGACTAAGCGTGATGAAGACCGTAGTGCTAATACTCATCTGTTACCATGAATGGAACAAACTGCAAGTGATATTTGACCTCCAGATTGGCACATCAACCTTTCCGGAGTCAAAGCTCTTTGCAAAGGAAAGGTAGATACAAGCACCAGTACAGGTACAGGCAGCCCAGCCAAAGAGCGTTAACCCTGACGCAGGGAAACAGCAGCTCAGGAGGATAAATCTCTACAGCAATGTAATTGTTGGTCTCTCTAAGAATGGTAGCTAGCACTTTTCTGTGATTGTTATTTTGCAATGAGAGCCAGAAATAACCAAATAATGTATTTCCTCTGCTCAACAGTCATGGTTTGCAGGAGCTGCTACCTTAAGAGAGATCTGATCTGGAGCCCTTCAAGGCAATCATTTCTAATTATCTCATTAAACACCTCTGAGATACCCTGTTCTCTACATTACTTTTATGAACACCTGAAGTAAAAATATTTACATTATGAGTTAACTATTCACTCTGATTGTGCAGTAACCTTGGGCTGACAATCCATATTGTGTTTCTTTAAATCCCATTTTGTTCAGCAATTGTTCAACACACAATGGCCTGATGGCCCAGCTGCAGCCAAGGAGCGCTCCACAAAGCCAAGGAAAGCGCAGGCACCCAAAACTGATTCTCTGGCCATCGCCATGCCACCACACAGCTAGCAAGGCCGGTTATCTAGTCCCTCTCAGCCAGACCAGCTGCCAGCAGCTCCAAAAGGTCAAAAGATCTGCTAGGGATGCAAAGGCTGTGGGGAAGTCATCGCAGCTTCAGCCATCATGAAGTGTGGCAGTAAAGCAGCTGCTGATCTAAAGCTTTACAACCATGGAAAATTTTTATATGTTAAGGTAAGCCTCCAAAGCAGCCAAGGATGAGGACTCACCTCTCACAACATCAAAGCTGTTGTATTTGAGGCGATTACTTTGAAATGGTGAACTTTGAAAGGAAAATGGGCAGGGGCTAATTCAGTCTGTATTACAAGTAGTTTGCTGCTCTTCATTTCTGCAGCTATACACGTCTTCACATACTTCTAGCACATTCACTAAAGCAAACTTCCTACAACGATATTTAATCCTGTTCATCAAGAACAAGGTCAATGAGGGAAGTAAGGTTAGATATTTCAAAAGACATGTGATAGTTCCCTTCTGTTGCCATAACGAAGAAAGGTACTTTAAAACAACAATGCTAAGCTGAATTCAGATTTAAGCAGCCCTCCCTGCAGAAGAACCACCCCTCCCCATCTCTCTTGTTACCAGACAGGCTGCTTCAGTCAGGGTTACATCATGACTATATGTGTCCTTCCCTTAGCAACCAGCTTAACTTTATTGATTTGATAGTTGATTATTATGGCAACAAGCTCAATTCTTATTGTTTACAAACTTTTTAAAAGGTCATCCAGAAAACAAAATTAAAAGCTGTTTTTCTTGACTATTTTTGTGGCCATGCAGAACCCATGAAGCTTTTGGGAGGAACACAACAAAAATGCAACAGGAAGGGAAGACAAAACCCAAAAATCTCGAACTGACAAAGGGAGGACATACCCGTGGCTGTGGCAGGGACACCTGTATTCTTTTCTCAGCTCTGCCATAAGCTTCCTTAGCGACCCTCGATGGGAAGTGGGTCCCCCACTATCATTTGTGCTTTGGAAAGTCTCTCCCTCTCCAGCTCTGCTGACCTTACCTTAAAATTTTTATTTTAGAGGCTGTTTTGTTGTTTTCTTTTAATCCCAGGAAGAGGTCATGAATAACTTCTTTAAAAAAGAATTAAGAAACAAAAGTGAGTTTAATGTTTTTTAAAAATACAGGATTTGCAGGCAGATGGTTGCAGAATTTCATCATCACCTGGCAGAGAATCCTCCCCCCCCTCCCTCCAGCTGCATAGCTGTGAAAATACCTGAGTTAAAAGTGTCTGCAGTACTCTGAAAAGCAATGATCTGGCTTTCTTCAAGCCTATTCCATAGCCGTGACTTGAAGCCCAACACAAATTACATCAGAAAGTTGCAAGATCACACATAATATTCCTGTTACAATCACTCAAAGCTTTCATTCATATTCCTTTGACAGCACTGCTGAAGTATACCCTGATTCCTCCTGCACACACAGAGTCCTTAACTCCACAAGAAACATCAAGTTTGTAAAGTAAGCAAAGAGCAGACTATAAGGTGACCAATTTCTTGTTCAGAGTTTTGTCTGGGAAGAATTCCAACTCATGTGATGCATAAGACCCCATCTTATTGTTAAAAGGAAGTATCACTTAGTAATATTTTAAATTTCAAGGCAAGGAATAGCTAACTAAGTATCAACATTTTAAAAGAAGAACATTTCCTCTGCTTCACCTGAGTTATCCACAGGTAGCTCATATCACCTGTGCTTTCACATAGAGCTCTCAGAAAATGATTTGATACTATTTTAGAAATTAAAATAATGGCTAGTTTTGCACCATCATTTGAATTAGATCTGTGTGAGCAAACTACTGCATTTCCTGAACAGCACGAATATTATCCTTATGAATGAATCAACTATTTCCAAATATGGATTGGAAAATATTCAGCTACCAGATATTTGGAAGAGCAAGCACCAAAACAGGCTCAGAAGTCTGATACAGATGTCTAGGACTCAAGAAAGCATTCCATCCAATCAGTTGCTGGATTTAGAGTCAGTCATCTCTCTGAGTCACCCATTTCATTGCTATTCTTCACTTATTTTGGGTGCGGACTGAAAGCAGTTGCTCTTAGATCCTGAAAACTCTATGTTGTGAAATTCCCACACCCCAAAGCAAAAGAAAAACAGAAAAAAAGATCACAGTTTTCTTCTGCAATGAACTTGCTCCCTTTATGCAGCAGCTTCTTTTCTACCTTCCCTATTGCTGGTGATGTACACGGCAAATGCCTGCTGCCAACCAGTATTGCCCATCTTCTAAGCTTTCCAAATTCCTACTTCTCTGCTCTACTCAGCAAGAATTATTTATTGGAGGGCTTTGTACTGGTGCCTGCGACCGTAGACTTTGAGGCCTTGCATCTGTTAACCATGTTCTCTCATTAAGGTTCCCACAACAAACAAAAGCCTCAAAAGTCTCCTTTCTTCCTGCTCTGTTCATAATGATGCCCTTCATTCTCTGTCCATCATAGCTCATACTTTATCCATCTTATTTCCATTATAAGTTCAAAATCTCAGCATTCCAAAACAGCATCCAAACAAAAGACTCTCCAGATATGAATGCCATCTCAAATCAATTACCAGGGTATTCATCCTTCACAATAATATCTCTATTATATTCTCTTCCTATTGAATTCAAAGATTACACTGCTGACATGCTTTTAGGTTTTATAGCAGTGGTGGTGGGGAGAAAAATCACCGCTTTCATAGCTAGTCAAGAGAATTGTGTTTTTCAAGTTCCTTAAAACTTAAATCCTAAGAAAGAGGAACAAGGGGCATCTTTTTTGCTACATGCATACAGTGTACATAACACAGAAGTGCCTGACACACCCGCAAGGTGCTGCCAGAATGCAGCCATTGTCAGACAAAATCACATTCAGTGTTAGGAGCGTGACATTTCCATTGGAGAAAATAAGAACTGCACCTGCATTTAGCCCTCTCTGAATCACATTACTTCGAAACAAATGGAGACCACAGAGAACACTTGCCTCTTAAGAAAGGCAGCAGGTCCAACAAACCACCAGCAACCAAGCATTAGTTACCATAATCAGCAATTTCAAGATTCAGAGGGTTTTTTTAATTAAGAGATGGACAGTTTGGGTTATAGCAATCTAACTAGAAGATTCAGTAAGAGTCTAATAACTGTTTGTGCCAGGAATCTCCATTAAAGTATCTTGTAATGTTTTGATTATACTTGATATACACAATAAACATTTAAAGTGGTCAAGTGCGAGCATGAAAACATTTTTGTATTCTATTTAAAACCACCAATCCCCTGCTATAACACACTGAACAGCAGCAAGATTATGCAATAACTCATCAAGACAGGTAACATCGCACTGACAACTACAGTCAACTCGCCGTTTTCTAAATACCTTCAAAAATGTTTAACACATTCCAGACTGTACAGTCATGCACGTCAACTAGGACTGGGTACACTAAAACCATAAAGAAATATATACAGCCTCCAAAAACCACAGCATGCTTCATGATTCATTCTCCCATATCAAACCTCATTTTGCTTCTTGCCTCTTCCTACTGTTTGCATCTTAAGTCAAAGCCCTTCACAGGCAGGATTCTCCCATTATTGGTTTTGCACTCCTACTTCTAATAAAGCTCTTTGGCACTGTATCAACATCAACAACACAAAAACAAATAATAGAAGGTGCCAATTATAGACATGTTTATCAGACCTCTGGGTCCAACATCCATCAACCACAGTCTTCTATGACACTGTCAATACCTCTTCATACACAGCCAAAATGATATCACAGAGATGCTGCAAAGACCACGTCACAAATCACTTGGCTAGTTCACACAGCTAATGTGTTCAGGAACACAGAAATCAAGTGAAAACTCCAGGACTGAACCAGCTGACACATGGTTCATGAAGCTAGTCTGTGTTAGAAAGGCCTTGTGGTTAGCACCCAGTAGTTAAGCATTGATTTATTCTGGGTTTCAACCTGTGCTCTGGATAAAAAAGCAAGCCTTGAGGAAAGCATTACGGAGAGTTTTCTGGACAGGACTTTACATTTCTGTCCGTAGCAGGGGAGCACACACAGCTCATACGGAGGGTGGGTGCACTGTTCTAAAATGTGTTAGCAAAAATACAATTACTTGTTTATAGACTGCGTTATTGTCATTACATGGAAAAAATGCTGAAGCAGCATGAACTGTCCAAAATCTCCTTCTGAAATTCCACCTTCCAGGTGAACTCAGTAAGTTGGCCATATGGTATGTCCCATATATTACAAATATTCAAACTTGAATTTTGGACTAGAAGAAAAATTATTAGTTAACCCAGTCCTCCTCCCTACCATAGTTTAACACATAATTTTAATATATTCACTGTATTTTTATAGTTTAATGTGCTCTTTAATTCACATTTCCAGTACCTGCAGTAGAATTTAGCTTCCCTATGCAAGTTACATTTTCATTCTTGCCAAATTATACATTATTAAAGGATTTTACTCAAAAATTCCAGAAGAAAAACCACCTTTCTATGGGAAAGTCAGAAAGAAAACTTTTTATTCAAAAAGAAAGTTGTAAAGTGACAACCCACGGGCTATGATATAAATCATGAATGCTTTTTATATGGCATGATGGGTGCTACTGTCTATTACTTCTATATTGTACATTTACCAGAAACTCTTCAGAAATCAAGTCAGAACTTGATCCAATTCCTGCTGAAGTAAATACAGATTATTTCTGAAGGCAAGACAGCTTTCTACACACTTGAAAAGAGTTCATCATATTCCCAATGGGCAGTAATAAGCTTGAATTTTAGCAAGAAAGATTTGGTCTTGATATTAGGAAAAACTCCAAAGCTGAGGCTAGTGAAACACCAGAGTAGATTGCCTGCAGAGGCCATTGCGTATTTGTCACAGGAGGCACTGAAGACAAACCTCCACCAGGATTCATTGTTCCTGGTTGTATCCTGCCTTCAAAGAGATGGACCTGATGGCCTCCAGCAGCTCCTACCGCAATCTTTCTATGAACCTATGACCCCAAGAAGCAGTTTTACAAAGAGAATTAATGCAGCATATTTCCTACAGATCTCTGTCCGACAACTCCTAATGTTGCCCTGCTCTGTCAACTCTCTCCTGTGTGCCAAGTGGCTTTCCTTCTCCACGTGCTTCCCCCCCTACTCCATGCTGAGCTAGCCAAGTGACAGCACATGCTTTGACCAGTCTGGAGCTACCTGTGTGCACGGCTGCTGACCACGTGTCTACTACTTCTGGGAAGACAAAGTGCAGTATTATAACCTCCTTTGCAATGGAGGCATTCTTTTGACTCTCCTTTCTATACCTAACCGTAGGGGTTTTTTCCTTTTTCTTTTCTCTTTCAGGAAATTATCACCTCTACTCCTGCTAGCCACCCAACAACTTATGTGGAAAATGGGTTAAAACCAATAGAAAAATTATCTGCACATAAGTGGAGGAACTGAAAGACAGATATAAAGTGTGACAACATTAGCCTTCTTAAAAAATGGACTTTAGATTAATCTCCAATGGGATGAGTTTGTTAAAAGTTCTGAATCTTTTTCAAGCTAAAAATTAAAAAAGCAAGCAAGGCGGTTTTATGACACTACTTTTCCTTAGCAAAGTTTCTGTAAAACACAAAGAGCCTTAAGTCATCACATGAATCACTGACAATTTAATCAGCTTCTGGGAGTTTGTCATCCTCATCAAGAGTTGAATTTAAGACCTTCAAAAAGTTCTTTCACTCCATTTATGAACTGCTGCACCTACTGATTCAGCCACCCACACCACACTTTATACCAGAGATTCAGCCAAGAATTCAGAAAACTAATATTCATTTTAGAGGCTAAGTGAGCTCCTACCAATGTAAACCCTAGGCCTCAAGAAGCAACAGCAGCACAATTTCTTCAGATGGGAGAGCTTTAGGAAATCATTAACACTCTAAAATCGAGCATCATCAGGTGAGAGCTCCTTTAGCCTAAACACAGCAATCTTCACAGACATTTTTGAAAGCCTTTATGTGAACAGCAGTGGGAGACCCCATACACTGCAAGAGACAGAGCCGGTGCAAAATCCAGTGCCAGAGTCATCTCATCTACCCTAGAGCTCTCCTGGAAAAGAACTTTAGACTGTTAACACACTTAGACCAGGAGTTATTTTTTAAAATAAAAATACTTAGCATGAATGCATGTGGCACATAACAGGGGCAGCCTTTCAAAACTAAAGCTCTGCAGGTCACAATCTGCTCTTTTGCCAAATTAAATGAATACTGCCATCAATGACAACAAGGCCCACAGTTCTAAGTTCTTGGGATGAGTAATTTTTCAAAGCCTGAAACATGAACATCTCAGATCCCCACAAGTGCGAGCAGTGTGCTTCCTAACTCTTCTTTGGAGTGAAATAATAGCACCAAAAGTGTAGATGTTTAAATTATGTAGTTTATGATATATCAGATGATGTCTTTGCAGAAAAGCCAGTGTTGCAATTTCTTAGCATCTCTGGGCAAAGAATCTTGCTGAAGTACAAACAAGTACAAGAATAAATAGCAGGTTAGCTATTTCTTCTGGCTTCTTTGGAAGAAGTCTTGTATTTCAGCTTTAAACAAATGGTGACTCTTCAAGATGAAGAACACCACAGCTGCAGGACTTTTATGGTTCAATTTTGGCTACAGTATGAAAAAAAACTTGAGACTTTTTCTAAGGAAAGGGTTTGTCTGTCACTGAAAAGACAAAGGCAAAGTGTTCAGCGCCCATAATTTGAGTACCTGGTACAATGTCATTCAGCTGCCTGCAGATTGTGGATAACGTGCAATTGTCATTTCTATAAATCAGATCAACATATTTGCAATAGCTAATTTTGTTTTCTGTTCCTTGACTTTTACTGACATCCAGTGGAGACACACTCAAACCTCTTTCAAGTACTAACACCAACTGTTCTTGTAAAGCACCCTTAACATAAGTTACCAATGGGATGGAAAGCCTGCCTTGAATGTAACTGGTTTTCAGAAGGTTCTTCCTTGTTCAGTCTGTTCACAATACACATTCCTTAAAAATCACAATCCTTAAAACTGCTTCATTATTTTCAAACACCATTTATTCCCAGTTTTGACAAAACCATTCTCATGGTTTAGTTTCTGTTGTACTGGTACAATTTCATATTCTCCTCCTTCTTCTTACCAACCTACAAATATAAGAAAACAGATTAGAAACAACGTCGGTTTCAAAGACTGTGTCCTCATCACTGTCAAAAGAAGCCTTCTCTGTGTTCTCATCATAATTTGAAAGAAGGCCAGTATGTTATTTTTGTAGGTGTGAACTCTGCTTACTGACTGGAGGAAGACTGCAAATACCATAACTAAACCCTCACCTAAGTACCCACAAGACACAGATCCCAACAAGGGACCATGTGGGATCCATTAACCAGAATCACCTTAAGAATAAATGGAAAGTAATCAATCTTACCTGAACTTTTCTCTTACCCTTCTCAATTAATATTAGCTCCTAGAGTCCATACTTATACTGATTGTTTACAACCCAGCAATCCAACAAAGTTCAGTGCAGTGGATTTGGTCAGGCTGAGCTGCTCAGCAGCACAAAGCAAACCTAAAGTCCACATTTCCACATCCTCTCCACACTACTAACTGCTACTCAGTAGCATACTGAGAAGAGCAGAGGTGCTCTGGAATTTACATCAATCAAAATGTCTACAACCCTTTCAAGAGAAAGGAGAGGGAAATATCTCCAGACTTGAGAACATGTGATTGCCACAAACTGGAATACCCGTATCTCAAGGTGGAACATGTTCTTCCTCAAATACTTGCATGCAAATCCCGCTTAGTAAGATAGCTTTGTATGAAAAGTCTGTGCTCGACCACTGAATAGGGAAAAGCAGGGCAGAACTCATTACCTACGGTGAGTCATTTTTTATCAAGGAAGGGTGTTCTTTGCCTAGGCAATTGTTAATTGCAGGACTGAAAGACAATTTTCTTTTGAAACGTTTTTTTCCCCCCTGCAAATACATAAAACGTCTTTGTATATTGGAAAGGGAATTCAGCCCTCAATTTCTCGAGTAAGCAGGTTTGACCTGGATACTTAGGTTTCAAAGCATTCATGTAGCTTAGGGTGCTATATAAACCATTCAAAATCTGGATCAAATGGCTAGCAACAAGTGACAAGACAGCTCCCACAATGATGCCTACAGAACAGGAGAGACGTGAGCTCACTCTGTGTGAGACACCGGTCTGGTAAATGAACAGCAGTAGGAAAACTGCAATTGTCTTTACAGTGAAATTATTGTAAGATAAACTGACACAGCAGGTCCCTTACTCCTTCCCTTTTTATCTTAAATAATAATAATTGGAATAACAATAGTAACATCAAAGATGGGCTGAACTGATTCAATATTATTGCTAATCTCCTCAAATTCAGGCAAAACTCATTTACAGCCATGTATCCAAACTGTGTGGTTCAGCTGCCTCTGAAGAAAAAAATAATTTTACTAGATTCTCCTCATCTCAGTTCCAGCAAGGCTAAACAAGTGGGCAGTATAATTATTGTGTGCCTCTGTGAATGCGAGAGCCGGAACGTGTTCTCTGAAATACATAGTCACTTCCAAGACAGTGTCCTGGCACACCTCAGATAATCCGTATGACCTTCTGGCCTGTATCCCAACCAGGAACACCTTCTTCATTCTTTCTTTAGTATGGATCTCCCTCTTACTTCAACCTCCAGTTTAAGCTTCCTGCTTTCAGAAACTATTTCCCTAACAGACAGTGTTGTCTAGCAAGGCTGGACGAGAAACTTCTCCAAGGGCAGAAAATACTACTTTCTGTAAAGCCTGGGTTTGCTACACAAGGGATCTCCACCCATCTTGTTCTTCACCAGAGAGAACTCCTTTCAAAAACAGCTTCACTGGTTGTCAAGTATCATAGGTATCCTGATCTGCAGAGGTGCCATCTCATACCTGTTAATGTCAAAACGACAGGAGGATGTGGCCCGAACAAGGACAAGTCATCTCATTAGTAGTCACTTATCGGTCAGATCATTAGTAGCCTGTGCACACAGTCCCATTAGCCTCCCTGGGGTGCTGCAGCTTGCATTCTTTGAGGGAAGGTCTGATAGGAAACAGGCCACTAGGATGAAATCCCGATACGATTCCAACAATATCCAAGTTCAGCTTTCTATGGAACTGAGGAATGAGAAGCAAAAAGGAGACAGTTGCTTGCTGCACTGGGAGGGATCCACACCACCTTTCCATAGCCATTTCACCCATGTATGTAACTGGGAGACCCAGGTTTAGAATCTTCATCCAGTTTCTGCAGTTCTCTTGCTCCTCCTCCTGCCCCACATCTCAGCTGCCCACCCAGCCACGACCATCTCTCCAGCAAGAAACTAGGTGGCCATCACCTGCTTTTGCTTTGGGCTGGGACATGCTGTTACTGTTACGTGCTGGTTTATGGTGCAGTTTAATTCTTACACCATCTCATAGTTAGAGCAGCTTAAATGATGTTTCAGCTAAAAACAGGCAAGAGCGTGACACTAAAAGGAAACCCCAAGGAAAGGTATACAAGGCTTTTGCCTGAAGCTTGCAGATTAAAACAGAAGCCCTATTGAAAGATGACATCTTTTATTTTAAGCGAGTACCTGCATCACTGACCATATATCCTGTGATGCACTAACTGTTAAAATCCTGAATGACTTTTAGGAGGAGAAATGCCTTCAGAAAGCAGAAGCAACATTCCTCTAGTTAAAACGCACAGAAGCAACAACATTTGGGTTCCAGCTCCAGGACTCCATTTTCCCACACTGTGTGCAGCTGACTCTAAATTCAACTCCACCCTTCTCACGCTCTCCCAAGCCCTACCACAGATACACAGGCAGGGTAGTCAACTTTTCTTTATAAAAGAAAAGTAAATGCTTCTAAAATGCAAGCCAGGAGACTATTACAGATAGAGAGAATTACATTGCTCTGATGTGTTCATCCGGATACTAATCACTTAGTACTGAAAACAGAGGACATTTGATCAATACTTGCTTTCAGCTGCCAACAACTAGGGGAGAAGGTGGATAAGTTTTAAATAAAAAAAAAACCAAAATAGGCAAGCCCATAAGACTGTCCTTCAAAAAGAACCAAACCAAATATTTATTAAAATATTAATTTTACACACAAACTGCCTTGACGTGTCCCATACTTCTCAGTGTTTCAACTAATCTGAAATGCCAACTGTAAGTAGCGCATTAAATACATTGACAAGCTGTCTCATTTCATTTTACATGCAGCTCTGTCTTTTATAAGTACTTTCTTTAAGACTTTCTGCAGTTTTCTCAGTGAGTTATCTTAAACATGCCTACCCTTGCTGGAGAAGTTTTAATGCGGCACAGCCTACATCCAAGATTTTGTTACAAATGACTGATTAATAACACCTCTCTTTAAACACAGGACATCATCACAAGAGTTAAGAGCAAATTGCTACTAAGCGCTTCTCTGAAATAGAAACTGACGTTTCACAGAGAACTCATCCCTTTTCACAGAATGGTCAGGGTTGGAAGGGACCTCTGGAGACCATCTAGTCCAACCCCCTGCTAAAGCAGGTTCTCCTAGAGCAGGTTGCACAGAGTCACGTCCAGGCAGGTTTTGAATGTCTCCAGAGAAGGAGACTCCACAGCCTCTCTGGGCAGCCTGTTCCAGTGCTCTGGCACCCTCAAGGTAAAGAAGTTCTTCCTCCTATTCAGATGGAACTTCTTGTGTTCCAGTTTGTGCCCGTTGCCTCTTGTCCTGTTGCTGGGCACCACTGAAAAGAGTCTGGCCCCATCCTCTTGACACTCACACTTAAGATATTTGTAGACATTGACAATATCTCCTCTCAGTCTTCTCTTGTCCAGGCTGAACAGACCCAGCTCTCTCAGCCTTTCCTCATCAGGGAGATGGCTCCAGTCCCCTGATCATCTTCACAGCCCTCCACTGGACCCCCTCCAGTAGTTCCCTGTCTCTCTTGAACCAGGCAGCCCAGAACTGGACACAGCACTCCAGATGGGGCCTCACCAGGGCAGTGTGGAAGGGGAGGACCACCTCCCTCGACCTGCTGGCCATGCTCCTCCTGATGCACCCCAGGATGCCACTGGCCTTCTTGGCCACGAGGCCACACTGCTGGCTCATGGGAAACTTACCATCCACCAGAACTCCCAGGTCCTTCTCCACAGAGCTGCCTTCCAGCAGGTCGTCCCCCCGCCTGTACTGGTGTGTGGGGCTGTTCCTCCCCAGGTGCAGGACCCTGCACTTGCCTTTGTTGATCTTCATTAGGTTCCTCTCTGCCCAACTCTGCAGCCTGCCCAGGTCTTGCTGAATGGCAGCGCAGCCTCCTGGTGTATCAGCAACTCCCCCCAGTTTTGTATCATCAGCAAACCTGTGGAGGGTGCACTGTGTCCCCTCATCCAGGCCATTGATCAGTAAGCTGAACAGGACAGGACCCAGTAGTGAGCCCTGAGGAGCACCACTAGCTACAGGCCTCCAGCCGGGCTCTGTGCCATTGATCACAACCCTCTGAGCTCTGCCATTCAGCCAGTTCTCAATCCACCTCACTGCCCACTCATCTACCACACACTGTTTGAGCTTACCTATGAGGATGTTATGGGAGGCAGTGTCAAAAGCCTTGCAGAGGCCAAGGTAGAAAACATCCACTGCTCCCCCCTCATCAACCCAGCCAGTCATTCCATCATAGAAGGCTGTCAGGCTATTTGGATTAGTTCTGTACTGTTCATAGCACAAAGGGACTCAACCTTGTACTGGAGTTCAGATACCAGAACATTATATGAATGTAGTATTTTAATAATAATTGTTCTGCATACCTCAGATTTGGCGTTCCAGTTTATAATCCACATCTTAGAACAAAATCTGCCTACCTATCTGAAACCTTCAGCTTTCCAGCTCCCCTGAGCACCATCTTCTTAAACATTAGGTATCCCAGATTAGTGCAAACACTTCAGTAAACATAAACTTGGATGACTTGGACAACAATGTGCAAGTCAGACATTGAATTTTGATTCCTTCGAAAGAAGGAATTTTGAACTCCCTGTTCCTGCCTGATCAGTCCACAGGCTGATGAGAGATTTGGCAATACTTTATGCTCCCACACTGGAACAGTGTGTGTGAGGTGCAGCATTACAGCTTCATGTGAATTATGAACATCAAGATTTAAGACCTGATCCTTTCTCTTGTAGAGGAATCCTATTTCCTACACATCCCTCATAATCAGTACTTAAAGTACATAACAAGAAGTAATCCTTAATTCCTAGTACATGCAAACTGTAGTGGGATGCATGATGGAGTTAAAAGGAACTCACTGTTGTTCCCCATCCTTGGCAGGTTGCTGCAGGAGAAATTAAACCAGCATGGGACTACTAAAACATCTGCTCCCGGGTCAGGACAGCAAGATGCTCCACTTCACCACACATCTGTTCTGGCTCCTCCAAATAACAAGACCAGAAGCTGGAGAGGAAACAAGTTGTCATAGGAAACAACCATGCTACTTCTAGGGGCTTATGTCCCCAAAGACTCCTGTAGGCAACTTCTCCTGCTGAATGGCATTCTTCTGACCTCTCTCACTTGGCACTGCCTCAGGCTGGGCTCAGGAATACCTTGGCTTGGCAGACACACAGAGGCAATTTTTTTTATATAGGCAGCACAAGCCCCATGAGGTACAACTACTGCAGGGCTACTGAAAACTGTGGGCGCAAGCAGCTGCCCTACAAAGCTCTGCTGCATGACTATCTATACCTCTGCTAATCACCTGCAGTGTCATGACTCAGGTATAACTGAGACCCATTAAAAAATTCTGATCCATGCAAAAATAGCACAAATGATGTTAAGCAATATATCTCATGATCAGGTTTTCTTAAAGGAAACTAATTATGCACACAATTATATAAATTCAGTAACACCTTAACACAACAGTGAAGTGTCACAGGTGACTTATTCAGCATTCAGAGAGTCTGTTTTACTTGGGCTGTACATTATGAACCATATGTGCCATTAGGTGTTAGCAAGAAAACACATTTTTATCCTCTCTTACAAGGAAAGTTTAGACAAGAGCAGATTTCCCAGGAGGTTTAAGCAAATTTGTGCTACCACTAGCAGAAGTGCGTGTGGAGTGCACACCTCATGTTGTCTGATGTAGGTGCACCTGTGCCTCCCTTCAACATAGATCAGAGATGACTGTCTGAGACAGAATAATATGCTCAACTTGAAAATAAATTATTAGGCTACAAGAGAAGAAGTTTTGTTTTAAAACAAAATTAAGTTGGTGAAATTCAAAAGTCAAAAGGCCCTCACCTTAATTTTAAATAATATTCTGATGCAGGATGTGTGGAAGCAAAACAGCTGATGCAAGAAACGCCCTCGTGACACCTAAAATATTTTAAAAATATAGGACTGCAATCAATAACAAACAGCATGATGCAAATATAAAGTGTAAAATCTTCGTGTGCATCAGGAAAGCAAACAGAGTGAATCTTCAGATCCGCAAGAAATTATACATGCAGTACAGGTCAGGTAAGGGCATGCCGTACTGGTTTTGTAACATACACAAGCAATACTATTAAGACACATTTGGGTCAGTTTCATATTACACCAAGCATATGTAAGAAGCACTTCACAGTAAAAGCAGAAAAATTGTTTCCCTTTAACCGTCTTTCTAGAAATAAAATGCAAATGCTGCTTTTAATTATCACAGATTAAAGAAAAGCCTATTAAAGTTGGGGGTTTTTTTTCCGTAATAAAATCATTCAAAGCTAGGTCACAGCTGGTCTTTGCACAAATATACAGCAGGTAGGAAACAGAAAAAAATGTGGGCCCTTCTCCTATCCTATTGTAAGTAACATGCAATTTTAGTTCCTGCTTTAAATGACAGCAACAGTTGCTCTGTCCCAGAGCACGCACAGGCATAAACAAGAGTTTCACGCATATTCAAGAGTAGGAGATGTTTCACCAGAATCACTGAGATGTTTCATAATGCTCCAAGCTAAAGCAGGATAGCTCTGGCAGCAGAGAACCAGCCCTGCGCCTGAAAGCTGAAGGCAGGTGCAATTTGAAAATAGGGTGCAAACGCTCAACAGAGGAGATGATTAATCACTGGAACGAGCTACCTAGAGAAGTGGCAGACTCTCCACCGCTTGAGATCCTTGAGTCACATTTGAGCACTTCTCTGGAAGATTTGCTTGGCCAAAGAAACATTTCTTAGTACAAGACAGTTAAGATGGGTAATGTGAAGCCATCTGTATTACAAAACAAATCTCACAAGGCATCTAATGGCCTTTGTAGCCTTACGTCCTGGATGATTCTGTGAATCACACACAAGTATCTCCACAGGGTCAGGACCTTGGACTGCAAGTTACTCGTGAAAAGAGAAATGCCTTCATACTTACTTGTAAAACACTACATGTGTAAACATGTAACAGGCAAAAAATAATTTCTGTAGCCATTATGAAAGAACATGGCTAATTCAGTAAGGTTTTCTCTAAGCTGAATTTTAAGGAGCATACTGGAAAGAAATATGTTTTTTAGTTAACTCTGGGGAAAATTAGTTTTCCTGATTCTACAATTTCACTTAAAATTAATGATCTGTATTTACATATACCACTATTTAAAAGTTCTCTTTATTATAAAATTTTAAATGACTTCACATATCAAAAGCTACACAGTTATTATTTCCATACCCCTGTCTTTGTAGTGACTTTATACAATTTTAAGCCTGCTATGCAAAACCTGATGTATCTAACTAAATTCTAAAGGCTTGGCAAACCTGTCTTCTACCGTCGGTCTTACAAATTGGCGCATCACATTCCCATTCTCAGCACATAAGAACTACCTTGCTTGTCCACCAAAAGGTAGACAAAATCTTTAGATGCTCTCTTAGCATAGCAATCTTTGCTTTCTTCTTGTAGTTCAGGTCAACAGTCGTCTGCAGTCATTTTACTTGGCTGATTGCGCTTTTTTCATGATGTTATAATTAAGAACTTCATATTGGGGAAAAAAAATCCTGTGCTCATTACATTACACAAATGATGAGCAAAGCTGTGTGAGGTTTGGGCTGGGTGTTTTTTTCTCAGTTCAGTTGTTGAACAATGAAAACTCTTGTGCTTGGATTAAACCAACTTTGAAATTTATTTTCTATACAAGAGACACGTGAGGAAAGACAAGGAAGTTTCCAGCAAAATAAACCCTCCCTCACATTCCAGACTTTCCTCCTTGTATTGAAAAAGAGAATACGCCACTCACACTTACACACAATGTAATTTGTTTTTAACAATTGTAAGACTGAAGTAGGACAAGCAAGGGCTAGACTCAAAACTTGTGAGAAGTCTTCACCCAGTATCAAAATGGTCAGGGACTGGTCAGAGCACTCATACATACACATTGCACTGCAGTCTCAGTACCCGGTTTAAATTCTCTTTACTGCCCAAGGGCATTTGAATTAATTTTTTTCTCTTTAAGAAAAATGTCCAAGCCTCTGGTCATGGAATATCCATGAAAAACTCTACTCCTGCTACAGCTGTTCTAAAAAATTAAATATACCTGAGAAAATTACCACATTACAGCTGTTCTAAAAAATTAAATACACCTGAGAAAATTACCACATTACAGCACTCACACCTGGGAGCTGGGACCCATGCGTTTCAGACCTCCTCTGTCAAACTAGGACAGCTTCTGCAGGCAAGAGTGCATAGTCCCTCCCCCAGAATATCCTCCAGTACCTTGTTAACCCTACTCTTGGCAAATAGAAAATAGGAACTTTCAAACCTTCACAGCAGAGTATTTAAGTCTCCCATTAGACTTAGCGATAGAAAAGCAATTCTTCATTAGTCCTTATCATTTTACCCAATCTCCTTCCCCTCCTCCTTTCCAGCGAAAACTGACTTGAACATTTGACCCCAGTTTTCAAGTTGTCCCAGGACAAGAACCTGGAAGAAAGTAGGGTCATTTCATGGATGTGAATCTTTGAGGGGAAGAGAAAGAAGTCAATGTATGTAAAGCAGAAGGAAAAACTCCCTTCCCCAATTTAAGAAACAGGTATTTTTTCGGCTGTAAAACAGAAGGGCTGACAGTTTTGACATTTTTAAATACATACACAACTGGAACCTGCAAGGTTCTGCTTTTCCTCTTGCTATCACCCACCTTCCTCATTTTGTTCTCCAGATACAGCCTGGACATCCTAATCCAACCTCCCCATGTCAGTAATGCTTAAACTCACACTTTTTGGGGGGCATGGGTTTTCAGACCCATTTGTCTAAATGGAGGGATTAAATTCTTTGAACTCTACCTTAGCTGTACTGAAGAAGAAGTAGAAGTAAAACTTCCCAACAAGTCTTTTAGGTAAATAGAATCATAGTCAGCTTTACAGTTTCCGTCTAGAGACTGAAGGATGGACGGAGAAAAAGCACCAGCGTTGTGAAGGAAAAACCGAAAAACTTTAAGCCGAAGTTTATACTCTTATATTAGGCTTTTGGCAAAGTCAGTATTCAGGAAGAAGATAAAACAGACCTCATGAAAGGCATATAAACTGTACTGGAACATGACAGGAAAGTCACTTGTCTCCTTCAATATTTTTCTTGTGCACATATAAATCAGGCCAGATCTTTTAAGACACTACAAAGTCAAAGTAATTGCATATACCAACAATCTACGTATGCTTTGAAAGCCAAAGGAAGTTTTGCTACCGATATCTGTGGTCAGATACAACCATGCTTGGAAGGTATAATAATTTATGTAACTTACACTTTAAGGCATACTTTTATCTGAAATTCTCCCTCTTTTCTTTCATGGTCAAAAGCATTGTAGAGAACAAAAGCAAGAGAATAAACAGCCGCCTTGAATTTTTCACAACAAATTCTGGAAAATGAAATATATCCCTACATTGTATACCTCAAAACGTGGACCAGTCAGGTAAACATCTGTCTTCGAAGAGGGTGAAGAATTTAAAACAGAGTAGTAATGATCCACAGCAGTTGTGCAGCACATTACAAATATTTCTTTTAAATAGTTCAAGATTTTGTAACAGAACATCTACAAAAATGGTATGTTCTTTTGTTTAAAGACTCGTTTCTAAATTGTTTCAAAAAGTCTAAATAATTTAATGGCGCACCACTGCAAAGTGAAATCAGTATTATAAATCACGCTAAATTTGCAATAATGGGAAAAAAATACAAACATACCTGTTTGCTTTCTCTAAAACCCAAAACAAATGGAAAACTCTAAATTTTCATTCACTAGTTTTCAAAAAGGCTTACTGCCATGACAAGTTGTTGCCTTGTGGACTCAGGTTCATTTCCTATTACCTAACTACAAAATATACTATTTAGAACCAGTTCCTCATTTTACATAAACACACATAGCATCCTTTATTTTAATGAAAGTAGTCTAATTTGCAACAGAAGATGTAGCATTCAATGCCAACCAGTGAAAAGAAAGTTAAAAGCCAAAACAGATTAAAAGGAGATAAAGATCTAAAAGCACTACAACTGCAATGTCATTTTCCCTTGCTGGGGACAACAATCTGTACGTCTGTCTTTAATTTCTTATCAGAAGTTTTAATTAACCTGCTTTAATATCCTTCTCTCAACCTACTGGCACACAGTGCGGCATTTTTATCACATCTGTAATAACAACTTTATATTTATCTTCAAGCCTCAGCTCTCAGGTGCTTCTATAAGGATCTGAACAGTCATTTAAGAAAATAGTAATTTCCAGTTCTAGCAATTGTAGAGGAAAAAAAAAAATCCAAAAGTCTGGTTTAGTTTTGTCCTAATGACTCAAAACTCAACAATATGTTATTGCACATATTGTGTTACTCTTAGATGATTTTGAAAATCCCTTTGCTTAGTTACAAGCTCTTGGACAATCGTAAACAGGCACATGGCCTTCAGTCTACTTCCCAAGTGGATCCCCCAAAAACCACATTATTTTCAACACTCAAATGAAAGAGAAATACTTATCACTAGACAGACACCACAGAAGTAAATCCCATCATTTCTCAAGCTGTATATACAAAGGTGCAGAAAGAACTAAGGAAATAATGGTCTTTGTACTTGTAGCAAGTCAAACAGTGGTCTCCTCGCAGAAGTAATCCTCCTGAGAAATTCTCGTTATCAGAACGCTTTGAAAATGAAGCGTATTCATCTTGCCTACTTCCTTGAACTCCTGAAAGAACTACTTGAGGTACTAGCTTCCCACCCACAGAGCAGATGTTTCTTCCCTTCATTAGGGATTTGAAGTCCAACAAGATCAGTATTTGACTCAAATGTGGTCACTGCATATTTTAAAAATTACTTCATTGACCAGTAACTGCATTAGGCAAAAAGAAAGTGACAGTAAAACATGTTCCATTCCCTAAATGTTAAAGCAAGCTGGTTTGGGCTGCAGTCTTCAGCGTGCATTACAGAGGTATTTATGTATTGTTGAAAAATTACCACAGAAACTGAGTCATAAACCTCATTTACATGAGGGTAATCAGTATCAAAGAGAGGCCTTTAGAGAAATTCCAGGAGGTCCCATGCAAGTTGAGAAGTCAGCAACAACAGTTACATCCAAATATAACTTACATGCATTCTTGGCTCTAATGCTGATGTTGCAAGTGAGAATGGCACTCACCGACGGCCGCATAGTACACATTACCACGGAACTTGTTGGGTCTCAGGGTCCTGAACTGTCACAGCAAAAGCAGCACGTTAAATTTTAAAAAAAGCTAACTTGCAAAAGGCAGCTTAGTGAAAGTAGTAATTCCTCCGTTATAATAGAGCTATATATATTTATTATCACAGAGGGTCATAACAGCTGTGGTGAAAGTTAAAATTATGCAACAAAAGGGAAAGCTTTGCAGAGCACAGCTAAGTTGATTATTGTAATTCATATCTGGAAGTGAAAACACACATCCTGAAAAACCCTCCATCTGGCATAAGAGGTGACAGCCTGTTCAGGAATACAGATAACACTGAACACATCATCTTTATGCTCTCGTTGAATACTTAATCCCATCAGAGTGGTGACATTCAAACACCCTCACAGAATCTGGCCAAAGGAATCACTGTCTGATCCAGACCCATGTGTGTCAGCTACATATTACTGGAAGTACATAATTCTTGACCCATATGGAAAGGACAAAAGATTCACCAGAAAAAGGCCTGAACACAGTTCACTCTCAGGAGGAAAATAAGTAACAGTTCTTGCTACTTTCCAAATACCTCCGAGTCAGATTCCTTTCTGCAAGGTTTTCATTTCCTCACCTATGAATACATCAAAGTAATCACACATTATCATAGAATCGTTTAGGTTGGAAAAGACCTTTAAGATCATAGAGTCCAACTGTTAACCCAGGAATGCCAAGTCCACCACTAAACCAAGTCCCTAACCCCCACACCTATGCGGTTTTTAAACACTTGCAGGGGTGGTGATTCCACCACTTCCCTGGGCAGCCTGTTACAGTGCTTGACCACCTTTTCAGTGAAGAAATTTTTCCTACTATCCAATCTGAACCTCCCCTGCTGTAACTTGAGGCCATTTCCTCTTGTGCAATTGCTAGTCACCTGGGAGAAGAGACCTACCCCCACATCGCTACAACCTCCCGTCAGGTAGCTGTAGAGATCAACAAGGTCTCCCCTGAGCTTCTTTTTCTCTGGGCTAAACCAACCCCAGTTCCCTCAGCTGCTCCTCAGAAGACTTGTGCTCCAGACCCTTCGCCAGCTCTGTTGCCCTACTCTGGACACGCTCCAGCACCTCTGCATCCCTCCTGAAGCGAGGGGCCCAAAACCGAACACAGGATTCGAGGTGCGGCCTCACCAGTGCCCAGTACAGGGGGACCATCACTTTCCTTGTCCTGGGGGCCACACTATTTCTGATACAAGCCAGGATGCTGTTGGCCTTCTTGGCCACCTGGGCACACTGATGGTCCATGCTCAGCTGGCTGTCCACCAGCACCCCCAGGTCCTTTCCCACCAGGCAGCTTTCCAGCCGCTCCTCCCCAAGCCTGTAGCGCTGCGTGTAGTTGGTGTGACCCAAGTGCAGGACCCTGAGGGTAACTGGTCTTTCTATTAAAGACTGAGGCAAAAAAAGGCATTAAGTACCTCCACCTTCTTCTTATTCTTTGTAGCAATGCTTCACCCTGCATCCAATAAAGGATGGGAGATTATCCTTGGCCCTCCTTTTGTTTCTAATGTATTTGTAAAAACACTTTTTGGTTTTTTTATGACAGTGGCCAGCTTGAGTTCTAGCTGGGCTTTCGCCTTTCTAATTTTTTCCCTGCATAACCTTGCAACCTTAACGTCTACGTGCACAACACTGAATTAGTGGCAACATCTGAATATGCAAAAGTTAGGTAACACTATGAAGAGTCCATCAGTTTCTCACCAGAATCAATCCAGCTAAAAGAAAATTTCACAATTACTACCACACTTCATGGGAAATGTTACATGAGGTCTAATAAAGATAGTTTTGCTGTCATCATCATTCAGTCTGATGACCATACCTACAGTATCTCAATTTTTGCCATTAGGAGATAATGCCTGCACCTGTTTAAAATAGACAAGGCAGATAATCTACATGATTTGGCAGACAAGCTAGAAGCATAAACGCAATGCAGGTCTAAACTGAAAACCACTACTTGTGTATAGAACAGAAAAGAACAGAAAAGACATCTGAGATGGAAAGAAACCTAAGCATACTTGCTGCAATTTTGTAAGTAGGGACTGGGGAATCTCCATCTCAGAACACTAAAACACCCGACATAAATTTCAAATCCCAGAGAATAACTTTTTAATACAATAAATTCTTTCTATAGGGATTCCCTCTAGAATTGCCTCTACAGAAAGCAATGGTACTACATCACTGGGGAATAAGCATAGCATCTGCATTTAAAAGAGAAGGTGATGTGATGTTGCTGCAAATTAAACTTAAGGCCTAATATTATATTAGCTTGTTCCCAGTAGTATAAAAATCTTTAAAACCAACATAAAACACAATTAAAGACACAGACAAAAAGGGAATTTGATAACATTACCATTTATCAAAGGCAGGTAGTGCCACAATAGCCTATTCTTACACAATAGCTAATCTTCTGGATAAATAGAACAAAGTAGATGTTATCTATTCATATTTTAATAAACCATTTGGTGATGTGCCATGAGGGGAAGCTGTTAAAATGGTGATTGATATGGAAATACTACATGGGAGAATACAGCTAAAGTGGATACTATGTAAGCCTTACTCCAAGCTGCAGAAGGTCTAATAGATTTCCTCCAGACTTAATCTTGACACCAAAATTTTTTTATGACTTTGGCACAAAAAATAGGCACAAGAGGATGAAATATGCTTAAAAGACCAAGCCCTGATTTTCACCAATACCAATGTAATTGAAGTACCATTCAGGAAAAACTAGAGTGTTCAAAAACAGACTGAAATGCAGTAACATGAACATAAAGTGATAAACTTCAGAACCCAAAAGTACAAGTTTATTGTTTGAAACCAACACAGGAGAAGAGTGGGATGTAATCCCAGGTTCGATTCAGAGATGACTGTGAGCCACCACGGATCAAGCAGCCTAAAAGAGGCAAATGTGATTTGACAGTGTGTCGAATGAGACATCTGACACACATTTCTCATCTGCAATGCTGTGTGTACTTTTGGTTACTTGCATACAAGAAGGAAATAGTCCAACAACAGAATGATGCTACAAAAAGCAGAGGAACTGGAAAGCTTACCTTGCAAGAGGATGCTAAAGAGAATTTGGCTTATTTAAAGTATTGGCTTTGCAGAAAAGAAACTGAGAAGGAATATGTCCCTGAATATAGTTCTTAGGTAGCAACTTGGAGGGGGAGGAATAGTCTTCAAGCTAAAGAAGAGGACATGTGAAGCAGAGTCCAAGTTGATTCTGCTTAGTCCCATAGCTGGCAAAGCCCCCTGATCTGTCATGTTTAACATAAACTAAAATTATTGTGGAAATCACAAGAGAGTGGAGCAGCACTGGCCCCATTTCAGGCTAGCGAGTTGAACCCTAGACAAACCCCTGGGCATATCTTCAGCTTTTTTTGACTGTTATAACCACCTTCGCAGCAGACCTACACTGCTGTGGTTCAGCCCTCATGTTTCTGCAGAAATTGCTGAATGAAGGAAGCAATTTCAGTGGTCACTACAGGACAAGGGACTGTTGTGAGGTTAGAAATAATGCACTCAGATAATTTAATTTTACCTCAGAAGAACAGCGTATTCAAACATCATATGACAGGCCCTTCTTCAAGTCCTGCAGAAGCTCTGCTTTCACAGCAGTCTGAGCTGCAGACAACAGAAAGCAAAAGAGTTTCAAAAATGTTTTACGCAGCAGAGATGAACTGAGAGTTAGGGACTGTTTGGGGATCAGAATTTACCATCTAGTACAGTTCTTGGAGGACATTCAGCTGGAAATATGAATAAAATAAACTGTGTAATCTGAGAATTACAAGTGAAATAAACTGGCAAAGCTTATTAACGATATGCTGATAAGTTGTTAAAATTTGGCTAAACTTTAAAGATGCGATGAAGGTGGCTCAGGGGGAGTGTGTACCATTATGCAAAATTAAGCACAGAATTTCAAAACCAATGAGTCTGAGTGACAAGTTGGTTAGTTAATTGCAAGTACAAATGGAGCTCTAAAAATTACAGGGAGCATAAAACTACAGCATTGTTACTTCTAAAAAGAAAAATCAAAGGAATATAACGATAGTACTTGAAGCGCATGAAGGAATAATGAAGCACAAATAGCTAGGAGTATTAAGGCTAATAATAAGGGTTTTTAAAAATATACTGGAAGTTTGAAAAATGCTAGAGAACAAGTAGTTCCATAAATAAGGTGAGATAAGGAAATATTTGCAATTGGAAAGAAGAACGAACAGAATATATTCATTCCTTTTTTGCAATTGTGTATCGTGAAGAGACTATTATTAAGTACAAGACCTTAGAGAGCACACTGTGGTCATGAGGAATTCTGAAGGTTGAGATTAACCTAATACTTTTGTTTAATGTTAACGAGCATCTGAGATCTCACTTGAACTAAAATGTTGAATATTGAGCTTGTCTTGCATTTTTCATTATTTTAAAAAGGTGAAACTTCTTTTAGGAGAAAAAGCTCCATCATAGCTTGCACAGAAATGTGAATCTAGCCAGGAGCTCCTATTTGGTCCACAGTTGCTTGCTGTCACTGTGCACATTCATTCAGAAAGGGCAGTATTAGGAGCAGTAGTAAATCACCATCTGTTGACCACATTAAGCTCAGCGAAGCTTGTGAGAGTCTTTAGTAAAATCTCTAGACATTCCCTCTGACTAAGCATGTTTCTCTGCATCATTCCTGATCAGTAACGGGGGGGTGGGGGAGGAAATAAGGACTGTATTCTCCCCCAAATTACAATTATTTCAGTTTTCCTTGGCAGATTTAAGGACAAAAAAACCCAACAATCAAAACTTCTCAAAAACAAAGCTTTCCCACTGCCTAAACTGCAGCTTCTTCTTGCTGTTCATCTTCTTTCAGCGCCTCCTGGGCGCAGCTGGTCACTGCCTGCTCTCCACCACCAGAGCCAGTGGACGGCTGCGGCACGCAGGGCTGGCGAGCTCCCATGCAGGCAGGGCAGCATGTGCCAGGGATGGGATGGGATGGGGGATCCCCGCGAAGGGGGAGGAAGGAAAACAGTATGTGTGGTCATTCACATAAAGGTTATTGTCAAGCACACAGACACAGTGGCAGAATTAAAGTTGCAAGGGGTATTCTCTCCTAAATTTTCAGATATAAACAATGCCTTTACCATCAAAGGGCATGGTGGTTTAGGGGTGTTTGGTTTTTTCTTCTTTGATTGCTCATGTTTAACAATAAGAAATTCACGGGTGGAAGGGATACAGTGCAGCACCAGGGAGCTACCTGGAAAGCAGCAGAATGAAAACCTTTCTCATCACAGGGCTGAGCTGGACAAGAGAGACACTACTTAATCTAGGGGGAAAACTAATCCAATAAATCAACAAATGCACAAGTACTGAATAAGGACATGGCTATTTTCAAATAAAACTTTCTTCTTGCTAATCAGTAAGAACTCAAGGAGGTAAGAGTATGGTGAGTAACTCTTAGTTGAGGAAGTAATGTGTTTAAAGAAGTGAATGGTTATGAGTCATAACAAGCTTTAGTCCATTTTTTTTGGACTTGCCAATTTAACTTCTGGAAAGGCAGACGGATTAAACTTCCCTTGATAATTTTCTTTTCTCTTTTTCCTGAGTGTAGATACAGCAATTGGGTTTTGGTTTGATTTGGGTTTTTCCTAGCTTAAATAGTTAATGAAATAAACCAACATATTAAAAAAAAAAAAAAAAAAAGTGTTCAAACCGCACTCCACCCCAAACCCTAAAAAAAAGAAGGCTGTAGGGTGAATACTGTCTGCAGTTGTTCCTCAGATGGATGGCCCTTAGCTTGTTTCTCTTCCTACACAGCACTGGGGCTCATGGTAGCCAAAAAGGCTGCTGTCTGAGCCACTAGCAGCCAAAACAAACATAAAGATAGCAAAAAATAGAGGAAATGAAGACACCGAGCTATAAACATTCATGTTTTAAGACAGTGATTCAAGCAGTTCAACATTAGTAACCAGGGTGTGAGTGGTTCTCCACATGCCAAGGTATAGAAAAAGCACAGGACAGTTCAGAAATCTACACAGATACAGTCTTCACTGCTTTCTGACTGATCACTACAACCTTGTAGCGTATTTGGGAGTATGTCGTCAGACCCCATGACAAAATTAGTCTAGTGACTAAATCGCTTGGTCGTCTTCTCCTTGTTAGCTCAGCTAGCATGTTAATGCGCTGCAGAACAAACACAATGTACTATGCGGGTTGCCTCCTCCTCCAGCTTTTACTTCAGCTATCTGCCCTAATGCAGAATGGATAAACAGTTTTCTTGCCAAATAGTAGTGGATTAGCCAGAGCAGTGGTGACGACAGCACAGTGTGCGGAAGGATAAGAGTTACAATAGATATCCCCAAAGCAGTAACGTGAGCCGGGATGAGGCGGGAATGAAATGTCATCATCTAGACGAACATTTCCACACTATGGAAATGATGACTAGCATTTGGATTGAGCAGAAGGGCGAGTTCAACGTCACAGCAACCCCCAACAAAGTTCATCAAAGGTCATATATATACTGCACTTTAACCCCATGCAGACATTATTACTAAAATTTGTGCTATAGAGTAAAACAAAATATTAATTCTCTGGTAGTCATACTATATTGCCAGTGATTGGAAATACGTTTCCTTTGATATTCTTACAATCTGGGCCCAATCCTGGGAGCTACTAAACATCTACATACCTGCCTGAAAGCCCTGCCAACCCTCAGAGCTTCTCAGGATAGCAAAGTTAATTGACTGGATAGCTGAGAATAAATAAAACTTCCAAGATGCCTGGAATATTTAAAGTTAAATGCACAATTTTCTATACATAGAAAAGAAAACTATTGTGACATTAGATCTATGCTCTTTATGATTTTTAAAAATTGCAGTATTTAGCAAATTGAACAGCACATTTTATGACTTGTTCATTTATGCTACTACTGTATATACACACTAACGTAGTAAAACTCTCTACCACTTTCTGAGCTGGAGCATGTTCATTCCATTTTATACACAGTAAGAATGATGGAAGCACAAATGCTCCTAGGAGCAGTGCCTGAGCAAGATCCTAAGCATTCAAGCCAGTTTCCAGTCCTGCCACAAATTTTCTATGCATCCAGATGGTGCTTCCAGTTGCCCATCTGAAGCGATGGAAAACAGGCACACTGTATGGAAAACTATACTCTAGATTGGAAGGAGTTCTGGCATTGCTGGGATAGCAGTGGAAAAAGGCCCCGAGAACCTTGTCCAAGGTGCCAGAGAGACCTGGCAGGTGTGAGGTCAGAAGTAAATCGAGAAGTATCAGTCCTGTACCTTACCAGAGGAGACTACCGTTCCTTCCCCTGAAATGTTCATTGATTGATATAATCCCAATTATTTCAAAATTCCTTGGTGACTCTTGCGCTATAACATATTAACCTATGCCTGAATTAATTGACACAGGGAACACACTGGTTCACAAAACTTCCCACGAATCTGGAAGGAACAATTCCTTAAAATGTTTCTGGGGCCCATTATCTACTTCCATTTTGCTCTGTGAATTTCTACCTGTCTCATTACTGGATGTCCTTCAGCTCTTTTCAGCAAGCCACCTATCCTCTCAGTCATTTCTGGTGCTTGTCCCTCCTCTCTTAGTCTCCAGCAAGTCTGGAGCTCTCTCTGGTTCACTGCCTGGGTTATATTTCATTACAGCTTCTACATCATCTGCAGCAACCATCATTAAAAAGGCTGCTGCATTATCACTATAAAGGGAGCAACGTTTCAACAGCTTTGTGTGGTAAATGCACTGGGGGAGGGTTTCTGCCCCCTCTTGCCAAATTCCCATTGCTTCACTTTCTCTGTTGGTTCTCCTGCTTTGTAGTTCAGGTTCTGAATTTATCTCAGGTTCCCTCTGTTTTGCTCTCATTAGGAAGGCATTCGGGCAGCATTCTTTTCCCCTCATGCTGCAGAATTTGTTCCAGGTCACTGCTGAGTTGCAGACAGTGTCCTTGAACATGTAACCTGTAATGAAATGAACGGCTGCCCTACCAGCTGCCAAACTTCTCATGCAGGACTCCCCATCCCCACCCCAATGGCTCCCCACTGACCTGGAAGGATGTAGAATAACATGGGAAAGATACAAGTGTAAATGAGAAATTGGAACTGCTCCTCATCTCCCAGCACATGTTTAGTAATGTATCTTGGGCAAGCCTGCACTCACCAAAAATGTTTGGGCTTTGAAAATGACAGAATAGCTGTGCTATACACCGAGATGTCGGCAGTTTGATGTTTTCATGTAGATACCAGCCATGTGAATATGCCTTAAGTTCTTAGATGCTAATCCAGCAGCTACTAAAAGAAAAAAAAGTTACTAAAGAAAAAAATCCTAGAAGCACTAGAACTACCAAAAGTGAAGACCCTCAGAAGTGTCACAGCCTAATTCACAGAAGAGGGATTTTAAAACAAACTCCTGTTTCTAGTTGTCTTCATCCAAATCCATGCTGCCACCCTCTTCTAAGCCCAGATCAAACTGCTGTGATCTTAAAAGAAGTGAGTTTTCACTCACACAGTACTTAGTATGGGTTAATGGGGGCGTAGTTTGAAAAGTAAAATCTTTCACCTCTACAATACATCCCTCCCAAGCATTCCTGGCTGCATCATTGACATCCCTTCTTGATCAGACAACCTATGGATAATCACCACAAGACAGCAAGAGAAACTGCAAACACCACCCACTGTGCTGTTGCAAGTGATGTGAGTGGACATGAACAAGTAACATGGGGGATATCTCTTGGCTGGACATCTCTTTGGAAGAGGAAAGGGCAAGAAGCATTCCAAAACTCTTCAGCCAAAACTCACCCCACCTAATATTGGACAACTGAACCTCTCTGCCTAAAAAGAAGCCCTGCTGCTGCACAAACACAAGCGGCTGATTTAGGAAGGGGGGTTCTTATGAGGCTCTGTATGCTGTACATATGAAAGGAAAATCTACCCTAGAGGGCAATTCAGAGCAAGAGACTAACCCTGGAGGAGCAAAGCCTGAGGATGGTGCCTAAACTGAGACGCAAGGAGTCCAGAATTTTCTCCCTCTGTTGTAGTTTAACTTAGATCAACACAATCACTCCTTATTCCTTTCCTCAGACTCCGAGGTTCCTCTGAACCTCTACCTGAGACTTCAGGAACTTGTGCAAGGGAGCTGAATCACATATATGTAACCTATTGACAAACACAACTGAATATTTCTCCTTCAGCACTTCTGTTACCATGGCTGAAACTTTTGTTCTAACCTGCCTCTTCTTGGAGGACACACATACAATAAAGACTTCAAGACTCCATGCCAGCAGTAAAGCAACCTCCTTTGCACATCTGCTTATCTCCATCAACTGACCACTGAAATCAGCCCAACCAAGAAAATGTTATTTCACAATTAGCTGTGCTCATTTTTACTTTTTAATATTCACTACCTTTCAGGGATCTAAACTTCAACAGTTCCATAGGTCCCCCAAAAGAAACCAGGATCAAGCACGCTGCAGCTGTTTCTCTGCAGCATTTCTCTCCCTCTAAAAGTGTTCTCAAGTTAATTTTGACGAGGTTTGAAAGGAGTAGGCTTGTGCTCCACGCTGAAAATGTTTTCAATTTGACAGCTCTGTCGGTGTGGGGGAGGGAGAAAGATCAGTGATATCTTTAAGTTATGCAATAAAAAGTTAGTTGTCTTCTTTGAATGCAGATTTCTATTGAAGTTTTAAATAGTCCTATTCACTAAGGAAAGGACTGAAAAGGTGATTAACATAAGTAAGCTGAAGAAGCCTGCTGCTATTCCTGTAAATAAAGCCGACATTCTGGAGTAGTGGCAGAGGCTGCTCACCTTGTTTTTCTCCCATGCGCCAGCAGCTGCGTAGCCTTACACAAATATCGCATTACCAGCCAAACAGCCAGCTTTCACGTATGGCAGTACAGAGTAGTACACAGCTCCAGCATTCACCAAAAGGAAGCTTGCTTGCTTTCAGAAAGACTCAGAGGACTCAAGCTTATGCTGAGCTTTGCACGGACTAAAACTTCCCCAAGGGATGGACAACAGATTCCTGGGTTTGAAAAGGAAAAAAGCATCAATAGTTTTGCAACACATTCCAGAAATCACAGGCTGTAAAAAATCTGATGCTGTAACGATGCAGGAAGACATGCTTTTACCTTCTTTCGTCTATTCCTATGCCACTGTTTCAGAGTTGTAAGGATAAGGGAAGGTGTGCTTGTAACACTTTTAAGAAAACCAGCCACTGAGAACCCTAAAAAGATCACAAGTTTAAATTAGTTCTCTTTATCCTTCTCCCATCACCCAGTAAATTACCTTCCATTTACAGTAAGGCAACTTCTTGAAGCCATTTCCTTCTCCTTCCCAAAGGTTCAGAATATAGAACTAGTACTCCAGAAAGCAACAGACCTCTCTCTACACGGATTTGTGTCAGCCTCATCAATAGAGTATCAACACCTGCATCCATCACATGAATGAGCTTTACCCACACTGTGCTTCAGTGAGGCAGGTACGCTTGTCACATTTTACAGACGGGGCTTCAAGATAGTCAAGATTATGCGATTTACTAAAATCGCAGGTGACGTTTGTGGCAGAGGTACTGCATCTGACCTTCAAGCCCAAGCCTCCTCTCTTTTGCTAGTAATATATATATATCTGAGCTCACCTTTCTTTCTATTATTCTACTGCTCCAAAGTCCACTGAGATGAACTGCCTCGTTTTCCTCACTGCTAGAACACGCGCGCCCCCCCGCCCCCAACAACAACAACAAATAGTAATAAAAACCTCTCCCATTCCAGCAGGAACAGTGCAGATCCAGGGAGGAGTCTGGCCACTCTTCCTATCGCTTTTGCTTACCTCTTCCCCCCCTTCTAAGATCACAAAAATAGAAGCCCAGGAATAGCTGTGGGAGCCTCAGGTTCTAAAAAGCAGCTTTCATTTTCCAAGCTCCCTTAGAAGCAGTAAAGAGACCATTGCAGGACCACTGCAGGCAAATAAGTGAGCTAGACTGACTGCCTGGGAGCAGTGCTTCCATAGGTAGGACTCCAAAGGAGCTGGCCAGAGGTAGTAAGTCCAGCTCAGAGGTTGAGGAGGACGAGGCTCCAACCAGATGCACAGCCTCAGCCCAAACCTTCTTCCTTGGTAGCCAATGACAGCTCAAGACTAGGTCCAAGCATCTCTTGCTGTGGTGACCACCTTGGACCTCCACAGTGGTCAACACTATGAAAGTAATAACAATATTAACTGATGGACTTATGGGAGGAAAACATTTTACCCCCACCATGTTTACTGAAGGTCTGGTAGAAAAAGAAAAGAGACATTTAGAGGAGAATGAAATATTCTCTTTCATAACTAAGAGCGATATATTTTTAGACTTTAAAATTATATTACTTCTACATGTCAATCTTTCAGAAATTTTTCTATAATACGTATCTATTTCAAATGAAGGAATTTAATTTTAAAAGTTTTGATATTGTGCAGTTACTTTTCTTATCTTTTTTTTCTGCCCCTTATCTTCCTTTTCTTTTGGATCTTTATTCTGCAGGTAAATAATATGCTGCATTAACCACATTATAATAAATGTTAAAATGTACACATTTCTTTGTGTTTATTTGTTAAAACACTACTCCTGAGCCCTACCACTGTAACATTTCATTTTGCTTACTAAACACCACCTTTGATACTTTCTATTTTCAGCATTATTATACCCCAAATTTTCTAAGTCTGCCAAATGACAGAAAAGCACTGAAGAACCTTCAGATGCACAAGAGCTGCAATACTAGAAAAATCTGTCATTATTTAGAATTCAACAATTTATAGAACATTATTTTGTAAATAAATCTAGCAGTACTTTTTATGTGGAAATAATGACACACAAACCTCTGAGCCACACAACGTAACTTCCAAGTTCCGCCTTGTTGAGTGGGGGTTGGACCCGCTGACCTTCAGAGGTCCTTTGCTATTAGTTTCAATAATTACCATTTCATCTGAATAAGCAAATAATTACTCCACATTTTTCAGTTTCTCAGAAATATTTTTTTTCTTCTTGGAAAAGCATTTGGGGAGGGAAAACTTTTCCTTTAAAATGTCCAGCCTAATGGCCCTGTTAATCACCACCCGTGCTCTAAGTCAGAAAACATTCAAACAATTCACCAGTTTCTAGACAGAAGAATGACAGAGGAAGAATTATAATTCTAGAAAGTATCCAAGATATTTTCATTGATTTGCACTTCTCCAAGGAGCTGTTGAAATACAGTGTAACAGAGGTGAAGTTGCTGGCAGTATGCCTTGCTTGCCTTGCCTTCATGGGACTGCTCTGCCAGTGAGTAACTCCTAAGCTGTCCTGATGTAATCTACAGAGGTTGAAAGGGACCTTAGGCAGGCTGCCCCTGCGTGACAGAGGAAATAAAGACCCACACCTTTACAGACTTTTGGCAGCCTCTAATTCTCCTTCCAAACACAGCCCCTTTCATTAACCTCCCCATTCAGTTAATTGCGGAAAGTGCCATCAGCCAGGCTCCTTGGAGCGTGGGAACAAGCCTGAGGATGTGCTGCAGCCTTGCAGCCTCTGCTGGCATTTGACCCCAAACCCACGGTCACCAGGACACCCAGCACCTGCCTGGCCCCACAGGGCGGTGGGCTGACTCGGCAGCCGTGGCACGGCACGAGCAGCCAGGGAGACACAGCTCTGGCTGTGGCACACACGACCCTCTCACACTGCACATCCACAACCTGACATCTTGCTGCCCACGCCACTGGGCAGACAGTGGCGTGGAATCTGGAAAGATTAAATTTGCACTCGGCAGGGTGAGAAGGGAAAGACGTGGAACCTTCCTTATATGAGAAGCACAACGAAGGCAGTTAAATAAATGTTCTATTTTACACGGAGTAACGAAGAAATGTGTATGAAAAAGCATGGCTTAAAAAAACAGAAAATTAAATAAAATTAAAAGAAATAAACATCCTCCTATAGTGTCAGAAATTCAGAAAATTCCGGACTGTCTTTGTAAAAGAGAAGTTTAATTTTCTGAATTCCCAGAATCTAAGCTGAAAAAAAGCACTAAAAATCCCAAAGCAGTAGTGACAGAAAAAAGCCAATTTTATTGTACTTACTTCAGGTCTATAAAATAATAACCTGAAGTATTAGTAGAAAGACAGAAGTCTTTTCTTTTTTCTTTTTTTTTTTTTAAGATTCAGTTTAATAGTAAAACAGCTCAGTGACCACCTGTGCTACACTAATTCTGGGCGTGCTCCTTTAGTGGGGTTTGGGCCCATACCAGCTACCGTAACACCTGGGCACATTTTGGGGTACAGCATGCACCCAGGCAATCCTCAGAGAGAAGTACGGACAAGACTGCAGCATATTTGGCTTCCTCTGCCCCACAGAGACCTCCAGCACCATGTTGCAGGCTTTTGCCCCTCCAGCACCTCCTCATGCTACAGCCCAGGGCGTGCAACACCCCACCTCAGCTTTCTGCTATAAAACCATCAAGCTCCAACATGGACCAAAGTGCCTGAAGTACATGGAGAGATCTTCCCCAAATCCACGGCTCAGGCACTAATCCTAATGTTTCGGGATCAGAATCACATCAGACTCAGGGCATAGTGCCACGTAACGCAGACACGGTGGTCTGTGACACTTGGTATTAGGGACAAAGAACTAGCCACAGAGATGCCAGTTCTAGTTTTTACATTTAAATTTAATTTAATGCAGTTTTTAAAAATAAAATTTAGCAGTACAAAGGGGACCTCAGTCAAGTCTTCAGTAAAATCTTACTCTGATATGGTTGCAGACTGTATGTTCAGCAAATCATGTGTTTAGTTCTTCACGCATAATGGGTATCATCTGCCACATTCATTAAAAAGAGTACTCCTCTCCCAATTTATTAACAAATTTCTAACAACATTAACTTTACTGCAGAGTAAAAGCCTCCACAAAATAGTCTATAGAGCTGTCATGAACCCTATTACGAAACAGTATGACAGAGGCTAAACAAGGGCACATTGCAGAAGAAATTTCCCGGTTTCCTCAATATCCGTAAAACTACACATTGCATAAACCTATCGCCATAGTCTGAGGTCTTCTGCTTAGTTTTCCTTATTCTGCCATCCACAGGGACAAAATTTCAAAGGCTGATCCCAATTATCTCACATCCTGTAAAGCTTTGTCAAAGATTTCAGGGTATCTAAAGGAGTTATAAAGGGCAGACACAACTAATACAAGCTGAGGGGAAAAAAAGATAAAAGAAGTACGCACTGATTGTTAACTGTAAGCAGTGCAACCTAATGCTTTCACCAAATGCCAGCAACAGTGATAAAATCTGACCACAAAAAGGATAATTCCCTTTTATGGTCCAGATATAGTTAAAATTGACAATACCTAAGCTGTCAGTATTAGTGGAGGAAGAGGATACCAAAACCATCTGGAAACAGACAAAGCTGGAATAACTAACTTGGACTGACAATGATTAGAAGCTGAAGGAGAGAGGATTTTTACTCCCCAGATCTGCAAGTCTAGATATTTAAAAAATTGTTTAAGACATCAGATTTCTGTTGCAGAAAGTATTTGCAAATGACAGAAGCATCAGATTTTAAAGCAGATTTTTTAAAGTACATTTTCTTCTACTGTACCAACTTGAAAACAAAAAGAAGTTTCTTAAATACTTTGAACATTTAGTTTAAAATCTGTTCTTAGTGTAGTAAACTAACAAAGAATTTGGTTTATGAACCAAAAGCTGCATCTTTGAAACTCCATGCATTCAACTGCAACATGAGAGAGAAATGATCTTTGCTAACATCTGTCAGCCCCATCCACTTGATCTCATTTAGCCAAGTAGTTTTTGTAGCTTTTATTGTTCAATGGTCCAGAAAATGACTGTGCAAAAATATTGTGTAAAATTACATCTTCTCCTTGCATATGTTCATACTCAAAATAAAACTAATCTGCTTTACTGGCAGAAAGCAAATTTCTACTTCTAGCAGTCCTGAAAAAGCGTTTTTATCCTGCCATGTGCATTGAGAATATCACCAGCTAATTACACAATTATCTAACATAGAAAAGGGACACAATTACTTTCCAGAGTTCTGCCGAAGGTGGGCAGGAAATCAACATTATTTTTGTGTGTGCACATGAAACTGTTATGCTCCATGAAAGCAGAAAGATAACAGCAATCCATACCCGTATCTTTAATGTTGAGTATCTCAGATAACTAAGAGGTCTGGTTTGGAGCTCTTTCCAAAGAAAAGTACACCTGCAAATATCAGATTTAGTTCACAAAAATTTTTTGGAGACAGAAATCCAACTAGGCAAAATCCTGTATTCTATGAATCCAATTCAAACAGGATGACCTGTAAAATATATTTTCAGACTATAGTAACACTCTAAAAGCATCAGCAAACTTTTTTTCATAGCTTACAAAATGAAATAAAAGAAAATGCATTTTAAACGCCTGAATTTGCATTTCCTCATGCCAAAGCATGCTGTTAAATTAATTTTAGGATACAATTAAATTAATTGTGTGCTGATTTAATAATAAACTTTGGGATGTTCAGCTATACCTCCCACTTACAGGAGATTGTGTTGCATAGGCAGTTTTATGCCAGAAATGTACATTTAGCATTTGTTCTACAAATATAACAAATGAAGGAAAAATAAATATTTACCTAACCAGGACTAATATTTTCTTCATGTGGGAAAAAGTCTGCTGTCAAAACCCCTTGTACTAATGACAACAATTATACAATAAAATCCAAGTAAAACGTAGTCAGTGGCACATAAGTTTTGATGAAATAACACCACATCTCCAAATGTCATTCTTTCAAAAATGTTAGCAAAATGAGGTGGAATTTTGAGTTCTCCATTTTAGCACCTTTGTTAAAAAAAACCAACAACTCCCTATAACTTTTATTAAGCCAGTTTAACTGAACTATTTGATGTCCAAGAAACAAGCTGGAATAAAGAACACCATCACACACACTACCAGTTCCCTGCTTTTCTGTTGAGAACTCTTTTTATGATGAGATTACATAAAATCTGTACCTTAGAGACTCAGAGAAGTTGCTTAATCAGTCTCTTATTACCTCTGACAAACTTGACTATATCTTCCCTCAACAATGCAGCCCCTTCAAATCAGCCCTTCCAAGCAGATTTCTACTGCCCACACCCTCCAAGTAGGCCTCTAGCAAAAATAGAAAACCCAAAATTTAGCGTTTCTGAGGTAAAAAGGAAAATAGAGAAGCAGAAATAAAAGACAAGAAGAAAAATGTGGTTTAGGCTTTTATACATCATAGAACAGCTCACTGATAGTCTCAATCCGTTAAAGTAAAAGCCCCCTTGCAGTTCCTTTTGCTGATCACTGTATGCTGCATCTGAACCTACATCTGCTCCAGACTCAAAATCAAGATGGTTTGGATCTTTTTTAAATGACCGCACCAGCTTTTTATTTTTTCCCCCCCTGCCTGCTCTCCAGCAACGCACTGCCATGTACATTCATATTTTCTCATTTCTCAAGTGAAACGTTCAGATTTCAGAGCAATCTACTGTTCAGGGAAATGTACTGACAGGTTGCCCAAATAATTTCAAGCTTTCTATGCATGTATGATTAAAACACTTAGATATCTGAATTCAAAGTATATTATATAGCTATTAAAATAACCTGTGAAAACTTTCTTCTAATTCTTCTCAAACAGCGAAGAATTTAATCAAGGAGTGACTGTCAGACACAAAATTTTTGTACTGCATTATTTTGCAGACAGGTCAGTCTACAAAAAAATCATTCAAGAAACTTCACTTTCCTTTAGAGAAAGCCAATGATTCCCTACCAGCAGTATGTAACCAGACTACTGTTACAAAACACTTACTAAGCATTCATAAGCTCTCAGCTCCAGAGGCATTAGATGCTCAGTACCTGGGAAACTGCTAATCTGTGCAGGTTCAGATCTGTTTAGGACACTGAAGATCACACCATAAATGGAATTTCCAAAGACTTTGATGCTTGTTTAAAAATGTGATACTTACAAAAGACAGTTCTGGAGACTGTAACCTTTTCGTGGAGGCTGGGTAACAGCTAAACAGATAAACTTTTGCAAAATTTACCCTTACTTGTTCACAGTACCTGTGGATGAGCCAGTTTACAAATGCATTGTCTAATAATTTGTAAAAAGAACGAAGCCTTGATCCACATTACAGAATTCCACCCCCTATACTAAATATTATATTACACTGTATGTTTCTATTATTATCTTATATTGTGTCAAATCCTCAGATTCTAATAACTGCCAATTTTTGAATTCTTGTCCCAGATGTGAATTTCAATGCACAGTTAGTCACAACTTAGTATGAATTTGACTTTGAGTCAAATTTCATTTGAGTTCCAGCAGTATTGGATTTTTAAAGATTAAAAAATCATTTTGTGATGAATGTTCAAGCAGTCATGATATGAAATCCAGAAGAAAGCATAAACATTGTTATTAGCCTTACTGTGATTGAATTTCTCCTACTGAGCAATGAGAGAGAAGAAGGGCAGTACAAGTATTGATACAGAACTACTAGTGTTTCCTACCATCAGCCAGATTCCCAGTTTTAGGACTGACTGTGCCACCTGATTCTCATAATTACTAAAGAAAGATACTGAAAGAATTCCACATCATCCAAATTTTCTTTGCCTAACATCCTCCATTAATCAGAATTTTTCTGGCATTTGTTTCCTGTTCTTGCTTCCTTTCCAAAAAAATACAGTAAGTATCTGAGAGAAAGAAAACATATAAACCATGAAGTGAAAAAGATTGGAAAGCCAGATTAGAAAGAGTTTTAGCATAAGGAAAACCAACAAAACCCTACAAGCATTAACTCCTTTCAGTGCATTCTCTGCTGCTTCTACCAAGCTTCTGGTGCTTTTGTGCATGTCCCAATAAAATCTACAACAGATCTGGCAGCACTTCATTCTCTTGCTGCAGCAGCTTTTCCTACCAGGAAATGAAAGATTGAAACATTTTACAGTTATTTTGATTGCATTTTGTGAAAATTAAATGCTTCATTTTAATAAACACAGTATTTAGAATTTATTACTGATTCCTTTTAGGTTTTAATATTATGAAATATTTGAATTCTTTCATGCAGCATTTTGTCAAAACAAGCTCCTGAAGAGACAAACATGCCAACAGGAAACAGGGCACATTATCATTAATTTTCAAAATCATTTTATTTTCCATAGAAAATAGATATTTGGAATTAGCAAAATATCCTGGGAAGACCAACTGTGTTTACAGAACTGAAAACTCAATCTTAGTCAAGTTTTCACAGCAAAGACAGTTTTGCAGTACAAAATCTTGCCAATAGATGTGGAGGATTTGCCATCATTTGATGCCTGCATGTCAATTCTGAATGTCTTTCTGATGAGCTGCAGCAGCAGAAATGGAAGTTACTGACTTGAGAAAAGAATCAGAAAATTCTATTTGCCTTATGCAAAAAATTGGATTAAGGTATCACCCTGATCATTTAGCCTTAACAATGAGGGATAACAGTAGAAATATTCCCCTGTATTTACAGATAAATGAGTCACACATCAGGAAAAGAAATACGTAAAAACTGCTGAAGACTTCTAGCAGTAGTTTTTAAGCGTGATGCACAGATCTATAGGCTAATTTGAAGGGGCCCACAAAAGCAAGCTCTGCAAGGGCTGGTTCAAACATCACTATAAAGGAGTCTGCAGCTCTACTTGAATATCCTTAGAAATCCAAAATCAAAAACATCTGAAAGCCACTGATTACAACTGTAGTAACAGATACCATGTTTCTTCATAAGACTATGTAACACTCAGGTTTTTATAGCTCAGAGATCTGGCATCCAGCACCAGGTTCAACAAGTCTGTTCCCATGTTTTACCTACCAGTGCCCCAGCCACTCATTTAGCTCCAAACAGCTACGTGCCTGTGTTGCATTGTCCCTCTGGGGTTTCCCCCATTGGAATATATAAATATACTTCCTCTCTCCCCGCACCGCCCAAAGAAAAATTTGCCTATGAACAAGATACCTGTACAATGTCTTAGCGTGGGAGGAACAGCTTGTCCAGAGGGGTTTTGCAGTCACTGGATAGAGCCCTGAGCAACCTGGTCTCATCAGAGAGCTGACCCTGTTCTGAGCAGGAAGCTCCCACCTGAAGTATCCCAAGGCGCTACAAAAGACATCAAAGATACGTGGCCAGCTTTCATTTCACTCCTTTTACTCCATTCAGGTATCCCTAGAATGTTTTACTATTTACTTTTTTTTTTTACTTCTAATGTTTTCTCAGGCTTTAGAGCACATTCACGTCATACTTGCATCTATATAAACATAAGGGTTTCCAGAAATTATTATTTTTTTTAAAGAATGGGACAGAAGACCTCAGGGAAATTCTTGATTCCAGGAAGTCTTCAGAAAAGTCAAGTTATCAAGAGTCTTGCAGAAGAGATCTCTGCAGCTGGTAAAATACTGATGCAGAGAAATCTAGAGGCAGGTTGTGTCTCATCTCCATGATTACATCCATGTTGCTTTTCAGAAGAACAAGCTAAAACTTCCACCAAAAAATTGCTGCGAAATTTGTTTGCAAATTGATTTGAAAAGCTCAATGAAAACAAAAATGGAATAGCAGGCTTCTGTGCATTTATTCTCCCTGCATCTTCCAACCCTTTCAATTTTCAGACTGAAAGAGCAAATCCCTAGTTATTACAGAATTTGATACTGCTAAGGAAGGAACACCTACAACTGAAATGCAGCACCAGGACTAGGCAACTACATAAACACTTAACAGAAATCCTTGTACTTTAACTGCCTCACCCTGCATTTAGGGGACAAAAGATTCAAGAAGCTATTCTGTTTGCTTGCCATCTATCAGAGAATGAACACAGCCTTCTCATAACGTAGGTGATTTGCTAAACATCCCTGCAAAGCACAAAAGCCTGCTGTCCAGTTTGCATGCCTGTGAGCACAGCAGCCCTGTGGAATAAGGCAGAAGCTGCCATTTTGCAGCCCTCTGGTACTGATTTCAAAGCCTCTCAGAAGTCTAAATTTCTTTGTGTTTCTTATCTACATAAGATTTGCTTTCTCTTTTTAAAGGCTAACTAAAGGTATCGTTTCATTTTGAGGCAGCTTGTGGGTCTGCATTTCTCCACATGATAATATACCCATATATTTCTCACTCGGCTTATTTTGTCTTAGCGGTCAAGCAGCTTGCTGAACTCATATCTGTCAACTGGTTTTGATGTGTAATATTCAGCCTCAATTGCTCATTTCTTGCATTTCTGTTCAAACTTTTCTCTGATGCACTGTAAGCAGGTCTGGTAACTTTGCATCTCTGAATATCAACTGCACAGCCCTACAGACCTGCTCTCTCGCTTGCTCTCATTTTGTGTTTTAAACCTGCTGCTGAAGCACAGCCTGTATGGCTATCACAGTATGCTTGCCTTGCTTCTTTTGGATTGCTATGCGGTGATACCTCACTCCACTGGCTGTTAAACACGTTGCGCTTCACAGCATGGACCACAGCTCACCTACTTCCTGCAGTACCCTGTTTCTTGTTTTACTTGGTACAGACATATATTTTCTCTATTTCTGCATTATTTTTTTTAAGCACGAATGTCAGCAGTAACAGAAGTGTCGGACTAGCAGTTCAGAGACAGCAAAAGCAATGACCGTGTACCACCCCTCCCACAGATGAGACACACCAAGAGGACTCAAGGTGCCACAATGCTTCTCCTGCTGAAGAAGGGCTCCTCAGGGCTGGATTAAGACTAGAAACACCGTAGCTACAAACTGCCAAAGCACCTTAGTGTGACAACGGCATTCAGCGGCAGTTTGCGAGGCCAGATTTAGAAAATGAAGTCATCTGTGATCGGAGAGGCACGAGTCAGAGATCACACCTCACATTCCCCCACCGGCTCCAAAAGCATTGCAACTCTCTCTTGTTCCTCTCACCACTTGGCACAAGTAAAAAGAAAACCAAAGCTATACAACCCTCCTTCCCCTGTATCACTAAAAAATTGTCTCCTCCACTGCAGGAGCCAACTTCAGCAAACTGGAGGGATTCGGGCAGTGACAAAAGCCTTGCTTAAACATCTCTTCCCGATCCGAAAGAAATATATTGGGTCCCTGTGGGTCTCCTCTTAGGACAACTGGAACCTGCTGACTGAAATTTCTGCATTGCAAGGTGCTGCGATTTGAAGCTTTTTCTTTAGCTGAGCATGACAGCTTCGCTGCCCTACCCTCACTCTTCCAAACACAGCATGAGCCCCGAAATACCCTTTCCCAAACAACATTATTTTCTTCTCCCCTCAGAGGCTGAATGTTATTGCAGATCCATAGCACAAGCCCCAACATTTGCAGCAGTTCCTCTCATGATGGAGGAGGTTTCAGCCTATGTCTAGCCTGCACTCCAGATTTAATGGGAGGTAGCTGGTGGCACTTGAACCGCATCCCTGGAAACCTGCCCACTTTGGTGGCAACCAGAGACAGGGAAAGGATGCAGACATGGGTCCATCAATCGACTCTTGCTCTGCAAGCGGCTGCAAGGCGGGGAGAGCTCGGGGAGGGGATGTGACAAGGAAATCAGAAGAACTTCATACAAACAAAAGGTGCATGCTGACGTTAATCTCCTCTAATGAAGCCTGCATGGAGCCTGTGCTCTGAGTCACCCAGCTCAGCCACGAGCTGAGAGAAAGCTCATGAAACCAAACCGCCCCGCCGTAAGGCAGGGAAGCAGCACGGATGGGAGGAGGGGAGGAGAGTAAGACAGGGCTTGTGTCAGACCCACAGCCGCTGCCTCCACACTGCCCCTACCTCTGCCGCCCCGTGGGCGCTCTCACCTGGCCCTAAAACCCCTATGCAGAGGCCCTACAGACAAAACACATCAGGGCAGCGGAGCAGATGCAGGAGGGCCTCGGTGCAGCCCCTCATATTTACGCCGGCACGGGCACGCCGTGCTCAGTAACCGCTCTTACACCAGGGCAGCCGGTAGCACTGGGAGTGGAGGCATGGGGAAGGCGAGGGCCTGGGGACATGCCCAGCACCCAAAGAGGGCTGTTACAATGGGGTCACATCTCTTCCACCATTTTGTTCATATAGGTGCATACGTGTAAGTAAGATCAGAGCAGAAGCAACCAGCTATGGAGAGTGGGCCCTAAAGACTATTTTTGCAGCTTCGCCAACATGCAAAATGCCAAATAGCATGAGTACATACACCTTAACTGATGTACTGTGGCAGCTCGGCACAGGCACAGGGACTCCTTTCCTTCCAGTCATAGAGAAGACAGGTGGGTTACTGCCGAGGAACTGGCTTCAGCTCTTTTGTATAATCAAATATAAGTCTAGATTTAAAAGCATGTCAGAGAAGAAAAGAAAACCGTCCTCCTCCATAATTACGTACACCAACCAGCAAGCCATATGTATCTGCCCATAATCAAACAGGCTTTTTTCACAACTACAAATATAATCTTCTGTTCTGTTGGTTGAGTTCTCAACTCGCATACTGCAGTGGCTGGGTAGTGAGGGGTACGACGTGGCCATTCCAGGTGCTGGAGCAATCATACACCTCTTCATACACACACAATCCTTGGTTATGGCAGGGTAGGCCAGGAATGAAAGCCAACAGCCTGCAACCTTCGTTGGCTTTCGAGGCTGGCACAAGCAAGAGCCTCCATCTCAGAGCCCAATTACTCAGGTGCTCCTTGGAAGGAGAAAACCAAATTAAGCTGACAGGAGATGCGGTCAAAGCCCACATGCCCAGCAGAACTGGCATATAGCGCAGAGCAAACTGGCTCTCTATAGGGTTTGTAGTCAGGTTTTTCTTTTATTTTTCCTTTATTTCCTTCTTGGGTAAGAAAAAAAAAAGCAAAGTAGGCCATCTTGCTGACTGGTACAGAGGGGCTGGCTATACAAACTCCATAGCAAAGCACAGCATGGCCATCAAACTGATGCGCCCTGGGAGCAGAAGCAGCACCATGAGCTCTGGGCTACTGTTTCTAGGCAAGGACCTCGAAGCCCCGTAAATACTTCCCTCTCTTAGAGGAACCATCAGGAAGGAACAGGAGCTCTCCCGTGTGAATGCACTGCTTTATTTAATGCTCACCTGGAAGATGAGTGGGTTTTATGACAACAAGCAGGCATAATAACCTTGTCCTGGAGATGTTCACTTGATAGATGCTAGTTTACTAGCACTTCCAGGAGAGAAAAGCAAGGAGGAAACCAACAGGCATGAAAAAAATCCTCTTCTCTGCAAGTATTTGAGAGTTGCTAAGACAGTGCCAGAAGACAACTGTGTGCATCTGGCATCAAAGGGCTCCAGTGATTTTAAAAGGGCCTCTCAGGAGGGAGAGGAGTTACAGTTGCTCAAGGAAAAGAAACAAAGACCACAGGGCATGTAAGCCTGCTTAGGTTGTCTTCATAGAACAGCAGAGCCTCAGGAACAGCTATTCGCATATACCTTTTAGTCTTAAAATTTCTGGTCTCAGTGCATCATTTCAAGTATTAAAATAAGCTATAACATGCAGCCATCGCAGACAGACATTGCTTCACTCTGCCTGGTCCTGAGCTCACTTGAAGATGCTTGTTTCTGTTATTCTAATGTCAAGCAAAAGACTATATACCCTGCCACTCAGGAATGTCTACAAACTGGGGCCCAGTGGCTTACTAACCACCACTATGCAGCTCTCAAGCAGAACAAGTTCGTGTCTGCCCCAAAAATACTGCAGGACAGATAGGTCCTCTTCACTGCAGGCCCCATTATGCCTAAGAGGAAGAACTGCAGGTGTCTGAAATTAGCTGGACCTGATGGATCAACACAGTCGATCTATACCTATAGGCCAAGGTAAATGAACATTAGGCATATTCAAGTTAGAGGGAAGTGAAAGGCACATAGCCTAAAGCCTGACAAAAATGCCATTCAAAGACAGCAAAACTAACTACAACAGAAATTGATAAGGATATTCCATATCTGAAAAGTTCTGCAAGAGATCAAAACTGTTTCCTACAAGTTTAACTGTGACAGCTTGCCCAAGTTTCGACACTTGGAGACAGTGGAAAAATAATTGAGCTGCACTGAATTAATAAGGAAATTAAGTATTCAGAAAGCAAAAGGTAGTCAGTGCCATCTTTCTAGCCTCAAAATCCTTATCAGCTTGAAGCTAATTCTGCTGTTCCTCCTACAGAGTCACAATTTTTACTTAGAAAATGCATGCTCTATACCTACTTCTGCACTGAAGCTTCGAAACAGAAACCTTGGATCCCAAGGTCTAGAGAGGACCTGCAGCTTTCACTCAAGCCTGTTTGCAGCCACCAGGTCTTCTCAGCTTTGGAGAGGAAAAAGCTGAGAGGGGAAACCAAAGCAGAAATTGTCCAAATGTGATTTCAGTTTACTGGGAACTTGCTTGCTTGTCGCAATCTGAAAGTGAAACTGCAGAGCTGGGGGAACAGAATGATCGGCTCAACTGCCGCCACTAGTTTCTTTTAAGCTTGCAGTTACCACGTATTTGGTAATTTCACACCAGTAGTTCATTAATAAACTGACATTGCAGCACCACTACAACTGCAAGGCACCCTGCAGACCACAAATTTGTCTGTATGGGGGAAATGACCAACACTGCTATAGCAAAGTAACTTTCTTCAGTTTTTATTCTAGTACCACTGTTAGCAGGCTCGAGTGGGTTTTTATCTCCTCCCCGTGCACAGAAGAATTAAAAGACAGGTAAGAAAAGTGTCCCTCCACTACAGCCTGGCTAGGAGGGGCCAGGTTTCCTCTGCCACCACCAGCAGCGTGCAAGGAGAAGCACCCAACTGGAAAAGTTGTGCTAGTTGAAAAGGAGATGCTACACACAGTAGCTTTAGCTCTAAACACCGGAGGCTTGCCAATACATTGACTTCACGTTGCTGGCATTCAAGCAGTTAAACACAACTGTGAACTCTGGAAGCTTTCCCACCCCTTGCTCAAGCTTCTCCCCAGTACACTGGTAACTGGTAAACAGATGGTACAACAGATACGGTGTCAGCTCCCTCCTAGTTGGAAATGCAGCTATCCAACATTTAGTCAACCTGCCTACAGTGAGAAGTGACTGAATTAGAAGTAAAAACATACTTGCATTTCCCTTTCGCTTTTAACTACTGCACATACACAGCCTGTGCCTTTTGCATCTCTAACAGAGTCCAAAATCCATTTTTTTCAAGGGAGTCTTCTCTCTGTAACTTTCCCATCCTGGCTGTTGTGGCAAAAGGTGGTAAAAACTCCCCCTTTTTCAGTCTCCTACGACCAGTCTAGGATAAACAGTCATTCAGACTGGCAACATTTTCCTCCTCAAAGCTGCATCCAAGGAATATTATAGACACTGCAAATAGTGTCATGAACTCCAACAATTCACGAACCAGCAAGACTGCCAGAAGCATCTGGCACTGTTTTGAGGAAAAGTTTTCAGTTTGTTTCTACTTGGGCTTCCTTCATGCCTTGCTGCCATCTCTGACTTCCCTCCAGCCTTTCACAGGAGCTTCACCAAACTGAGCACCAAATTCTGCTCTTCGATAAACACCTCTTGCACCCTCCCCCAACGCTTTTGCTCTCTCCCATGACTCCCCTTTCATATTTTCCAAGATGTACCCACTTTCATCAGCCTCCTACCGTCTTTCTGTTTTCTGATAATGAGGCTCATTTCTCTTCCCTCCATGTAAGGTCTTATGTTCAATTGTACCGCACTTCCCTCATTGCCCGCTTCCTCCAAAGCTCTGTCCCGGAGCCAAACAAAATTCGCATCTTGTTCTGAATTCTGTACTTCTAGCAGAGCATACATTTTCTCTTGCAAATGCCTTATAACAAAAAGTAACTATGATTCCAGACAACTTGCCAAGCAAATCTCCCTTTTCTTTATGTACCAAGCCATTTAAAAGTCACTCGACATGGATAAAAAGCACAAGGTTTTAAACAGGCTCTATTATTTTTGCCAGCAATGGATACAGCAAGGTTTGGGGATTCTTGTGTGTGTGTTTTTAGTTCCAGGCTGAGTCAATATATTATGGAAAACAGACCTGCCTCCAGTTACCTAGAGACTGCTTAACCACGGGGTTCAAGTGACACTGTAAAACCACTCCACAGGAATGCCACTCAATTGCTCAATTCAGCAAACCCTGTTGGTGGATTTTCCCCTCTTATAAATCACACTTGCCTGTTCATTATTTCCCATACTGCATGAGAAAAAGAAAAGAAATAGGAAAAAGCTTTATTAATTGATGGAGATTTAGAGCCTTATTAAGGCTGCAATTTAAACATACAATTAAGTCAGGAAAGTCAAAACTATGTTTTTTCTGCTTTCATTCCCTTCTCTATTATTTCCCCATCACAAGCGAATGCTCTCTGTACTGTGAACTTTGCCATCAAGCACATATGCACTGAAAGCTTTGTTATTTCCAAAATGCCACTCCAATGCTAACTTCAGCACCTCAGCCTCACTCTTCTCCTCAGATACCGCTAAGTATTCATTGCTATTTTCACATGAGTGAACTGTGCTCCTCCCAAAGGGTAAAGTTACTCTTATTTTCTTGGGTGCCTAAAGCTTAGCTCCTTTTCCAGAGAGGCCAAATGCCTGTAAACCCCTTCCCTTCTCCAGGAACTGCACCTCTGCAAAGTAAACAACATTCATGTGAGAGCCTAAATACAAGTCCAAGTGCCTATCTTTAGGCACCAGAGTCTGCAAACAGTGATCTGAGCGAACAGGTCTCGCTTGTGGTATGAATCACTTAACAGAGGAAGGTTAGGACAGAGGAGTTCCCAATTCTTGATTTAATTCTCTTGACCATCCTGCTGCTTAAGTGAGAAACCCAACTGGGAATCTTAATTACAGTAATATGCTTACCAAACATATTGTATTCCTTTATTTGAATTTCTTTAGGAACGGCATCACCAGCCAGGAGAACAAAACCAATTCTGCACAAAAGTGGATTAAGGCCTCACAGCCTGGCGTAAAAGGAGTCCTTGGAGCCCCCCACATTTGGATCCAACCAAGGACTCCCATGAGCTTCCTTAGCCACAGAGGTGCCACAGAGACCCAGCAGCATGCAGCTAGCAACACCATGATACCAAACCTACTCCCTTTCTCAGGTTTTTCTTGGCTAGTTCCTCTTCTACCTGCATTCAGATGACCAAGTATTTAAGCATGAATTATCATCATTATGAATAAGTGATTTTATGCCCTTGTTTCCATTTCTCGGCTGCTCACAGGTCCCTTGTTCATCCACTCCAGCCAGGGAGGAGTGTGCCAGAGATGACACTCCATTTGGACTATCCTGCATAATCCCTTTTTTGGTATTATAGGGGGGATACCTCTTAACCTTCTTCAGTTCCTTCCCTTCTCTCAGTAGATACAGACCAGAAGAAAACAATGTGCAAACTAGCAGAAACTCTTTGAAAAGAGCCCAATCACAGCAGAGGTAGGGCTGCTCGCTTAAGCCCTTCTGCACACAGTCTGGTGAAGGTCCACAGCCAGAAGTGATTCACTTAAGTGGCAGCCATCAGACAGTCCTCCAGGTAAGGATACACCAATTATAAAAGAGATACATCTGCTAGCGAAAATGTAGCTGATCTAAAGTTAAGCCTAGTTTTGTTTTTTCACTTTGACTTGGCAGCTCCCATTTTGTGCAGGACGTGCCTTTCTGGGATGCCAGCTTCCTCCTTCCCTTGCATCTGCAAAGGACAACCTCAGCAGAGAGCACAGAAACATTCAGAAAGTCTTTGCATAAAACCCTTCCCAGCCAGAAGCTCTTTGAAGAGTCTAGAAGGACAGACTATTTGAACGATATCATCAGTTTGCCAGGTCTGACGAGGGAACACAACCACTTGGACGCGACTGTGTTTGTTTGTCTCACTGGTAGCACAACCCAGGATCCTGCTGTCACATGCCTCCAAGCACTTCAGGCCAGGGAATGTCTCTCAAGATTGTTGGTAAATTCTTATCTGTATTACAGTTGCAGAGGTGACGCTTGCAGACGTAACCCTGAGCAAATCTGAGCCAGGCAGTAACCTTGGTAATTTGGAGGGGGATGGGGAGAACAGCAGCAGCCAGCTGGGAGCTGATCAAGATCCCTCATGCACAACCCTTTGCCTTCCACAGCTGCTAGGGATCAAGCTAGGACCTGTAGTCAGCAAGACAGGTTACGAACATGCAGAAGAAATGTGATCGTTGCCTGAGAACACTGCTTGCATCCTTGATGCAACAAAATAAATTAATATTTCATTTAACTACCTTTTCCTGATCTGCACTACTCACTGCACTTACAGCTAGCTGAAATATGGGATGAAAAAGCGTGTGTGAAAAACACCCTCTGTGTTCATTTCAAAACTTGCCGACTGGTTGTTGTGGTGGCCTTTATTCACATCATCCCTAAGGGCCACGATGTGTTTCACCGATAAGATGATCTTTCTCCCTGATTACTAGGACACAATGACATCAGTTGAGCATGCTTGCCACAAACAGGAGGTAACACCCTTTAGCATAAACCTCAGCAAAAGAAGCTTAGGCAAACTTGTCTCACCTCAGGCTTGCCCCAAGCTACCAGATCAGTTGACTACTTCCCACAGCTCAGCTTACCTGTGATAACTCTTCCAGCTGTGGTAACTTAGTGATAGCCTGAACTCAGGCAGGACTGGGGTGAAATACTTCAGCCATTTCACAATAAGCATAAAACCCACACGACTTGTCCACATTTACATTCACTTTTTCTCCTCTTACCTAGTTTTGCTTTCCCCTGCCTACATACTATTCCTTGATCTGCAAAGATTTCAGGAGTGGAAGACACCACTGAGAAACCTGTAAGACCTATCTTCATTTAGCAGTAAAGACAAAGTTTAAAAAAAGTAAGTGGACAGTATGGCCAGACTTGGCGCTTTTTTTTTCTTTTCAAAACCAGCCTAAGTTAGCCAAAATCTACAATTTCAGTGGATAGGAGGGAGAGAGGGAAATACAGAACTATTCCTATTTCAGGTCACATCTAATGAAAACGTTTGGCCAGAAAGAATAGGGAAAATATTTTAAACAATGTAAGGTTTTATTTCAACATTTTCTAACCATAATCATTCATTCAGAAATGCTGAAATGTTTCATTTCCGTGTTATTACAGATGTCAATGTTTTACTACAATGCAGAATTTTTTTAACTGCCTCAAATTTAAAGAGTTGCTAGAAATATTAAATAGATTAAAAACTGTTTCATGGTTATACAAAAAAATTTGAATTCCCACCGCACCATTTTTTTAATTTGACAACTAATCCAGGAAATCCCAGATTTCACTTCAGCAATGGTTGTGCGAATGTCATAACTCATGCACTTAATCTGTTTGCTGAAGTTTTGAACTGAAGATGTACTCAAAGGGTCTGTTGACTTCTCTCCCTCAGGTAACATCACCTCACCTTGAACAAAGCCAGCAGAACAACAAATAATGGGGTCTCTGCCAATTCACCTTAGGTGAAAGCCTATGAACCCATTTCACTCATACCGGGGTTGGTGTTTGCACCCGACAATAAAGGGCTCTCAAACAGAAGCGCAAACTGTTTTAGAGCACGGCTCACTTCATGCATCTCTGGAGAAATAGTCTCAGAAAGCTCCTCTGGGTTTTTCAACCAAAAGAGACAAAGTACAGCACTTAGTAACACTTTGCTGCTATGTCTGGGCAAAGGACTTTTCACCAGCTGGGATCCCCCAAGAGTTAATACCTTCAATTTTCTCCGCAAGGAATAGGCAGCTCAGGGGCTAGAGAAATCTCCACTCCCCACCTAATCACCTGTGCAGCTCTGTGCAAAGCAGGCAGTGGATAATATGAAATGAAACTGAGAACAGTTCTCTTTTCCTGAGCAACTAAAGTGCCGTTTTAAACATGTAACAGACATTTTGCCTTTACCATTAACGAGCAGAATACGTAAAGTATGACTGTCTTGATACCCTCTGGACACTTGAGTTTAGACTTCCATTAACAGCCTCATTAGCAATAAGAGATACACAGTATGTTGCATTACTAAAAGGATCGTAAATCTGTGCTTTTGGGAGCTGCTGTATGTGCGCTGTATGTCTGTCTCTTTGAATTATAGATTCTTAGCAGGTAATCTAATCAAAATGCTAGCAAACCCCTTTTCATATGATGGAACCCCTTTCGTATGAAAAAACACTGCACATTAAGAAACACAAATTATAAGCAACAGACACTCAAAACGTCCTTTTATGCACATTACAGCGATGCTGAAGATGAAATCTGTGTTCTGAGGTGAGCAACAGCAAAATCCCCAGACATGACTGGAATCAAGAAATTGTGCACTGAAGCTGGTGCTAGTATCTCTAATAGCTCCAGGTTTGGTTGTCAGTCAACACCGCCTTCATCCCCACTTATTCTGGACAGGCTTTTTACACCAACCAATGGTACACAAAGACAAATGTTAACAGCTGCTGAGCACCCAAAAATCTCTCAAAGTCAGTGGTGAAAGCGACATTCTAGGGAACATTAAAAGTGATGGAATAGAAAAGGTACTGAAGGGGTGGGTACCCAAACCAAAAAGCCCAGAGGAGAGCAAGGCTGCTTTGTTAACTCCTTGTGCCTTACCACAATTGGTTTCTCAAGACTATGGCCCTCTTCAGCTAAGTCTCATTATGAGGGACATTAGGGTAAACCAGAGAAAAACTGCCAATATTGGACACTCGAAGAATACAAAGCCCATCAGCAGTCTGCTGATCACAGCAATTTGAAATTTTCACTTCCTTGGTTGATTGCTTGTGTGTTTTTTAAATACCTGCTAATCTGTTTTCCGCATTTTCCTGTACGACATATATTTTTCCTCTGGGTTCTTATTTCTTCCTTGTTTTGTTCTCAGATCACCGTCTGCCATCATCAAAAAATTTATCCTGAAATTTAAGGAAGTAAGAGTTGCTGCATGCCTTGAAGTTTCTAATCCAAAAATAACTCAATCACTGGACGAGGTAAAGAGGCATTTTTTAATTTTGGGATTTTATTTTTAAGTTTTCTAGTTGAAAAGTAGCTTAAGATCCTAGTGCATATCTCACAAGTTTGCATTTTAAAGCAGTGTGCTTATAGGCCTAAAAATCAGAGGAATGAAAACTGAGACATTGTTTTTCTACCATAACAACATGAAGAATAAACTCTCTCTCTGAATATCGGGGCGGGGGGGGGGGTGGGGGGGGCAGGCAGGCAGGGAGCACGGGAAGGGTAATGGCTTTTGGGCAGGAATTTCTCTCTGCAAATCCAGACTGCAAAATTGCCCACCTTTGAAACAACAGTTCATAGCAAAAGTAATGCATCCTTAACTGGGACACTGAAAATGCTGCTGCTGGGAGAGAGACTGAATGCATGTAAATTAAAGACATATTGCTAGATATAATCAGCACTGTTCAGAATTTCATAAGTGTTCTTAAAATATGAGATCTGAGCAGACATCATATGTCTCAATACGTTTGTTTAAAGTTAGAGGTTGTTTATTAAATCTTATTTATACCAGGTTAAACCTCGGAGGGAGAAATATTAAACATGTCTGGGATTCACAGAGTACACAAAACAGGCACTAAATTGTACAGTTTGATATTTAACTTCCTATAGTGGATAAATCCACCAACATCTGCTAAATATGTAGAAGATTTATTACATTTTCATAAGGTTTACTTAATACATAGACTTCATGATCTGGCAAGCAAAGCCTGCCTATGAGGAAAACTGTTATTTCATTATTTTAAACCCTTTTAATACACACTTTGGAGGATGCATGAATATTCCCGCACTGCCCTCCCTGTCACCTGATGGTGGGAATAGTCTCTGACCCATTGAGCTGGCTGAGAAGGACAGAACTTGTGTCTCACATCTTGTTTATAGGATCGAGTCTTTGCACTTCTCTTGGCAGTTCCCACAGCAAGGTATAGTCCTGTATATTATCTCTCTCCAAAACTTTGCTGCCAGACTCAGAGAGTCAACAAAGATCCTAGTACAGTGCAAAGACCCTCCCTCCCCCTGCGGGAGAGCTCAGCAGGCTCTCCTCCCAGGGCATAGTGAAGTCAGACATTTATTTTGGCATCCAGAAAACTCTTTTTGAAATCTGCGTGAAACTTGGTAAGTTCCCATAGTCTGTGAATCTTTGATGAAATACTGTATTTTTTTCTTATCACTGGGCAATAATGCTCTATGCTAGAAATAGAAATGGAAAATCTGGGAACAGTGAAATCCTGTTTTCAGGAAGTCAGGGAAATCCCATTGCCTCCCCCTCCTCCCCCCAAACCTCATTTCTGTAGTTCTTGTTCATATAAATGAGCAGTCAAGCTTCAGCAGCAACAGTGAAATCAATTTCCCTGGTTTTAGATGAAAACCTGAAAGTGAAAGAAGCTCAATTCACAAACCAGAGAAAGCTGAGATTTTTCCCATTCAACGCCAGAGACGTGCGTCTCCAGCACCTACCAAGAACGTGACTGAAAGTACATAAAGGACAGAGGGCCACTCACCAGAAGCCAGACTTGGGGTTGCTGTCATTTACCACATGAGCAAAATGAGCAGCAGGTTTTAGCCCAGGAATTACTATAAATAGGGGTAAAATTTTTCTAAACAAAAAAAAAAAGATTATTTCCCTTCTAGTAAGTTCTCCATACATACCACTTACGATCTGGGGCTAATATATCCTTTCCTTGAAATGGGCACACTCACATAAATGATCCTTCATTCCTTCCTTCTGACCCTCACTACATTCCTTTAAACCTTCTTAAAAAATGGGGCTCAATTTTAAGGGAAATATTTGTTGTCAGGAATCTGCAAATGATTCCTGCAAGAAGCAGAATGTAGGTATAGGTTTATGCTGGAAGGAATCTAGTCATACAGGATAATACTCAACAGTTTAGCTGAAATGCTGATTTACTGGTACAGTCCTCCACTTCCACAGCTGCTTCTTCCTGGAGAATTATTATAGGACAATACCTCTACCTCTAAATGGCTGCTCTCAGCCATACAAACACTTAATGTAACATATACTAATTTCTTCTCTTATACCCTGTAATCCAGCTGCATTCAAAACTCTCGGTCATGATTTGGTGTCATAACTCACTGTCCAAAGCTGTCCAGGACAGGGACCTATTTTTGCCATTTTGTAAACTTTTCTGGGTTCTCTGTGGACTGACAAGTGTTGGAGAGTGACAAACAAGTATGTACACTGATAATACGGACTGCCTCCTGTTAACAGACTTAATTTCTAACCATTGTGGTGAAAAACGATGACTTTGAATGTATGCAGCACTGGTTCTGTTACTGTATTTATTAATTAACATTTGTGTGTTAGAACCACAGATGGGCAAGTGACAAGCAATAGCTATTGGGGAACAACATTATTACTCCTTGTACAAATACATCCCAAAGATAAGTTGCAATATTCTCCTCCCAAAATGGAACAGCTAACGATTTTCTTGCAGTCTGAGAAGTCCCAGATCACAGATGGCCAGCTGAATAGTGGCTCAAGCAGTGCTAAGCAATGAACAGCTGCTAACAATGAGGAAATTGTGCTTATAAGGCCTGATTCAATCCCCAGTGAAGTCAATGAAAATCATATAAACAGCAGTGAGTGCCCTAGTGGCACTATTCTTTGGCAAGAAGCCAAAAACCAGATAACAAAATATTGTTAAATTCTGCCAACCAGAATACTCACTGCTTTTACAGAGCAACTGAAACTTTGATCTCCAGGTAAGCCTAGAAGCATCCTACTAAATGCAGCTGCATCTAAAATGCTGATGTATGCTAAAATAAGAGTATTATATATCTTACAGAGGATTAGGTCTTTTATTTAGAATGGCTGCAGACATTAAGGGGTTTAGTTGATTTTCTGCAAGATTACAGGCACGTTGTAGAAAAACAACACTTAATTTTGATAGACCACTACCTGCAAGGCCTTTCTTTCAGTAAATGCCTAAGTTAAGAAATGGCACTACTACTGGTTACAGCACCACCACTGCTACTCTGAATAACATGCATTTATGAAGCACATATAAGAAATCAAGTGTCTGGTCCAAGTATTTTGCAGTCACTGCTTTATCTGGACTAATGGTGGTTACCAGCTGACAAGGAAGAAGGTCAGAGAGCTAGGGACAGCTCAGTTCTGGAACACCATATGAAACAGAAATCTTTTGTGGGTTTTCTTAAGCCAAGAAGTATGAAATGGCAGGTACCTGATTTTTAAAGTGCTTAGGAGTAGCATTGAAAGCCTAAACACACCATTTGCAAACTTCACATCACTATCCTAACCTGAAGCAGTATAGACGCAGAATGGATGCAGCTACATAAGCCCATGGAGACAATCAAGTACCTTCTCAGGAGGTTGGGACGGCAAGGAGCGGTCCTCAATAGGTGTGACAGAGCTGGAATACAGAAAGGGCAGGGCACTTTATGGGAACAAACCAGGATGCTCTTTAAAGCTTAGGAGGAACTCATTAAAATTCAGAGATGTATTGCTGATGAATAATATCATTGTTTAATGCATCTCTCTGTCCATTACCTCTTTGATAAATATACTCATAAAAGAACCACTGAATTCAGGGAAAGACACTTCTTACAGTCACTTCCCTGATCTCACACAAGATTTTTTAACTATCTGATGCATGATGAATCTTCACTGCGTTAGAAGCAAAGAGGCACTACTTAGAAAGCCACAGAGATCAAAGACAACTGTATTTAAGGGAGGCGGGGTTTTTTTCTTTTTAAAATATGCCTGCAAAATGTCTAGTAACACACTCCAAATTTATTTCTTCAGCTTGCTCAAATGCTACGCTCTCCTGGGTGCCTTTGCAGTCTCAGAAACAGAACAGATACTTTTGTGCTTCTTCATAGATTTTCCATTCTGCTGCAGAGTCTGTTTATGTTCCATAAATGCACAGGTGCACACCTGGAGTCAGGTCGTATGGAAGCGAGGAATCGCTTCTCCTGCTATTTGCATAGGCTGGAGACAGGCATAGTGCAAATAACTCTTTGCAGCTGTACCAACGCGCTCCAGTCTCTACTTGCACTGTCCAAATCACCCTGCTCTGAGGCACCTCTTCAGAAAGAGATGGAAAACATGGCTCATCACCAGATTTACTAATAGTGTTACTACAAAATTTAAGAGATTGTACTGGGAGGAAGCCTCAGCAATGACAGGCATGATGGAGCTCAGACTCCCCGAGGGAAGTATATTAACCAGCATAAGGTGGATGCTAACACCAAGGGAGCCCTGATGGCATTTCTGACTGTACACATCTCTTGCAGCATGCATCTGCCACTCCTGCCACCGGGTTCCTCACCTGGGACTGACAGTTTTGGTTCAGAGCCAGCTTGCAAGGACACTTCTGCTAGGGAGCTCCTCCTCAGGGACAGCACTGTGTGTCCCGAATGAAAGGTCTTCTCCTGCTGGTCTAACACTGCCAGGCTGGAGCCCCAGCCACCTCCCTGCTCAGCACAGAGCTGGCCTGAAGCCTGGCTGCCACCACTACTGAGTCATTACATCCTTCAGGGAGAGCAGGAGCTTTCCTGAACTGGAATATTCTTCCCCAGTTGCTGATTTAGTCTGCCCTGGGCAAAAAAGATGAAGAGCACAAGCCAAAAGTGTTCCTGCTATGGCCACCACCTGCCATAGAGGAAAAGATACCTTTTGTCACTCTGGCTGAGAGGTGGGCAGCTGCAGGCAGCTCCATTTCTACTTTCCAGTCTGCCATGATCTGTCAGCAGCCTGCCATGATATGCACCCTCCCCAGAGGCTAACATGCAACCTCTAGCCTATAGCATCCTAAATGCAAGCATTTGCCAGGAAAAAAGAACGAATGAAAAAAAGAGGAAAAAAAAAAAAATTCAACTCCAGCAACTCCCGTTATGGATGATGTAAGCAAAGGCACTCTCTGATGCAGGAGAATGCAGCTCCACACCACCAGCCTTACCAAATGCCCAGTCAAGGGTTCTCATGTGGCCAAAACAGTTCAGATTTTCCACATTAGCACAAACTCTTATACACCCAGCCAATATTACACAAGCAGGATTTTCCTCCTGCCCGAATAAGCTTGCTTCTCAGATGAGCTTCACCTCTTCTTGAAGGCACCAGACTGAGGATAAGCTCCCTCAATAACACTTTTAGGTGTGTTTGGGTATCCTGACCTCTGTCCAAGTTCCTGAGAGAGTTAATCCTCTCTGAGGGCCTTTAGACCCGAAGCACCAAGAAATTAATGTTCAACAGGAGGCCAATGTCACATCTAGGGACTACATGTGGGTCTTCCAGATCATAGATACACTTTGGGACCACTGGACCAGCCTCATTTGTTGGTAATTAGACGTTTAATGGCATTACTGAAATTACAACCAATTTTACTCAGTTAGACTGATCACTGTCTAATTTTGAAAGTAGTTACATGTGCTGACAGGATGATTACAGCTTTATTCACTCATTTTAGACTCAAATTTTAAATAAAATACACTGAGATGGTATCACATGATAAATTGCAGTCAGCATTTAAGTCTATTTCTTCCAGATTTAATTCTAACATTGTAAAGCTGACAGCCTCACATAGCTCAAAAGAGGAATATTATACTTTCTTACAGCAGAAGCTTGACGAAGGAGCAGAAAACACTTGCTTTGAGGCCTGGAGGGTCCCAAGCTACCAGCTCTAAGACCACAGTCTGGCTACTGATTTGCTTTAAAAATCTGTTGAAAACTCACATGCATCTACTTGCAAATTCTCACTTATATTTGTAGCTAGGAGAGGCTAACATAGCAATAATTTTTCATGGCTTAGAGAAGTCTTTATCTTGAGTACCAATGATTTTCCCTGTGACTCTGTACAACTGAGACTACGACAACAGAAGTACCCAGTTTGACACATAAAGAGAACCAGGCAATCAGGTAGGTAAACAGTTCCAAACTGTCCTACCTACAGAAATAAATGCATTTTATATAAAGTAATTTTGATTGTCGCTAGGTCAGAATCACCTGCTTAACCCGTGTATGTTCTCACTCACACATAAAGCAACTCTCGTAAATATGTGGTGACGACACATTGTTAACACGTCTCCTTGCATTTAAAAATAAACCCGTACACGTCTATATCATACAACCGCCCTTGACACAAGTTCACATAATACGGCTGTACGCGTCCTGCACGTGTGAGCCTTTCATCTCCCCTCTGACGCGGCTAGCGCATTGGCTTTCCCTTTGCTTTTCCAGTGAAGTTTGATGTTTGCTTTTCTAAGCCTGCTTTGATTTGGACTTGCTTAAATGTCGGCGTTCACCGAGCCGGGAGGGAAGAGGCGACTGTCGGGGAGTTTGTGCCCTCTGGTGTTCGGCGCTGGATACTGGAGCCCCAGATCCATCACTGCATCCTCCTCCTGCCGCATCCTCTCCTCACCAAGCCTTGGCTGCCTGTAACGCAGCTCACTTCAGCAGGATAAAGTATTTAGCTCCGGTCTGCATAATCGTAGTAGTAGTTTCAGCAAAATACTGGGCAGAGACCACTGGCTCCTTTTAAGACCATCTGCACACTTTACGTGCAAGATTTTAGCTTTGGGGGTGACTGTGGCAAGATCCATATCAACTGAGAAGTTTCCAAAACTGAGGAGAACTCTGGATGCGTCACGCCTTTGTGTTTTCATTAGTTCAAATCAGCAAAAAAGTACAACGAGTAACTGGAAAACCAAGTCGCTTACTGACCAAATCCCCTGAGTCCCAAAGCTGAGGATATACTCTTTAGCCTATACTAAAACACAGAAGCTGCCATCAGCATGGTTTTCGCGTGGCTGGTTCACATTTCCTGTTACCACGCCTATAGTAAATTCTTCAGAATCCCAACTAAAATGAAGTTGTGGGCATAACATTAACACTCTGTTATGCCCACGAGCACTAAATCCTTGCCAGAGATGACTCAATTACAAATTTCAGCAGGCAAATTCTGAATAGAAAGCCAAGCTGATTCCCCTTCTGAAATCCATCCAAACTTTCCACAGTTCACTCTAAAGACACTCTGATGTGGAGTTGTTCCCTGTGGTAAGATTTAAGGCAGTTTGCAAGGATTTTAGTGATCAACTGTTCAGTTTGCAGACACCACCACTCCACCATCTAAGCTATGTACCTTCTGTGTTGCCATTGCTCAGGAGCTCTAGTTTTGGAAGAACTGTTCACCTCAGCACCTACCCCTGATAAGGATACCAGAGAAATCTACCCCCTATCATTTGCGGCATCCAAAAGCCAGTAACACTAGACAAGATTCTGGAGGAGTCTGGTGACATCTGAATCTATGACCTCTCCAACAGTATCTTCTGCCCTGCCTCCACCTATGAACCAACTACAACAGTTCCTCTATACTTTGCACTGGCTGCAGGTGAGTGATAAAGCTAGTTTAAACCCATATTCTGACCTAAATAAGCGAGGTCCTTTTATTTATCCTTTGGGGGAATCAGTTTCCTCTGACTTCCACAACTTTCCCCACTGTTCTGATGGAGCCATTTCTTCTTAGACTGTTAGAGAAAAAGACAGTGCTGAAGATCTCGTTTACAAACATGACCCTGTCAGCAAATGACTCTTGCACAATGACATTCAGAACAGTAAGTTACTGGTTTCCATCACTGTAAGGTACTACCCTAAAAAGAAAAAAAGCTCACAGAAATGCCAAGAAAAAAAAAGAGAAAGAAAAAAAAACAACAACAGGAGGGAGGGGAAGAGTTAACAAAGGATCTGGATTCAATAAACTGTTTCAGTGGAAAATCAGGAGCCTAAACACTGAATCTGAGCCTAATAGCCCTTTGCTACAATTATATTCACTCAAATGTTGAGCACTGTGTCATTAGATGAGTGCATTCAGATAGCGCACTGCAGTAATAATTCACGAAGTGTTTACATTTCAACAAAGCCTTCTCTTGTGCGTTCTTCTAACCATAACAGCACATTTAGACATTTCATAAACACAGCAGATTTGTTTTTAATTAAGGAATTTCACAGCAGTGAACTCTGATCACTTAATATTTCAAATCTTAAAACACCACTATTACAGCATGCTAAGAGATTATTCTTTATATACTTCATACTCTGCATGAGTAACATTTCCCTCGAAAATGCCATACTGCCAGCAGACGATGCACAAAGAGTGGCAACATCGGCCCTCCCTGCGGCTCTGCAAGAAAACTGTACCTGTGACTCAGGAGAATACATGCAGAGACACTGCTTTCAGGACCGATCACAATCAGCTTCTACATCTCTGAGAAATTCTGTATCTTTTAAGCAAAGCACAGCTGAAATCAATACTCTGCCAAGAAAAGTGGAGAGACTTTGCTTTAGTGCTGTGGGATTCATTTTCATAACTTGTCAATCATGTGGTAATTTTCACAATTCCAGTGCTGCAGTCTAACAAGTGCAATAATCTGTGGCCCGGACTTCTTGCCAAGCAGAAGTGATTTAAGCTAAAAGACTGGGACACAGGAAAGGAGGAACGGAATGCATCTTTCACCCAATTTGACCAGTATGCAATTTACACTTGAAAGAAAAGCTGGGGAAAGCTGGTAGGAACTCTTGGCAGCAGGGCCTGTTTGCAGCTAAGAAGCCAACAGAAGGATTGTATGGCAACAAGACTTCTGGTTCCCGCATGAATTGCAAATCACAGCATTATGTTTAACCTCAAAACAGCTGAAAGGAAACGATGAACAAGCATCAATCACCAATTAGTTACTATTTCTTGGACAGTCCATGGAAAATAAAGAAGCTGGGTCAGATCAGAGTTTTGGAGCTACTACAAAGCTTTCATACTACTGCAGACCTTTCCTTGGTGGCTGCTGGCTTTTCTGCTCCAGCTGGACATATCCAGGATGGTAGATGCAGCCTACAAGAAAGATCGAAGCCTTACCCTTGGGGTGAACTTTCAAGTGTCTCACATCAACTGGAGCACACATCCTCTGTGGGAATCACAAAGAGTAACAGAAACACCACCGCATCTCTAGGAGCACTTCTAGAAGGGATACTCTCTAACCACTTCATCAGCAGAGCTGTCTATAGCTGCCTTTCACCAGAGTGGCTTGCAAGTGTCCTCAGTTTCCTATTAAGTTTATGAACAGTCAGCAGCAGTGAAAACAAGAGGGAAGTCAAGCAAAAAATCTTGAATCAACCTCACTAACAGCAATATGAAATAGCCCTTTGTGGCTTTACACCATGCTGCTAAAGAACAGAAACACAGCTGCAGTGAGCATGGGTGGGAGACAGCTCCCAGGCAGCACTCAGGACCAAACACCAAGCTTAAAATACATCTTTAATATATCCTATATGTATTACACACACTCCCCAAACACTGAGGGCAGGCCTGAGGTACAGGACAAGCTATGTGAAACATTTAGAGTTTCAGCTGTTTTTAAAAACATTTGTAGTACTAATCACACGCTGTGCAACCTACCTTTGGTTGGTGCCTTCCTCCATAAGCTCACAAAGATTTCCGCTCATTTGTTTCCATCGGGCAATCTGCAACCCCCTCCAGCAAGAGGGGTGCTTCCAGTGCCTACCTGGCTACTAAACCACAGGTTATTATTCACCTCAGCCTGCCCTTTGCCATTCACAAACATCTTCTGTCCAAGTCTTGCATTGTTACAAACAGGCTTGTTCATAACAAGCCTATGAAGTCTTTCTGGATATTTTACAACTAAACCAGGAACAGGACATAAAAGGGAACTTCCCTGGACCAGTCACTGCACTGGGAACAGCAAGTATGAAACAAGCCAACCCCGTGCAGACTGTGAACAACCCACAGGCTGAAATTAATTTACAGGGACAGTATACTGTCCCTGTAACAACTTCTATTATTGTCCCTTGATTTCTGCTTGTTTAAAGGCTTTAACAATACATTTGGCAAAACCACTCCTTTTAAGCTTAAGCTCATCCTTTAATAACACAGATGGTTTATTTGACCTTTACCATCAAATCTGGATATCTGTAACTTAATACGTGTCCTCTATGAAGTTCTAGCACTGTGTGGACCAGCACAATGCTGACCAGCAGTCAGGAACAATTCACTTCGCCTTCTGCGACCCAGAGGTAATTTAATCCTTGCTCCTGTGAACCTTTTCCAGGTCTGAGAACTGCCTCTGACACTGATGATGAGGGCTGCAGGAAACAGGGATATCAGAAGGATACCCCAGGAGCATAGTGACAGCAAATATTTGTGTCACTGTTCAAAATAAGCATGTAATGCTTATTGTATTACAGAATTTAATAAGATATAGTAAGCTTTAGTAAGATATTTCAGGTATAATATGAACTAAATGTATTATAAATGCTGGAGAGTAACTAGAATTGATTAAACTAGATAATGTTGTTAAATGATATTTACTGCTTAAAGCAAAGATTTTTGTTAACCTGGCATGCAGAACTGACAATGCTTCTTCAAGATAGTTTTGTTTACAGACAAATTCATATATAACTTTCCTTTTTAATTGGTTAAAATTATCAAAATAGCACAAGAGATTTTTTTCAAAAACAGTAAAAAACGCTAGCAACTGAAAATATACAATTGTCTAACAGGCAAATCACATACGTGAGTCACTGCAGCATCACCTGACTGCCAAAGCTCATGAGATTTTCCATATCCACTGTCATTCTAGCTGTTTGGACAGAAGTTGTTTCTGTAACACTTCAAACTAGATCTGTTCCAGGAAGATTCTGGAAGAGGCAGTATATCATACAGTTTCTTAATCACACATCTATTACAAAAAATATGAAAATCAAGAAATGTAAGAAAACAAGACAGTCTGTTATTAGTTGCATTGGAACACAGGAAAGCTGTAGTATGGGCTCTGAACAGAGGTATAAAATTGCCTAATCTCCTCTCCACTCTTATACAAGAAATTTAGAAACTGCTTCCCACAGAACTCCATCTGCAAACTGTCGCAGCCAAGGAGCCTGCAAGCTAGCTGCTCCTACTCTGGCAGAGCAACACAAAATGGATAATATCCACATAGGGTCCACGCCATGGAGGCAAAAGCAGATAAGCTGCATCACTCCAGGGGGTAAATTATATTTGTTAATATATAGCAGCTGCCTATGCAAGATAAGATCTTTTTCTCAAATTAACTGCAAAAATTTTCCCATGAACTAGTGAAGATTAATTTTCTGTCAATTTATGTCCTTCATCCTTCAAACTTTTCTCACTCCCACAATAACACCAACCCTCCTAATGTCTTGTGTGTGTCTTGTAACCTAAACACTAACCTTCACACTAATGTCTTGTGTGTGAGAGATGATACGTGTTGTGGCTACTCTGGAGTTAGGCATGCCAGCCTGAACATGGGAGGACTGGCCACCTGGATGCTCTCAAATATAATACCACATGGCTGGTTTGCCCAGCGTTTCCTCTGCCAGGGAACTCATGTGGGTCTTTCCTCTTCCACCAGCATTGCAATGAAAAGTAATGAAACTAATTCTATTTTAAACTTCTATGCTTTTTTAAACTTTGGCTAAATGTAGCCTGAGAGTTCAAAAGTCAGGGGGAGAAAAGGGAAGAGGAAAGGGCAAAGGGAGGAGACCCAAAGACACTGCAGTCCAACCTCCTTAAGAAACTAAGCTTAACTATCACTCGATCCTTCTATGCCTGGCATGTGCCATGGCTACTCAGGCTAGTGCACAGGTGTCTCCCTTAGATAAGTATTGCCAGGTGACTTCTAATGGGGCTACCCACACTGAGCAATTTCTCAGCAGACAAAGTGCGTGCATCCACAAACTGGACTTTCAAAGCAGGACACAGCTGCTAATGATGACAGCCAGCGGTGAAGCCAACCTCAGTTCAAACTCTTTTGTGGAACAGAAGAACAGAGAGTTCACGCTGAGCATCTTGGCAAGCTTTGCTTTCTGGTGCTGTGCCTGCAGGAAGGCAGGGAGGAGAGCACACAATCAGCACACAGAAACACAACAGTGGAGACAGATAATGGGCACCCTTCTCTCGCCAGTGGATTGCAGAGTATATGACGCGCAAGCTAGGTTGCGAACTAATGAGGGTCAGCAAAAGCATCACTGAAACAGATGCAATTTAGCCTATCAACAAACAATAAGCAAGCAAAGGTATGGTGAAAAGTTAGCTATGCTAGCAAACAAGACCAAAAAGTTATCAGTAAAGGAAAATGTAAAGAAAATCTGTTTTTGTATTAGCTTTCCTCACAGGTTTCGTTTAGTTTACTAGTCTGTCCCTACAGATACAAAAATAAAATAAAATAAAATAAAAGAATTAATCAGTTCAGCTCTGCAGTTTGGTTTGTACCTCAGTTCACAAACTGATTATGGCTGCATGGGCAGTGTTCCAGGGAAGTCTCAATCACAGCAACAAAATTGGTGTTACATTTTGTAGTTCTCCACCCTACTGCCTCCCACTTGCTTCCTCTCCATCCCTAACTTGCCCCTTTCAAGAGATACAGAGATCCAAGGCTCATCCTCTTCTTCCTGGTATTCTGTTTTTTGTGGGCCACACCGCGGCATTAACTGAGGACTGTGACCCCTCCAGCCGCACATGGAACAGGATTACCATGCACTAAAACCTTAAAGATGAATATGATGATGCCAGCCAGCCAAGATCTCCAACAGACCTCTGCATGCCTATTCTACTCTTTCAAATGCCAAACTAAAATTTTAAACTAAAACTGTACCACACAGCAGCTAAGTCCTGCACTGGGGAGGAGGAGGGGGGAAGAAAAAAAAAAAAAGGATCAGGTCCATGTACTCTGTTCAGTGCAGTCTCTTTATGAGGGTCCATGATGAAAGGCAGAAAGAGAAAGCTCTGCTTTACCAGCTCCTCCTACAAAGAAAGGTTACAAAGCCTGAATCAGGAGGGCCCCAAGAGTTTGCTCTGCAATATTATCAGATAGCAGCCAGGAGGGTGATAGAACTATGCGCTCTACTGGAATTACCTAGAAGCCTAAAGGATACAGGAACTAATAAATGAGAGGTATTTAATAACTATAACTATTTTCCCAAGTAACAGTGGGACATCCCACATCCACACCTTAACAGATTCCCAGGCAGATTCTCCTTAAATATGCCTAAATAGTTGTGGAGCTTCTATTTTGCTAGGAAATTAGTGCATGCAAATAAGAAGCTTCTGTTTTCCATTACTAACATAGTAGGACATGTCATATAGACCACAGGACTTCTATGAAGCTTTACTTCACTGCATCTTCACCACGTTTCCAGTCCACAGATCATTAAAGTAAACAAAAGGAGTCCTAAAGATTTTGAGTTTTACCTCAGAATCAGCTTTTTTTCAGTATTCAAGCAACATAGCCACTGTAAAACCTCTCAGTTCCAAAGGGACCTATAGAAAGAACTGTGACAGCTGTCCTGTTTAAATATGAATTAATGCAGACAAATCAAAACAAGAGAACTCTAAAACACTTGTGGTGGCTTCTCCAAAAAGCGTATTTAAAAAAACCCAAGAACTAAACCCCAAAAAAGTTCACAAACAAGCAAACAGAAAACCACAAAACAAACAAACAAAAAACACAAACCACAGACTCTCTTCCTCATCCCTGCAGCTTTTGAACTTCTCAGAGAAGCACAAATAAATATTTAGCAAATTATTTCTCCACCACACACGTACACACATTTTCTGTATTCTACAGATACCTAAATTATTTTTTCAAGTTTTTGAATGAAATTCCTCCCCTCAGCATTGAAGTAAACAAGAATAAAGTGTGAAGAATGTTTATGCAGCCATCACTGCAGTGGTTACTATACAATACAAAAAAGGATGAGCAGCACACAAAGAGAAAAAATTATAGCACTCAGGTCTACCTATAATTCACTCTCCCAGAGCCAGGGGATCTGCTAGGGAATCTGTCTTGTCTTTTAACCACAGTATTGCAAGGTATTGCAGAATATGAGCCTTATACTGACGCCCCATTAAACAAAAATCTCATCTGGTGTAGTTCAGTATAGTTCCACATTGGGTTTCTATCCTCACAGTAGCTGAAATACTTCCTGATGCGACATGATTCGCAACAGCATTGTCTGAACCTGGCTGAAATGACAGTGGCAGAATCTGGCTGAAATGACAGTGGCAGAATCTGGCCAGTTCTTAGATGTGCTGATCTGTCTCTCTCATCTTTGCCCAAAACTCAAATCTTTTCCCCCTACCATATATGAAAGCTAGGTTACTCTTACCCTCTGGACAGACTTTGTCCCTCTGCATGGTCATCCTCATCAGCTCCGGTGTTAGGCAATGGCTCTTCCTTGAATATACTTGCACTCTCAAAATAACAGTGGGGGAAGGTGATGACCACTCAGGAAAATGTTTGTGCATGTGGCCCCACTGTAGCCAGATGAGAGAGGAAATAGCAAAGAATTAGGCAGCTGAGGAAGAAACAGCCAGTGCACCATTCTGGGGTAAAATCTGAAGGCCTGAGGCACCTTGCAGCAGACCTCCAGCTCTTTAAAGACCATCTGCTCTGCTAGAAAGGGGAGGGTTGTCTTGTGTCCAGCAGCACCTGGTGCTCCTTTAGGCTCAGACAACAGGTGAACACAGAACTACTAGTCAAATAGGAGACTCACAACAGAAGAAAGGGTTCTTCAGAAGCAGTGTTTCTTAACCTGAAAAATCTTTGCTTTTGGGATAACAAGCCATTTGGGGAGACTCGTTTAGATGCTGAGAAAAGTCAGAAAAGGAACACAACTTCCTAGAACAACTCTAGCAGCAAAATAACCTTAAAATAAACTGAGTTTACCAGCATATCTAGCTATAGTTTGGCAGAAACAAATCCTTTAATACTCCAAACAACTTTTTCTTAGAAAAGCAATTTCTTAATCTTATTTGAGGAGAGAACATACCCTTGACCAATTCCCAAGTAATGCACAGAAAAGTCCAGGAAGCAAAAACAACAAAACCACTAAATAAGTGACCACAACATAATTGCTATATTCCCTCTGGAGAAATTCACAGCACTGTTAAGAAGTCTGGAAGGGATTCTGTGCAAGTAGAATGGTTAAAAACAGTAGGAAGTAGCAAAATGAACATTGTTAGACTCCAATTTCAATGCTGACGCAAATGGTACCCTCGATTAAAGAAGCTGCTGCACCTTTCAGCCCAAGGGTTCATAAAGGGGTTTCTACATACTCAATAATTTTGGAAAGAACTGAAGATGGGCAGGGAAAATCCTGTGCTGAATTCACTGTTACATGAGTTACTGTACCTCATTTAGGAAAGCATGACTAAATATAGGTAATATATATATTTCTACGTGACACTTGTGGGATACAGTACACGTAATTTATTACCTCACCTGCTGAATCAGAATGACAGAAAGGTGAAGTACTCTGTCCATTCTCTTCTCTCAGTTTAGAAAATAAAAACGTGCTTGCTAAGAGAGAGGAAGAAGGGGAGAAAGTCAGGAAAGCCCTAGCAAACTCCTAGTTAACAACACTTTTCCCAGCTAGCTTGGTTCTCCTCCCTTCTTTGGTTATAGGATTAATATGTCAATTGATGTGCTCATCACCTACTCAGACTTTGCTGCCATTTCTACCTATATATTTTGGATAGCAGCCACTTAGGAAAAGCTGATTTAATGTAGCTCCACAGATTGATTCCACTCTAAAAAAGGTAGTAAAACATAGTAAAATAAAAAAAGATTGGAAAGACAGAGATGTGAATATCCCTTGTTTGAAAGGGATGCTTTGAATATACTGGGAACACTTGGACTTTTTTTAGGCCAGGATTTTTCAAATTATATAGAAACCCATTACGCAGTTATGGAATGGTACAGACTTTCATGCTTCCAAAAGCACCAGCACAACAGCATCCTGGTCCCATATGGGACCCTTCGAGGCTATCAGCATTAAATCAAATAACATCCCCTCTGACATTCACATACACTCAAATATTTCATAAGTCTGAAGTTCTTTCCACTGGTTCTGTCATTTAAAGCTATTGATAGGAATACATGCAACATGACTATATTTAAGTATAATTGTTGATGTGAGTTTATAAATTAAAAAGTTTAAAAATAGGTTTCTATGAATTTTGAAGACCCTGCTATTAACAGGAATGAAAGAAAACATTCTGCAATAACTTCAAACCAGATTTGTACGTATATTTCTAAATAGATAGAAAAACCATGTCCCTTGTGGCAGAAGACAGATCATAAAACTCTTCGTACCTATTACACACATTTTCAAAAAAGAACATGTTGCAAAACTCTTTTCAGTACTGCCCAGGATCAGCCTGCTAGCCCAAACAGAAATTTACTGGCACCAGGGAAGAGTCATCACTTCTTTTATTTTTATTATTTTATTTTTTATTTACAGCTGCTCCTGTTCTTTAGGTGAATTGCCCTTGGATATTCCATTGGCAATGTACATGCTTAGGTTCATCAAACCATCAGAATCCACTGGGAATCACGTCTATATCCCATGCGTCTGTATCTTCAAAAGAGGAATAAGGAGACCCTAACTGTTTATCTCTCCAGGACAGGGTGCAGAACTTGCTTATCTGTTTAGCTACAGAGTGCACAGTCACAGAATACAGATGGAGGACGCCTCTTCACAAACCAGTTATTATCACAGAAGTCACCCCTGCTTCTAGTGCTACTTAGGTATTTTTTTTCCTCTGTATAAATGCCACTACTGCTGATTAACTGTACTACACGAGACACACTGAGGATCCGAACGCATTGTAGCCCAGCCCAGCCAAAATTTCATGTAATCCTAACAACTTGTTCAGTAAGATAATTTTTTTTTTTTTTTAGTATTCCCACATATCTTTAGTACGGGATCTTTAGCACTCTAAAGACCTGTGTTGCAATTAATTGACCTTTCACATTGTTCCCACAAATTAAGAACAGTGGGAGACGCAGATTTAAATAGCTAAACTAATCGAGGTAGGAACAGAATTTCCTGAAGATCAAAATCATGCAATTTACCTTTTTTTTTTTTTTTGCCCTTTTTTTTGTTCATGGTTTTAAGGAAAAATGCTACATAGCTACTTAATCTTAGCTATAATCTTCTTCTATCAGTGAAGTAAAAACAGCAAGGAAGATCCAAAAAAGCAATACATCTTTATAAGATATCTCTGATGGGGTGCTGTCCCACCTACTTTTCTGTCTGCTACAATTTCAAACATAAAGACTGCCTGGCCAAAAGCAATGAAACTCATAACACAGACTCACAGTTCAAAAAGTAGAGCCATCAATCTTATGACAGCATCATTTAGAAGCCAGGAAAGGAAGAATAAATATAAGCTCTCAGTGATCATTTTTTTTGTTTGATTTGATTTGGTTTTGTTTTGGGTTTTGGTTTTGGTTTGGTTTTTTCTGAGAAAACAGTTACTCTTGCATACAGATGTCCTGAACTGGAGACTGGCAAGCTGAGTTGCCAGGTATATGAGCACTAGGGGAGGAGCTCAGGCTCTCTGAGGTATCATAATATGGGCAATAACTGAGCTGGAAAGGAAAAGATAAATGTCACCCTGGATTAATTTAATAAAACACTAATTCTTTATTTTAATGGTTAGATATTTTAGGAACAAGAGGAAAAATCTCTGCGTGCCAAAACAAACAGTTCTTAGCTCCCAAAGTAGAGTTTCCTGAAAAATAGACATGACTTATGCCTGTAACAGCCTACATGGAGTCCCTTCCTGATACAGTGTCAATCAAAACCAGTGATAATGGTACAGAGAAGGGCACTCTTACAGAAAGTGGTGACTCCACCATTGTAATTATCTTGAGCGTAAAGGGAACAAACAGGTCATAATCAATAGCTATTCATATGGCTTTCTCATAAACCTTTAAGGTGTACAAGCCTTCCATGCTAAGATGCACATACGTGGAAGCCATGATCCCAAAGTCTCAAAGAAGTCTTTGCCAATACCTTTGGATAGATTTGTAGGTGAATGAGAAGATCTAGTATGATTTGAAGTCTTTCTTTGGCTGCAGTCACCACTGCTGAGGTACAGAATAAAGCAGCTCCTGGGAACACTTTCGAGCTGAAAACAGCATCAATTTGTCTTCACTTTTAAGCCAAAACCAGGCAAAATCAGCAAAATTTATCAGACAGAAATTGTTGCAGAAAATAACTGTTCTATAACACAGGAAGATGTTTTTTGATCCAAGCTGCAACACTCACTAGACATCATGCAAACAACTTCTTTACTTTTGATATGGTAAATTACAGCACACTGAACTGCCGTGGAAACTGGGATTTCAAGTGGACCGTTTCCATATGCTGCATGAATTGCTTCCTACAAAGAAGCATCCTGGAGGCCATTAGCAGGGTTCCTTCCAACGGAGGACACCTGCAGCTAGAGCTGAAAGTTAGGAGTTAGGACTGCCTTCTCAAATGTAATGCTTTGAACAGATGGGAAAACTGGTCTCAATACAGAACACAGCACCAAGTCTCCCTTTCCAGAAGAGAGGGAGGGAAGGATGAAGAAAGGGAAAGAAAGAAATTAAGCGACATCAGAAAGGAAGTGAAAGAAATTCTTATTTTCCCTGTGTTTTGAGAAATGCTTTCTTCTGCTGAAAGATTTCAGTGGACCACACAAGATGTTAAAATAGCAAAAGTGTCAGAGTGTTCAGGAACTTATATGATGAATATATTGGCCAGACTGTGCATAACTTTTAGTTATCTGGATCTAACACAAGCAACTGTCCAGTCTTACAAGATAGCAGACAGTGAGGGGACAGAAGAGCTTTGCCTAGGATTCCTCCTCAGAGCTAAATGCTCTCTCTTCAATTACTGTTAGGGAGGACAAAGATGAATGGTGAAGCTCCTTTGTGTGGTTCACAAGATCAAGCCCTGCTGCAATGCAAGTATCAGCCTTTACAATGACAAATGCCAGTCAGTGCAGTCATGAGGATAATCAGAAGCGGTGCCCCTCTCCCATCTTCTGAGCCAAGGATAGCAGAATTCAGTTCATTACAGCCATGGCAGGCATCTTCCCAATGCCTTTGCATGAATGCACAGAGACTACAGTTTCACAGTCACGATCAAAACCACAGGAAGCGGACTTCCAAAAGTGAAAGGAAAAAGGAGGAGGAAGGAAGAACAAAGAAATACATAAGAGATCTGATTTTTCCCAGTGGAAAAAGGTGAGATAGGGCAAGGATAGCCTTTCTATAAACCCTGAAATGATACATAAACAAGTGGGAAACAGGGAGTTCAAATGATGAAAACAGATCAAATCACTTGAATGCATAAAGCTTGCTTTTCAACTCTCTAATTTACTTTTAAATTGTCTTACTTTTTAGTACATTAAGATCAATTGTTTGAGCAAAGATTTCTTACTGAGTTTTAAAAGACAGAAGAAGAGATACGGCATAATGCTTCCAATTTACATTAAAGTCTATGCCCTATTATCTTCTTATTATCTCCTAAAGATTTTTCCAGGCATTTAATTAACACATGACAAGATACCCAAGTTAGCAAGAAAAAAAAAAAGTCACCATTTAGTGCACTATCTATAGCCTTTCAGAAGTTAGTTTCCCATTGTTTTTCCTCCTAATGCACTACCCAGTGCACATCTATTATGCTATTTTAATAGCCAGGCTCTGTCACAAAAATAAAAAGAATAAAGTTGTCAAGGTACCCACATTACATTTTCTAATTTGACTCCAGCACAAGTATCTTTCAAAGTCAATGGAACATAGGTAAAGTGGGTAAGTTTCACCCAAGGGCTCTGCTGTGCCAAAGGGTCTTTGCCTGCCTGCAGGAGCTCTGCCTGGGAGCTGGGTCCCAGAGAAACCCAGGGGAGGTGTTAATTTTAAGTGAACCTAATGCTGACAAACAGCCTCGGAACACCTCTGGAAAGGTGGCGGAGCAATTACCAGGGCCCAGTGGCTCCTTGTGGGCTGGGGGTGGCAGGGGCTGCCATGGGTGCCCGCTGGGGCAGGGCCAGTAGCCAGGGTCCACCTCAGGCCGCAGCCAGGAGCGGGCAGCGGGGCACCAGGGCAGCCCCAGCCCTGGGCACTGGGCACATCCCTGGGGACTGGGACAGGCTGAGGCTGGGACGGGCTGTGGGCGCACGGGTGGGCCCAGCTCAGTGGGGCCCATGGCTGGGCAGGGCTGTGGGGGGCTGGAGACCCGCTCTGCTGTGGCATCACTGGGTCAGGGGCTGACGGCCCCAGGGGGACCGGGCAGGAACCCCAGGTCTGGTGGTGCCCCTAGGGCCCTGACAGTAAACACCCCAGCCCCTGTTCTCAGGGATCCTCTCTCTTTTCCACACATTCCCTGGACACAGGCCACTGGCCTTTCCCACTTTCAGCCTGTTCCAATTCTGCCAAAAATAATCACCCTTGAACAAGAGGCAGGATACACTAACGTGCTTCACACTTAGCTTTCATGCATCCCCTTGCTACCAAACTCACTAAGCCCTCTGAGCTGCTGATCCGAGGGAGATCTGTAGGTTCTGGTTTACTAACATGGTAGGAAAAGCCCACAGCAAGTGGAAAAAAGAAGACATGCTTAAGGATGAAAAGATACTGTTCAAAGCAAATTCTCACATCAAATGAGAATTTCTGTTCCTTAATAGCCCCATATGTAGTACCTTCCACAGCATAAAATCCCTCTCTCGTTCCTTTGTTGTTGGTGGTTTTTTTTCTTGGAAAAAGTGCTTCTAGCAGCATTTGCCAGTTGCTCAGCTCAGCAGTCAGAGAGTCTCAGGATGGTGGGAACCAACCTCTGGAGACCACCTGGTCCAAACCCCTTTGCTCAAGCACAGTCAGCTACAGCAGGTTGCTCAGGGCTGAGTCTGGTTGGGTTT
>JAVJGI010000062.1:39640514-39691996 GCA_035590275.1 Ibycter americanus | reverse complement strand
ATGTTTAAACAGTAGTTTGTGTGTTTCAGTATGTGTCTGTTGCCTCTTACCCTGTTGGTGGGCACCATTGAGAAGAATCTGGCTCTGTCTTCTTTACTGCCCCCCATCAGGTATATATAAACATTGATCAAATCCCCTGAGTCTTCTCTTCTGTAGGCTGAACAGTCCCAGCTCCCCCAGCTTCTCCTCAGATATCAAATACCCCAAGCTCTTAACCACCTTCATGGCCCTTTGCTGAATTCACCCCAGCATGTCCACGTCTCTTGCCTCTCCAAGGCAAGCTCAGACCTGGACCTGGTAGTCCAGATGTGTCTCACCACTGCTGAGCAGAGGGGAAGGATCACCTCCCCCAGCCTGATGGTACTGCTTTCCCTGATGCAGACCAGGATACTGCTGGCCAACTTTGCTGGTGTGCCTTGCTGATGCATGTCTACCTTGCTGTTCACCAGAAAAGCCAGGTCCATTTCTGCAAAGCTGTTTTTTTGACCAGTCAGCTCCCATCACATGCTGGTGCATGGAGCTCTTTCTCCTCAGACTCAGGACCTTCACATTTGCCTTTGACGAGCTTCATGAGCTTCCTGTCAGCCCATTTCTCCAGCTTATCTAAATTGCAGCCCAATCATCTCATGCATCAACCACTCTTCCCAGTCTTCTATCATCTGCAAACTTGTTGAGGATACACTCTGTCCCATCATCCAGGTCATTAATGAAGATGTTAAATAGTATTTGCCCCAGTGTCAATCCCTGGGAAACACCAAGTGACTGGACTCCAGCTGGACTTCATGCCACTGGTCACAACCCTTCAAGCTCAGCACTTCAGCCAGTTTTCAGTCCACCCCACTGTCCACTTCCTAGCCTGTATTTCATCAGCTTGTCAATGAGGGTATTATAAGAGACAGTTTCAACAACCCTGCTAAAATCAAGTAAAGCATCATCCACTGTTCCCCCTGCATTCACTGAGCCAGTCATCTCATAACAGAAAGTTACCCAGCTCGTCAAGACTGATTTCCCCTTCATAAATCTATGCTAACTATTCCCAGTCACCATCTTATCCTTAATATGTTTGGAAACAGTTTCCAGGGGGATGTACCCCTGGAATGCTCTTTACCATCTTACCTCTGCCTAGAAAACTGACACAATACTCCACTGTCTTGGGTCTTCTGTGGAACTATTAACATTTACAGCCTCACCAGGTCTTTGCTAGAACTAATAAAGCTTCTGTTCTCCACCTTTTTCACCTAGAAGAATGGAAAGAAAACTTTTTCAGTCACACTACCCAACTTGGCACTAAGCTCAGAAGCAAAAAGTACTTGGAACAGCTCTCACTAGAGAATAACAACTACATTTTCAGTTCTCTTTTCCTGGTGAAGAAAGGGAAATCTGAATGCCTCCTACTTTGACAGGAGACCTCACGAACTCTCACTCCTTGAACAGGCAAAAGGGAAAGAGCAGTAAGAAAAACCTGGCTTGCCAAGAGGAATAAGGGGACAAATCTTATCAGAAAACACCAATGGCAAGTAACAGAAACCTGGGAGGTGGAGCCAAGCAGTTCTAGATTCAAACTTAGCCCCATTTCCCCACACTTGTAGGTCCAATTCTAAAAGATTTCACTTTCCTGTACACAACTGAGTATGGCTGCCTCAGGAAAGGCACAGACTGCCTACTTCAACACCTAAAATAAGAGCAGTACTATTTGTGGATTTTTGATCTTTTGCCAACCTCCTGAAATCTTTGATCTCACTTTTCATATACCTATAAAATCATTCAGTGTGAGTCCATATGAATCCAACCATTTATTAATCCTGAAATGCTTTACAGGACTGGGGAATGCCAACTGGGTCATGAGATGATCCAAGAGTCAAGAGGTCTTCTGATCTCTGTAGTATGCAAGAAACCTCTGGAACCCCTGGCTGGTCTCAGCTATCAGGCTGAAGGCTCAGGAGGGGCAGCGAGGGAGCAGATAAGCAAAGATAGAAAAGGAAGAGCCACTTTCCACTGTTTTCTTCCAAGGCATTTCTTCTATTTCAGATTGCAAGTCCCACACATAACTGCGGAATATTTTTATAAAGGAACATAAACACTACTTTTATAGCTGATCTAAGTTTTTATTTTAAAAGATCTGTTAACAGACTATGCCAATTTGTTGAAACCAAAGCCCTCCATAAGAAAGCCCCAAACCAATCATCAGGAATGTGTCTCAGATTTTGGGTGAACTTTATTGTTGAGAGCAACATGGAAACATTTCTATCCTCCGTGTTGCTTAGAGTACCCTTCCTCCTCCCAAAGGTAACAATCCTACAAGATAGAAAAAATGCAGGTAAGTGTCTGACATATCTGTTCAATCTTACACAATCGATGCAAGTACACGGGCCAGCAAGATACCAGCTAATCTAAAGCATTATTACCTTCTTTCTCGGTTTGTCACAAAACCTGGCCCTAGGTTTGCCTCATCATTGCAGACCAAACCAGTAAAATAACCTAGCTTTCCTGCTCAGCAGCCTTCGCATGAAGCTTCTTTCTTTGCAGCACTGTGAATATTTTTTTCAAGTGTCTTATACTTGACAGCTCTTAAAGCATTTATCACTGCAATAGCTTAAGCAGCAAGGAGGGAAGGTGTTAGAGAATATTCTTTTTAAAAGAAGAATTCCAAATTGAAAGAAGTCAGACTCAAATTTCCCTAGCACCTCTAGTGGAGCTACACAGAACTTTTCTTCTTGCTTGCAGTGACATATAAGCCTTCCTCCTGGTATCTGTGAGAAAGAGATGCACACTACACTACCCAAACTAGCAACAAGCGAAGGCTGCTGGCCTGTGTTTTCTCAACACCTCTATAGCTTCCTTCATCCTACATGTTTAAACATTTCCCATTTATGTTACTCTTAACAACGTTTGTTTGTGTATGTGTGCCTCTCTCTGTGTACCACAGGATGGCAGCAAATGTTAGAATATAAAGAAAACAGCTGAGCAAGAGACAAAACAAGGGTATTACAATTGATTTATATGTATTATTGTTACTTGAAACAAAAAGACTAGTTCCTGAACTGTAATCCAAATTCCCAAATGCATAAGCAAAGACACATGTCCTCAGGCACATAAACACAAAAACATGTGACCATAGCAGGTCAAAGGCATTAAAAAAATATTGTGTAAGGGAAAAAGAACAGTATGAGATACCATTATAAAAACTAACTCTGGAATTAACAGGATGTTTTGTTTGATCCAAAGTAAATAATAATCAGCAAAATCGAGATGGAGAACTAATTTGTGTGGAATGACAGTCAATCATAATTGAGAAGAACTATATTGCTTAATTGCGTTAATATTAAAAAGCATCCATAAAAACTAAACCAAGGCAGAACATTCAAAATTCACCTCAAGAGAGAAATACTATTCCTGTTTCAGGTACATTAAAAATGTATCTAAAGTGCTTTACATAGACAGGTTCATTTGATTGAGGGCACTTGCCACAGGCAAAGATGTTGCTTATTTAAAAATTAAGTAAATTGTGCATAACTTGCATAGAGTTCACAATTGGTGCCTCGCCATTTATTTAAAGCCTTCTCAGCAACAAGGACCTCAAACAGAAGACAAGGGAAAGGAGAACAAAGTATATGGAAAAAGCACCAAATAATCCAATAGTGGTTTTTGTCAACATCTCATGTGAGATGTAGACTTCAAAAGCTGGGATTTGAAAATCTATATTTATCATTACTACTAAATTAAAGAACAAGAAACGATAAAGAAAACCTCACAAGCCAATAAGAACATTTTTTGAATGCAACAGGGTAAGGTTTTAATGTAAGTTTTGCAGAGCCACCTTTAACTGGAAGTTACGAAGTAAATTTCACAGGAACTTGTTCATACTATTTCTAGTGATGAAAGACTTTATAAAAGGATGCTGCCACTGTGCAAAGTTAATCTCTCTAAGCCTTCAAGCCGTTTAAAAATTTCATAGTAAATTTAGATGAAATATTTATTTTTAATTCACGCCACATCTGCTTCTGCTCATAAATTTTTCCACTTTCTTCCTACCTTACCACTTTGCTTCTCTGTCCAATGTCAAACTAATCAAGAGACATGCTAGCGTAGTTGGTAAATCATCAATACTTTGAAGTTATAAGCTATGTCAATTGTTTGCAATGTATCTTTTGCCAAAAAGATCAACCAGTCTCTTTTGAATAAGCCATAACTGGCATGGCTCCATTTGATTTCAGGAGTCTAGCTAACCAAACTCGTAATCATTGCACTGCAACGGCTAACTTGACTCTCCCTCCTGACTGCTGCTGAATGTCCCCATAGAAAAGGGTGACAAATTGCATGTTTCCAGTTAGCCCATTCTGGACATAAAACGGCCGGGGGTGTGTGCATGTGTGTGTGTACAATTGTTCCTAGGCAATCTGGAAGGTATGTGAAAAGAAGAGCTGGAAAAGATGCTCATCCCTTGACTCAAGCACAAAACAGTTTGTGGCAGACATCTTGGCTGGCCAAAGAAAATTTATACTAACATCTTCTGGACTTTTTAAAAAACAAGAACATTTCATATGTCTGATGCATGTGGAAAAAGTGACTTCCAGATGTCACCAGCAGTAATGCTTCTTTACTATATCTACTTGTGTTATAGCCATGGCCTTTTCCCTCAAAAACTGTTGGGTGACCATTGTACGTGACTGCTCTCTTCTAATCTGCTGCCAATTCCTGGCCACACAGTGAGGCAATTATAAGGGTGCAGCTACAAGGCAAGTCAGTACAGTATTTCTTCCTTTGAGGCCACTGTCATCCCACAGATATGAATGAGGATCTGGAAAATAATGTTTTCTATAGTCTTCCGTAACCTTCTTGCTGTAAAAATAGATTGTAACCATGCTTATGTCATGTTGTTGCTCAGCAACCTCCCCCCCCCTCCCTTAATCTCCGTGTTCTCTAATATCTTATTGGTCTTCACCGTCATCAGTCTGCAAACGACTCACTACTCAAACAGCACTGTCTGCTAAGCTTGCAGGGCATTTTGCCCTCCAATGATTACATAGGCTTAGGGAGATATACCTTACAGAGTAACCAGAGACAGAAAGTTGACCTAGGGGGAAAAAAGGCTAATGAAATGCATGAGGGGTCAGGGGTGATGTTAAAGTGAAGGGAAAGAAAAAAGAAAAAAAAAGAGTGGTCCTCTATACTGAGGAAGCTTGCAAAAATAAAATAAAAATAAGATCTCTAATCCTTTTCCCTTCTGTCAAGGTCAGCAAAATCAACGACCTTACATTACAGTCTCTCCTTTTCCCTGATGAGCTCTCGTGAAGGATCTTCCTCTGAAAGAAGAATATGGACTGTCAGGCAGAACAGCAAGGACTCACAGCTCTGATAGCACCTGAAAAGCTTATTGTTTGAGAGGAAATGACAGGAAAACAAAATCTGCAAGCACAGCTTTTGCACACATAGTCATTTGTGTGAATGGACTCAGCAGATGAGCATCCAACAGAGCAGTTACACCAAAGGGTAAAGCCTGGATCCACAGAGCTATTTGGAGAGGGACTCGAGTGCTTAAACTTTGGTATGCATGAGCATTTTAGAAGTCACAAGGTATTCAGTCTGGCTTCCAGCTGCTGCCATAGAAGAGGGTGGGCCTCCTGTAAACCTCACATCGTATCTGCCATCTCTTTGCCAATGTCTCAGGTACCGCATAAAATCTAAACCTGCATTACATGCATGCCTGTGCTTTGGTCCCTGAATCACTCCTCAAATATCTGACATATTCAAATATTTCAACCTTTCTTGTTTTTAACAAATTCTGGGGGAAAAATATTCTTCCTAGAATCAGTGTTTAACATTACCTTGGATATCTGCATTGAAGTACCTGACAAAGGCGTACCTTGCATCTGTGATGTTATTTTTGTTACATTATGACTCCACCTTCCCACGCAGTTCTGATCAGCATCCAGCCAAGAAAGCTTGTCCTGATCTACTTGGCTTTTGCCATCTCCTGAGGTTGTTAGAAAACAAACATCTATTTCAAATAATTTCGGAACACTAGGCTAAGTCAAACACAACCAAATTCTGGGACAAGATCTTCTACCTTCATCACAAAGATTTAATCCTTTCCAGTGGGTCTTGTGACTAATCTGTCATTTCATCTCTACAACTTCACAGCATCTCAACAGACCTGAGGTCATAGCCAAGAGATTACCTGACAGTGGTTGGGTTAGTCAGCACCTTGCGAATCAGCAGCTGATGGGAGCATTACCAATATCAACGTTATGAACAGAGTTAACAGTGAGGTAGATACTGAAATACTTTTACATTTCCAGATGAAAGATTTATCAGAAAAACATATGTGAAACATCAAAGCAGAAATCCTGATGGCCATTTAAGGTGGCAGTAGTTTTAGCACAGACAGTGAAACATCGTAACAGTCCACACCAGCTTCTCAATGTAGAGGAATCACCATCTATTTTTGTTCGTATATTACTGATTCTTGAAGTGGCACTACATGTAAACTTTAATACTTACAATGAGCACACAAAATTTCACAAATGGAAAATCATGAGCTATTCCAGATTGCTTTCTTTCAGACTACATCAGAAGTTTAATTTCAGCATTTTACAGTGGAATAAATACAACACCTCACAGCAAAATGATAGGTTTTATTCAACAGCATTAGCAAGAAGTAATAATATTAACAATGATAAACCTTTTTCTCATACAAATAAGGAGCTAAAGATGACAGATAAAATCAGCTACTCTAACCTCTTCAGTTATACAGTGCAATAACAAAACCAAATTTAGGTTTGGTTTTGGTGAGCAATAAGGACATTATAGAAAATCTAGATGTAGAATATGACCTTGGACAGAATGATCACAAGAGATTTCCGTTTAAATTAACTGGAAATACAAAGAAAGCAAGTCCACAACAGATTTCTACAAGGAAAGCAGACAGATTTGGTAAACTCTATTAGTAAAATCAGATGGTTTGATGATGTCAGGAACTTGACTGTGAAGCAGGTCTGGAATTTCTCCAAGTCAGAGGTACCCAGGGTATAAATACTGAAATTATATTTTCAGTAATTAGGAGGACTTGTGTTAAGGGGCATCAGATCTAGTCGATGAATAACTACCTGAAGGAGGATACTAAAAATAAGTGGAAAGCCTACCAAGTAATGGAAAAGAGGGTGAAATGGCAAGGAATGCGATCTTCCTAATACCAGAGATTAAGAAGGCAAAGGGTAAGTGAAAATTATTTTAAAATTCAAGCCAAGATATACTTTGTGTTGGCAGAGGGCGGAAGGTTATTTTGTTATATAAACAAGAGAATACAGACAGAAGAAGAAGGGGCACATTGCAGCTGGCACAGTGCAAAAACCAACACAAGTATGGTCTCAAGTCTAAGTGAATGCTTTGTCTGAGTTGCCAGTAAGTATGATAATGAAGATGTCTGTTATAGCAGGATGACTAAAGAGAACGAAGATATGGAAGCAGATCTTGCACGCATGCCAAAAGCTCAATGTACTCACAGATGTGTCAGTACACACAAGGAGAAGGGCACAGGTAACCATATGAAGACTCCGAAAGGTCTGAAGGTTAAAATAGCTCGTTCAGCTCTTCATCTTCCTAATGAGCTCAGGCACAAGGAGATATCAGCTAGAGAACAGCAGACATAGGACCTTTATTTCAGAACGGGGGCAGGGAGGAAGGATCCAAGAATTCACTTTTACTTGCATGCCAGGATTTACAACAGATCTCACAACAAAGGATAAAAGAAGACATGAAGCTGAAAAGAAAATAGGATAAGGATAGATTAAGGATAGACTGTGCTAGTCTGACTTGACAGACCTTTTTAAAAGTAATCTTCTAGGCAAAAAACAAAAACAAAACCACAAAAAAACAAAACAAAACCCAGAAGTGGTACTTCTTGCCTACCTGAAAAGTGTTTGATACAATGCCACATAGGAAATAATTCATTAATGGAAGAAAATGACTGCTGGAGGTATTTAAAAGGTGCAGAAATAGCTAAACAAGTAGTGCTGAAAAGCACTACTATCTATAGGAGAGAATTTGTGTTCCTCATAGGTTGGTCCAAATATTTTCGGTAAAGACTTTAGTACAAAGCAGCAGGGAGTCCTGATGCAAACGTGCAGAAAACATGAATTTCAGAGGCACTGTCAACATGGACAAGATTCCAGATAGCAAGAAAAAGACAAACAAGCCAAGAACTGCTGTGACTAAATTCTTCCTGTCCATTCAACAATGTAAGGTCACACAGGTATGGGACATACACCCAGAGAAACAGCGGCAGGTGCCAGGGCCATAAGCCCCCATCGCTGTCAGTGAGCTGCTCAGCAAGAGGCACGGTCCTTTTCCCCACAACTACAGCATTTACTCCCTACAAGGCCATACCCATTCTTCTGAGAAGCATAAGCATCTATGCATGCACAGGTGCTTCCAGTAGGACTGACAAGAAGATCTGGGCAGTTAACTGAAGGAAAAAGACCATGGGAAATAAATACTGAAGAAATTATGAAGGCAGCATACAGCCAGTGTGTCTCCATTCATACCACCATAAAATGAAGGTTTCATTTCTCAGTTACTTATATGGTTACAAAACAAAGCTACAGTTTACAGCTGGAGACTTTCAGAGTGATGCAAACTATGTAAAAGGATCCAGCAAAATAATTTCAGGAGCTGTCTGATGATTTAAGCCAACTGAAGTGCCATACACTTCATTAAAATTACCTTCACAGGATCTGGAACTATTTTAGGAGGCAGTGGAGTCTTTTAGTGAGTAAAGCATCCTTCTTTTTTATCTTCCAAAGATTTCCATGAAGCATCTGGAGTTAAATATATGCTTTTCCCCTGACTGTTTCAGATTAAATAACAAAGTGCATTTATTAAGGAGGAAAAAAAAAAAACAACCAAAAACACCGACCAGGGGGTTGGGGGTGGTATCTGAAGAGGCCTTTTTCCAACTGTCAACAGTTTGAAGCCGAGTAATAACGCAGCCTTGGGGTTGCCATGGGAACATGTTTCATTTCCTAGGTGACAGCGATTGTATGTCGTCACCAGTGAACCACACCAACTCTGGAAATATGTCAGGTTTTCTTCAGACGTCGGCATCCCGAGACTTCCTGCTCCTGCCCCAGGCACGCAGCCAGCGGAGCTCAGGACAGCACCTCCGGCATGACACAGCCCCCACGGGGCTCTCCTGGGAAGGCCAGGGCTGGGGCAGGCTCCTAGACATCTTGATTGGAAGACCCTAATAAAGAACAAACACCTCTCTCCTCGGTAACCTCTTCCACTGCCTAACCAATGTCTTACAGACACCGTTTCATTCTCCCTTGAGCACAGCTTCCATTTCCAACCCTTTGGCCCTGGATAAACCCCATCAGAAGGGCTTCTCAGTATTAAAAACCCCAAGAAGCCTTGTGTCATGCTGGTAATCGACACATTATTTAAATCAACTATTTCTGAATCACCTGTACTAATAATCAGCATCTAAATATACCCATACAGCTCAAAGATTTGCTACACTAAGACGATATATTAACCTGAAGCTTTTGGTTATACAACTGAAGACTCCTCTTTGCAGCAGATATGCTCCTCAACACAACTTCAAGGCCACCAGCTGCGCAGTATGACCAGCACCATTCACTTGCCCATGAACACTAGGGAGGGCAAATAAAGTAGAATAACTTCTCCATAGCAGCTCCTCAGTGCTCATGCACTAGTCCAAAATAAGCAACTCTGATTCTGTAATAATTATTCTACTCTGGAAGCAGAGTGATTATTTTATTCTGGGATAATTACTCCATTTCCAAAATGAAATAATTGTTATAGAATAAAATCATTTTTATTTTGGAATATTTCATCCACATGTGGGAGTTATTCTGGAACAGCTAAATTATACCCTAATAGCTAGAAGAGAACAGTCCTGCCAATCAATTTTCCTTGTACAGGCAAATCCTTAAACTGCAGTCCTACTGGAAGGAACAGTGCAGAAGACCTCACTGCACAACTGGAGACTCCTACTGTTTAACTTCAAGAAGAATCTGCATTCACTTACAGGAACTATGGCTAACAGATCCCCTAAATCATCTATACAGAAATCCATAAAGGAAAGCACAAGCACACCAAGGGATTTCCAGAGCATGCTACAAGTTTTACTGCTGGTAGACATACCTCATCATGGGGTATGAAAATACTATCCATGCCATTGAATGCCTTCTCCTCTACACTCACATGGTCAGAAATTGCTGCCAAGGATGGTTCTGGCCTACACCACAAAAAAACCCTACCTGCAGAGGTAAATGTTGTTAGAGGTATGTACGGGCTGTACCAGCACTTTATTTCCGAAGGAACAGGGTGCATACCCTGGACTGTGCAGCTGTCATGCTACCTGTTCTAAGGTAACTAGCTTAGAAGTAAAATTTAAAACCCTTTACTTGAAAATACATTCAAAATCTCTTTTGACTTTGCCCACTGTTTTCTAACATACCCAGCTCTCAGGAAACTAAGAAAGGAGTTCAATGCTAGCACCATTTTTACACTGCAAATTTTTATAATTGGGCATTAAGCAAGGCAAAGAAGTCAGGAGGCTCAAAAGTTTAGGTTCCCACAGCAACAGTAATTCAGCAACATTTAAGATATATAGCAGAGCATAAATTAACAGTTATTGGAAATGCTGCATATGTGCAATGTGGCCATGTTAACATTGCTATGGGAACCTTAACTTTTGAATAGATAAGCATTCTACCAAAATAAAAACCATACAAAAGAAATAATCATTACAGATTTTGCTGGAAAAGACTACAGCCAATTCCTCATCTGCAATCTGTTGATGCAGAGTGTAAGGACTCTAAAGACTCAGAAATCCAAACAGGTGGGAAAAAAAAAAAATCATCTCTAAGAACACCAGGTGCCAGAGCCATAACCAGGGATGATACCAATGCTGTAACTTTACTTCACATTTGAGTTTACAGTCAAACACTATGCAAAATCATTCCAGAAATTACAACAGAGGAAAAAAGAAGTCCATGTACAGCTATCACCCTTCCCTCTTCTCCTCTCAGATTTTTCATGCATTAAATATTTTGGAAGAACAGACTGTAAATTTGCTACTGGCTTTAGTCTTTTCCAGCACATTTCAATTTAGGGGAGGGAAAAAAAAAAGAAAAAAAAAAAATCAAGCTGTGCTCTAGTTCACACGTATTTAGTAGCAGCAAGTCTGGATCCTGTCTCTCATGCTATTCTAACTAAACCCAAAGTGTTCATTTCAAAAAAAGTTTGATTTGAGCAGGTCTTTGGGGATGGAAGTATTCACATTTTTAAATGAGCCTAGTGACAGTAGGGCTGCTACCGAGGCCTTACTTTCTAGTGGACTGGATGTTGCTTCAGAGTAAAAAAGCAGCATTCTGCTCCTGGTTCTACCACTCCATCCAATTCTGTGCTGCATGATCTTGGGCACCCCAGGCTCACTTCCCTATGCTTCAGTTCCTTGAGCTGTGAAGCAGCAATAATGACACTCACCTGCCTTTTTATGCACAGGTCTAGTGCTTTAACGAAGTGGGTTTTCTCCCCTGCTTAAAACAACAACAAAATCCTCAAGGCAGCCTTTTTACAGTATTTGAATAGAATCCCAGCAGCATCTAAAATAATGGCTCTGCAAAGAATTCTGCCAACTTGCCATCTACGGAAAGAAAAAGAAAGCAAAAGCTCCTTTCTGCCTCTCCAGCCTTCTGTTGCTGTGTGGTATATATGGTTAATCCTATCCAAAATCCTGTTGAACAAGTTTCTTCCCCAAAGTGACTGCAAGATGACCAAATATTTTGAAGTAACAAATAGGCCAAGTTCCAGAGTCCTGGAACTGCAGAGGCAAGACAAATAGCACTCTCCAATCCAAATCAGTGTGACAAGTTTTCTCTCTGATATCCTGGCATGCACGCCTGGAATTGTACTGACAGCAGGATTTCCTTGCTCATAAGAAAAGCAGGATATTGGCTCTGACACAAGCCACACAGTTCAAAGAGACCCTAATCTAAATTATTTGAGGTGACCCTGATTTCTTGGCATTTATAGCACAGGCTTTATGAAGATTACATGGGCATATCACTTGAACGTGTTTTCTGTGTATCATTAAGATTTCGCTCAGGTCATAAACTTAAATTTCCCTAGAGTGATTTAGAAAAAAGAAAACAAGCTAACATTAGTCAGAATAGCTCTGCCTTTTAAAAAAAACAGAGATACATGCCTAAAATAGGTAGTGATATCCCTCACTAGTAAATGGGAGACAGACAGAAAATTTTGCCTAGTACATGCATGACTGTTTCTCACAGCAACAACCACTGTAATATTTGGTCAAAATGGAAGAGTTTATACTCCTTGATATCCAAAACACTGATTCCTTACGTTCTTCCTCCAAACCCTCCAGGCAGAGTACTGTATTTTCTGGACTGTAAGAAACAAAGTTGCTATGAATGGAGCCTGTGAAACACAAAGTTTAGGTGGAGGAATTCTATTTTCAAACTGTACTTGGGAGGTTGCCTGAGAAGGACAGAAAGCATGGGTTTATTTGAAACCCTTGCCATTTCAAGATGTTTGCAGTTCCCCTTCAGCAAATTACAAAGTGTATTGATAACCAGCTGCCTCCTGTATTCCATCATCTCTCATAAATTATAACCTGAACACATTTCAACCTCCATACCACCATCTTCAGTATCCCCAAACCACTCTTTCACTCTAGCCAGCACCCTCACCGTCTCTGCTTGCCTTGACTCCAGCCCCACAGCATGAAGGACACATTTATCTGGACAGCCTCCGTTGCTGTCCAATTCCCTCCCGAGACAGTTCTGTTCCTAACTGCTCCTCCTATGTGACTGATCCCAACATCCTCAGATGTTGCATCCTAATTCTTTTCCTTCAAAGGTTACATCCTGTGATGAAGTCTGTCTGTTCGCTCAGTCCATGGAGTGAGAAAAAAGGCATCACATTTTCTAGCGAAGCTGGTAAATAACTTGCTACCTTTAAGTTATTTAAATTACCTCTTGTTCATCAATAGATCTTAAGTGAACTTCTTGAGACATGCAGGTGGTAAATTTTTGAACAAACACTTCCCTGACTCATGAACTTACCTCTGATGGATTGGGAACATCCCTAGCCTTACAGTCTCACATTTATGACAAGCAGGAATTATTTAGCTTGGTTTTCTGGGACAGCAATGGGAGTCACCAACAAAGAAGATCCTTCCATGTACTTTATGTCCATATGACAATACTCATCAGTTTATCCCAGTTTTATCATGCTGCCTATGGAAGCCACTTCTGCTGTTCCAGTGTGTTTTCAGTCATTACCTGTCCCTCCTCATCTCCACTACCATTCCATTCTGAGAGGCATCTTCCAGTTCCAGGATATATAAAGCCATTGAGGCAGGCAGCAGTAGTGATGGTAAGGCCTGTGGCCAAGGGCTAGATCAAGGGAGACTCAATTATTGTGGGTGTTTGCCACAGGCCACCCGATCAGGAAGAAGAAGTCAATGGGGTCTTTTACAGACAGTTGGAGGTAGCCTTGTGATCCTAGGCCCTGGTTCTCATGGGGGACTTCAACCACCCCCATATCTGCTGCAAAGACAGAGCTAGGCACACACAGTCCAGGAAGCTCCTGCAGAGCATTGATGATAATTTTTTTGATGCAGGTGGTGGAGAAGCTAACGAGACAAGGTATGCTCCTGGGCCTTGTACTCACAAACAAAGAAGGACTGGTTGGGGATGTGAGGGTGCTGCAGTGACATAAGACGGTGGAGTTCAGGATCCTGTGTGGAGGAAGCAGGGCAACAAGTAGGATTGCAACCCTGGACTTCAGGAAAGCTAACCTTGGCATCATCAAGGACCTCCGTGCAGGAATCCCATGGGTTAGGGCTCCAGAAGGTAGGGGAGTCCAAGAGACCTGGCTAACATTAAAGCATCTCTTCCTCCAAGCTCAAGATCGGTGCATCCCCACAAGTAGGAAATTGAGCAAAGGGGACAGGAGGCCTGCATGGACAAGCAAGGAGCTTCTGGCAAACCTCAAACAGAAGAAGGAAGTTTATGGGATGTGGGAAAAGGGACAGGCCACTTGGTAGGAATATGGGGTGTGGTCAGAACATGCAGGGAGGTGATGAGGAAAGCTAAGGTCCATTTGGAATTAAATCTGGCAAGGGCAACAAGAAGGACTTCTTCAAGTACATCAGTAGGAAAAGGATGACTAAGGAAAATTATGTAGTAAATCTCCTCCAGATTCCAGCACTAATCCAGCACCAACCTCTGTCCTATACATAACATTGTAGCTTTTGGGAAAAATTACTTCCTATTAGTGCTTGCTACCTTGAATAACCACCATATAGCATCCAAACATTTAAAATACACAACATCATTTCTTCTCTTGACCTTAATTTTATTTTGCCTTTCAACCCTATCCCTTGCTAAATGTAAGCTAAAATAGTTCATGACTGTTTCAAGCTATTCTCCCTCTCAGTGGCATAACATAGTGAGGGCTAGAGCACTGATAGTGAGGGAGTCAGCTTATATATACAAACATAGTGCTTCCTGGCTAGATGCAGATGAGTTTCATTTATAACCTGATGCCTTGTTTAAAAGCTACATATCCTGTATGCAAACCATTATGCTAATTTGTTTTATTGAATATCAAAATTCACCACACTAAAATGTTAGTAAAAATGATTCTGAAATGTCAGTGTGATAAAGCTCTGCCTAGATGTTTCTGTTTAGATAGTACTAAGTGCACAATGATACATATCTTAACATATACAGGTTCTAATGAACACTGGCAAACTGGAAACATCTGCATATCACGTCATAGGTGACTCAGTGTAGATCCGTTTCCCTTCAGGTCTCATCCCATATTGCTTTTTAGTGCTCTTGCCATAATAGTATATTGTTCTAAAAAACTTCAGACAAAATACCAAGGATTGCCCAAAGACCAGGTAAAGTTTCCATTCTGCATATCAGGTAACTGTATATCATCGTTGAGATGCTGAATTTCCTTTTTCTATTGTTGTCAGTGCCAAAGGTGGCAAACATGGAAGTCCTGTTTCTTTGCCTCCTGATCTACTTTTGTATCAGCCAGCAACAAATTCCAAAATGCAGTGTACAACTGGAAACAGCTCCCGAAGGCTCTCAACTCACTCAGACTTTCAGGAAGAGAGAATCACCGAGACATTCTGTGTAGCCTCATTAACATCTGGTATTCAAGTTTCTTCTTTTCCCAAGCTCCAAAGAGGTAAAGGAAAGCAAACACTGGAAATTCTCTGAAGACCTGATTGATCAACAATCTGGCTGCTACATGATCCAAGTCTCAGAAAAAGCTTACAAAACATGCAGGAACAAGCTAATAATAGATTTCGGTTGAAGAGTTAAATTATTTTTTATGTCATTCAAGACGCTTTCTGCCACCTAAAAGTTATGCCATGTTTCTTGCACATACTGTCCCAAGAACAAAATTTGCTTTCCCATCTTTCTTTACTATTCTATTTGGTGCTAATAATTGAAAGAGTAATTAAATAAAGAAGACATGCGTAAAATCACACAACTCAAAAGATGATACATCTGCTGGCCAACACCAGGATTCAAGTCTGCTACAAACCAAGTTATGGCAGTTTGGCAGCATCATACAATTAAGTTTGTTAAAATCAGTTTCTGCTTTAAAATAAACTATGCTGACCACCATATCTCAAACAGCTAAGCATGCACACCTGTATCTGTCACATATCTACTTGATGCAAAAAGGACCAGAAAGAAACTTCAAATATGACCTTGCTCCCTCATCATTAAATCTTATTCCATTTCTACTGCTACTGAAGCCCTCAAGATAGTTTGTTTTTCTCTGTGCGATAGACTAACCCTCCTCTGTATTTACAGTGCTTCTCAAATTTCTGCCATCATCCAATTTGATCATTACTCCCAATCTTTGTGCCCAAAATCAACATCACAACTTTACATGCAGGAGGCCCAAGACCTGTCCTCAAGGAATCCCACTAGTAGATCCTCACTCAGCAAGCCTGGAACTTTCTTCTTCATCTCTGCCTGCCACCCTCCTGACTATTTATATCCTTATGTATCATACAGTACCTGTTTCTTCCCCTTCCCTTCTGTTTAACCAGATGTTCTCTATGTGGTACTGTACTAAAAGTTCAACTTTACTGCCTTTGGAGGCAGGAGCAATGTTTTCCTCACCGTTTAGTGTGTTTAGATGTCCATCTAGCCACAGAAGGGGACAGCTATCAAGTGGGTGAACAGACGGGGGGAAAAGCATCCCCAAACAAGGCACCCAGCCAAATGTCACTCACTAGTGACAGCTGCCGCCTTCCTCCCACTCTTACCAAACCCGCTCTCCCTGTTCTCTATGGAAAGCTGCATGGTGCAGCAGCCCTCACCAAATGACTTATTTCCCACCCCAAAAAAAAAACACCCAGAACCCAAACAGGCAAAGCAGCAGGAAGACAGTTCTTGTCCCTGCTCAGTATGAGATGACACCAGCTCCAGGCAAGGTTTAGTTAACAGCAGAAAGCCAGCCGCCAATAAAGCAAAAACATCTAAACAAAAAAGAGCTGATCCTGCCCAAGCTGTCAGTAAGCAGGGGCTTGCTTTCAGCTCCTTGGGCACAAGGCAGGATCAAGCCCCCAGACTGCAATGTGAAAACAGTGAGGCAGTTGTTTTTAATTATTTACCCATTCTAATCCCGTTTATTAAAAACATTTTAAGGATTAGAATATATGACATTGACCTAGCCATGAACTACAACACAAGTACATTGCCCGTTACAGTTATATTTTCACTGCCAATGTCATTTTCAGAATCCTTTTATTTTATGAAATGTTTGGGAGATTTTACCAAGCCAAAAGAGAATTTTCCACATCCATCCAATATAAGTGATTGCTCATAATAAGGATAAGCAGTCTTACCTTGCATAACTTTCCACAAAATAAACAAAGGTCTCAAAACATCAGTTTTGTAAGAGGTTTTCGTTACAAATTAAAACCAGAAAACTACTGGTTAAACATACAGAATACAAAGACAAACCTACCCACTTTACAGAGATATTTCCATATGTTTGTTTAATACTTGGAGGGTGGAGGCATCCCTCTTCTGATTACGCTGAAGTAGCAATCACAGACTCTATGCAAGCAGGCAGCATTGCTCAAAAAATTGTTCTAAATCTGTCCGGTAGAGGGCAATGACATACACACACAGAGTGAAAAGTTAAATTTGAAATGCACGCTTGTAAAAATAAAATCAAGTTAAAATAAAATAAATGCTTTAGAACTTATAAGGATATTTTTTTAATTGTTTTATCTAGAATATTTATCTTCAGAGGTATATAGATCACTGTCCCCCACTTTAATGCCTTAGAGGACTGCAAAATTCAACATTATATATTAAAAATCTTTCTGATGTTTTTGCAAAACTGACCACTATCTATACACCAATAGGACAGCCTTCCACAAAAGAAGAACATATCTTTATTTTACATTTGACTGCAGGATGAACACCATAAGTGTTTTTGTCCCTTCGGCAATACATACTTTAGTTGCTAAAAAAACTCTGCTTTTTGTTTAAAATTGGTCCAGAAGGATACTGTTAAAGCACTTTCTTTTGGCCACACACCCATCTACTGCAAAGAGTGCTCACAGCCATTAAATAAGATATCATGTTTACATGGAAAGCTGCAGCCACAGTCCAACTGTTTCTTTTACAGTTCTCAGAGAAGATCTGTGCTTATTTTTTTCCAACTACACTTAGAAATAATCCATAACTTCTTCAGAGGTCTGCAGCACATTCCCCTGACTTGCAGGTACAAGGCGGTCAGGCGCTGAAGCACTGAACTGGCCCTGCCAGCTGCTCGCGGACCCCAATAGCAAGGTAGGGCTGCAAGCAGTGCCCAGCACCCCTACTTCTTCAAGGTTTGGAGGAGCACTGCTTGGACACCACAGATGTGGTAGAAATGTAAGGGACACAAGCCACCATGACAAGTGGCTGTTTACATCGGGTTGTGACTTGTTTCAGATACTGTCATCTCAGGTTATCGAGGCTCCCAAAACTTTCCACTGCAGAGGCTGGTGTGAGCTCTGGGCACGTTCCCAGGTCTCCTTTCTCCCAACTGCAGAAATGGGGAAAAAATCAGCTGTGAAATATACCCCACTAGCAGGCATGAAAAAGCGAAGCCACTCACAAGTAATGGCACATTTTCTGATTTCTCCTTTTTTTTGTTGGGTTTTTTGGTTTTTTTAATATGGCAATGAATGGTTTATGTCAACACATGTCAACATCTGAACAGTTTTTTCCAGGGTATCCAACTCACTTGGCTGAACGTGGTAGCTGCTGCGACAGCTGGTGAGGACTCAGCATTTGCTACAGAAACGCTGCAATACACTCCCCCCTTGGAGGGGGGAACAAGCCTTCCAAAGCCCAAGTGCACTGGCTGCTGCCAGAGTTCACAGGCAGCTGGCAAGAAGCCTCAGACTCCCGATATCAAGATGCTGGTCTCATGATCGACTGGTTTCCTATAGCAGCTGCCACAGCTGGAAGTGCGAGGGAGCCCCCCCAGCCTGGAGGAGCACCGGCGGGCACCGGCGGAGCAGCTGCCCAGAGCACAAGAGTGTGGAGGCCCTGGAGTCTGCAGCGCAGACAGCAAGGCAGCAAGAAACGTGGGTTTCAGTGAAAGCTCAAAGCTGATACTTTTAGGACGGTCTTAGACTTTATATGGGCTGGACTGACTATGCAAAAAGAGGCATTTTTGGAAGATCCACAACTCACACCTCACGGAGTGACTGTTGCAGGTTGTATGGCAACCCCTCACTGCCCCGGTTACATTCACCTCACTTTTTTTTTTTACATTTTCTTCATCATGAAGACACCTCAAAGGTGTTTTAATTTTTAATCAAAACAGATGCTCAGAGAACTTGATCGCAGTTCTAGAGAAGCACAGATATGACTACCTACCTATGCCAACTGGTTTAAAGCCTTGGGTATAGTCTGCGTAGAAAGCACCAGTAAAATTTGTCAAGACTGACAGACAGAAAAATTATCTTACTGTTAAAAAATAATTCAGGTTAAAAGTCTTGTATTAATTTTTGTAATTCTTTAACATAATTTTAAATAAATTCAAATTCAGTGAAGAATTTATTTTACAAGTTCTCAGAAAAAAAACACCAAGACTACATACTGCTACTGGTTCCTCATAAGTTAGATGTTGACCAAATAAATCTATTTTAAGGGAAAAATAGTACTGACTATTTTTTTTTACCATCGTACCTTCTCTATATATATTTATGGCATCATTGCAATAAGAGGTATTAAGAACTTCCCATATAACCTGCACCAGAGTTGTGGATCTTCCAAAATGAAACAGAATCAATAATTACCTCTTGACGGAGGGAAACACCTAACTTTAATGAAATTGTGCAACCTTCACTATTGTGGGCTTACCTCATCAGGAAAGCAAAGTAACTAGATGTATCTAGAAAGGATATATCTAGACATAGCATATGATCATATTCCAACTGCAATCAACTCTTATCTGTCAACATACAGAGGGTTTCTGTATACTTGGGCTTCTGTAAGCTTGACTCAAGGAAACCCATTCCAAAGCATTTTAGCATTTCACAGCTGTACTGCAAAAGCACCTGCGCCTTTTGCTCATGGGTTTGAAACTTTTTTTGTTAGATACTATGCAAACACCAAACAACAGATGAAGGTCGTACCTCAAAGAGCTTTTGGCAAACTATTAAGAAAAAAAATAAAAATGTCCTCTGTGATACCCAGGACCTTGTCAGATGGCACCAATTAGCAGAAGCCATGACAGCTGGGCTACATGCACCAAGCATGGAATGAAGGTACAGCATTCTGTGAACAACAGTCAGCATGGAAAAACTATGTAGGAGAAATTTTAAAACATACAAGTTACTCATGTAAGATGGCCAGCACAAATCTCACGCGTGCCTATATGGAAGCCTGGTAAATGCACAGAAAGAGTCTGCAGCCAACACACTTGTATGACATAGGAGGTTCTGCACTAGGAAGGCAGAGTCACATAATAAGGCCTTGCAGGGAAGTTCCAGTACTTTTACTTTATAGAGGTGGAAAAAAGTCAAAGCCACCAGCTAGAAAAGCTATTTTGTTACGTGAACGAGAATTTTTTGAATGTGGTAAAAATAATTTTCCTATTCTGCCAGAAGAGAACAGTCCCCGTGAGATACCTGCATACTGTCCTCAAGTCCAGCAGCAATCATTTCACCCTGCCCAAAACCCTAGTAAACCATCTGCTCTTCAAGGAAAGGTATCTCCTGCTATAATTAACACAAATTTTCCCTACATTCTAGTGAAGCCATTTATTTTCCCAATGGGCAGCAACACGCTAGCATAATTGCCTTCAAAAAGTTAACCAGCTAAGCCTCACCTACAATGTAATTTCCCACCTCTTGGAGGCAAGCATACAGCCCGGGCAAATCCTGATCCCTATCTGGGCACACATCCTCCCCCTGCCCCTGCCCTTGCTTCCCTAAGGAAATGAACTCAAGGAATGCAGGCATGTAAGGAGCCACAGCAGGATACATCCTCAGCCCAGGCAATCAGAAGGTGGTTCGTAACATACCTGACCCATAGCCTAGATGTGACATGTTGACACTGTTCTGAAGATGATGAAAATACAGTTTTGCAGGGCGTAAACAATACAGATACCACTAAGGCAAGCAGTCTTTATAAATGCTAGCAAGTGAGCAGGCATACGGGTACAGTTTTGCAGAACAGGGATTTTCAGGCAGCTTGCCTGACAGCCTCAGGAAGCTGAGTCAAGTTGTATGAACTGCACAGCTTTGGGAAAGGCGACAGATCCTCCAATTTCTAGCCAGTTTGAAACGAGTCAATCACAGCCAGTACTAACTGGCTGAGACTGAAAAGAACCTAAGCAAAGAAACCCTTCCCCCTTCTGAAGTTTGTTGCCTGGGTCATAAGCATCCTTTTAACACTGTTGTGGCTTAGTAAAGTCTGCCAGGAGCCCTGGGCAGCAGCTGGTACAAAACATGCTTTCTGGGGCTGATTTTAGCCATTTAAGACAGGTTCACAGGTTCACAGATCCACTGAGCAAGGTAAAAGATCCAGGTTGCTTAAAAGAGTAGAAACAGCCCTTCTGCTCCTCCCTGCCACTCGTTCTATCCCAGCTTTTGAGTATGAGATGCTCGGTGGTGTTGCAATGAAGATCCATAGACGTCGAGGTGCTCTCTTTGGAACATGACTGAACATGAAAATATGTTCATCTGGACCTTCATTTTAAAGCACGATACTTGTCTAATTCCACATCCAAGTATTTAAAGCTTAGTTCTGGAAATAACCTGCTAGCCTTAGCCATTAACGTCTAAAGAACCTATTCAACTGCTTTTCTTTTTATACCCCACTAAAGCTGAATCAACAAGATTGCAGAGAGATGTCTGAGATCAGAGTAACTGCAGAGCTGAATTTAGCCCAGCAGTATTTTTGTTTAAAGGAAAAGCACAGAATGGAGAAATACTGTACTCCTAAGTGTTTTGGACTACACGAAGGACAAACTCATCAGGCTGAAAAGCAGTACTTCTATCTATATCTAGTAAATGTATGGATAGCATCTTAGCCCGTTTGTCGGGAGGTTCCTTTAGTAACTACCACTTTCTAAAGAGGCTTTTAAAAAAGACCTTATTGCTGTATAGAAAAAAGGAACATAGCAATTGAAATATACAGAAATATATAAAATGTGACATGCCTAAATGTCATATTTTCACCAGTTCACAGAATTATTCCTCATTTCTTGCACAGTATTTTAAACAAGAAAATATAATCCCTGCACCTGCCTCCTCTCCCCAAAGGGAACAAACAAAAATAATTTTAAAATATGAGATAAAGGTGCTAAAAGTAATTTCTAGGATCATAGCATAATTCAGGTTGGAGGGATATCTGGAGGTCTCTAGCCCTGCCTTTTGCTCAAAGCAGGGTCAGCTAAGATCAGACAAGGTTTCTCAGGGCTTTATCCATTGGATCTCAAAAAACATCCAGGGATGAAACTTGAACAACCTCTCTGGGCAACCTGCTTCACTACTTGACTGTCCTCAGAGTGAAAAAGCTTTTCCTTAGAGCCACTCCAAACCCCTTGTTTCAATTTATGCCCATTGTCTCTTGTCCTTCTACCATGCACTACTGTGAAGAGCCTGGCTCCACCTTCTCAATAACCTGCTCTAGAAACCAGGGGGCTGCCCTTAGGTCCACCTGAAGTCACCTGTTCTCCAGGCTGAACAAGCCCAAGTCCCTCAGCCTCCCCTCGCCAGCCAAGTGCTCCAGCCCCAGCCCTCTTGGTGGCCCTCCTCTATACTCACTACGATTTAGCAATGTCTTTCTTATATTAGAGATCCAAAACCAGACATGGTACTCCAGGGGCAGCCTAACAATTGCTGAGTAAAGGGGGTAATCGCACCCCTTTACCTACATATACTTCTGTTAATATAGCCCAGGATGCTGTTGGCTGCTGCCTTTGCTGCTGTGTCACACTGCTGACTCATAATCAGTTTGCCGTCCAGCAGGACCATCAGGTTCATCTCTGCAGAGCTGTTCCTCAGCCTGTACAGGTTTCTTCCCAGGTGCGGGACTTGGCTTTTGTCCTTGCTGAATTTCATGAAGTTCCTGCTAGCCCATCCCTCCAGCCTGTCCAGGTCCCTCAATGGTACCTTTGCCCTTAAGTGTATTGACTGGTCCCCCCAGTTTTATATCATCTGCAAACTAAAAGCAAACCCTCCTTCAACTCTACCAGGTCACTGTCAAAGACGTTCATTGACAGATCCCAGGATAGAACCCTGTGGTACTCTGTTCAGGCAGACACATTACTGAGAACATATCCATCTGGTACATCCAAACTCTGAACATTTAATAAGCAGGCAGGATTCCAAGGCTTAAGATTACAAGTATAGCAGCATATCAAAATTTAATATTTAATCTAGCCACAGAAATCAGCTTTTAGAGTGGTATTTACGTGACATAACTTCAGCATTAATTCTAGTCACCACAGGCTTCTTTTATAGTCAGCAGAGAAAAAAAAATCAGTACAAGCTGGGGACCAACTGGTTAAGACTGTTTAGCAGCTTTGCAAGGACTTCAATACAACAGGGTGTTGACAAACTGGAGAAAGTACAGTAGTGGAGCATTAAATTACTGACTGTCACTTAAGCAGCTGGAGGTACTCAGATATATACAAGGACAGGCTAAAGACACTGAGTTAGGTTATCTTGAAAAAGAGAAGGCTAATAGCCAAGTGCTGAATCCAGCTACCTGAAGGTGAGTTGTAGAGAAAGCAGCACAAGAGTCTTCTCAAAGATGCACAGACAAAGGACAAGAGACAACGGTCAAAACTGTGATGCAGGAAATTCTGATCAGACATAAGGAAAAAATTAATCAAAGTAGAAGTGGTTCAGCACTGAAAAAGGTGACCAGAGAGGCTGCAAACTCTTCATCCTTGGATATTTTCAAAACTCAACTGGATAGGCCCTGAGCAATCTGATCTAACTTGGAAGCTAGCCTAGATTTGAGCAAGGGGTTGGACCAGTAACTATGAGAGGGCCCCATTAGTCTAAATTTTTCTCTGATTCTATGAGAAAGGCCCCTTCACTGGGTGATTCATCTTGTCTTAAAATAGGTGTCTAAAATAGATTAAATGAATCACCATCTGGTGGTGCCTGTGTCTCCCTGAATATATTCTCCACTGAATACAAAGGCAACCTAAGCTGACCAGCTACGATTAGATGTCTTAGAGTGAGGCATCTGTAAATTGGAAGAGATGAGAATCACTATCAGTGAATTGCATCCCAAAACGATAAAGTTCTCGCCTTGTTTTGTACATTACCCTTTTAGGGCACAAACCACTTTCTTAATAGCCAATCTCTTAATTGTGGGAGAAGGTGTGGACAAAACCTCAAAAAAACCCCTCATGAACACCTAAAAATTAAAAATGATAATAACTCAGAATTTGATCTCCACAGTTAACTTAAGTAGTTTGTTGCTGTATGAGCACTTCCCTTCATAATGCAACGGCTACAGTTTTATGATTGAGTATACTTGATAATATGTAGTAGCTTTGTCTTTAAAGACAGCTGGCTAATTAGAAGCTGACAGGATGTTTTTCCCTAGTATGAAGCTATTTCTCCTTTGACAGCCTTATATATCAAGGCCATAGTCGACAAAGAAGAAATGGGTTTAAATGTTCAGATCATCTAGAATTTTTTTGTCGTTATTATTATTATTTTATGGACTGTAAATGCTTTAAGAACACAATCTAGAACTGTCTGAAATTTTCATTGACAAAAAAACCATATATTTGACATGAATGGGTAGGAACAGTTCAAGTTCTGGGCATTTTTTTGGTCCTTGGGAACAGTTTTTAGCTAGAAAACATTTCTCTCCTACTTTTAACCTGGAAGGAAAGAAAAAGGGAGGTAGATAAAAAAAGAAAAATCAAGTCTTTTTTTCAGCCCTTCACAACAGCAGAACAATTCTATTTTATTTTATCCAAAAAACCTGAAGCATAATTAAAAGTATTAAACTAATTTAAAAAGTCAGCTTAGGTTTGCTGGTATTTTTCCCCTTCTCTTTTTAACAGTTCTTTTCTCTCATGCTCTGCAACAAGATTGTACTAGAGCCCTGGACTCCACCCCTGTGAATTTAATCACAAAATATAAAACAGGCACTATTTATTTAGACTGTTAAATGCTTTGTTACGAAGGAAAGGGAAGGGTCAGGGAGTGTATAGTGGGATATACACACTTACTGAGGTCAACATTCATATTATTTGACAACTCTGGCTTGTAATTTCTTTGGTTTTCATTCAATAGGGTTTTTTACTTCTAATAGATACACTTGATAAATGCCTCCAGGTTTATATACAGAAGTTTGAAGTGAGAAAGCTTCTGAAAAATGCTGAAACTTTAAACATGCTTATGTATTGAGAAAGTAACTTAGGCATTCCACTCCCAACGGCGAAACATAGAAACCCAGCCTTTTTTTTGTGTGTGCTTTAAGAGGCCATAGCAACCTATACCTGTCACACAAAAACTTACTTGGACGCCTTCAGTCCACAGCTGTGTTTCCAGTACTGTCAAGCGTTCACATCTAGGGATACATTTTCTGGATACCTTGGAGTCAGCTGAGAGGCCAGGCCAGCGCACACCTCCGTTAGCGCACGTGGTGGGGGGCGGCTGGGCAAAACTGCCTTGTTCACTCTGCCCTTCGTCTGGAGAAGGCGATGGAAACAAGGATGAGCATATCAGGCTCTAGCTTTCCAAAGACAACATCAAAATAAATGTCTTTAGGCAGCCCATATGGGGAATCTGATGTGAAGGCTCTATTCTTCTATCTAGGCTCTCCTGTACTGACCCGAACTTGTACCCCAAAAAAGCTTTCTTGAGTCAAGATCTTCAAATGCAATAAACATCAATACATAATCAGTTATATTTTCCTTTTTAATACTGAAGCCTTATTAGGGCAGTAAAAACAAGTCAGGTTCTGTCACAGTGAGGCAGACATTTCCTCAGAACAAGGTATACAGATGCAGGATAAACAAATATTCTTAGTTTCAGAAAAAAGCAAGAACTAATCATCTAATTAACGTGTTTTTTTTGTTTTTGTTTTTTTTTTTTTTTTTACACCCAAAGCAATGTCTCATTGCAATAGACAACTAATGCCTCTAGACCTTTTGACTTCTACAAGACCGCACGATGCTCAAGCCTCAGTTGGCTCTCTCGGCACAAGAGGATACGGCGGAGAAGAGGAGGTCAGCAAATGCAGTCAGACATCCTGCAGCAATCACGCGCACCAAGAAACAGTGGACTTTTGGAGATAAATTTTGAAAGATACCTACATGATCACTGTAAGTACTGGGATACTGTAGCTGCAGTATATAAAGATGATATAACACTTTGTAGAGAAAGCAGCTATCAGACCAACCGATAAACATTTGATAGCATAGAGAAATGCAAGCTAAGCATAAGAACCATTAATGTATATAGTGAAGAATTCTTTTTCAAAAGACAATAATGTTTTTTTAGATACATGCGGTGTACACATTTATAGCCTGTAACAAGATTTTAACTACAAGGTATTTGAGAACCCAGGAGCCATAGTAAAGCCTTCCATTAAGGAAAAGGAGGTTTAACACATGCTATACTTCTATACTTAACTATGGCTTTCATAAAAAAACATTACGTACTTGCTTTACATCAAAATTCTCAAGAAAAAGACACTCTTGAATTTACAAAAACAAGTCTACATCCTATAGAAGCCAACAAATAAACACATAGGGACACCTATATTCCGAGTCAAGTATTCGTTGAAAGTGTTACATTATCAACCATGTCTTTCACAGTAGCATCCCAAAGGTTTCAATTCATATATGGCTTCCCCATCAACGGATGAGTCTACATGCTCCAGTTTACAATTGATTTTTAATTTTTACCCTCAAAAAAAACCCCAAAAAAACAACCAACAACAACCACTCCACATAACATAATAGAAACATGAGTTATTCCTTTGCAGGATAAATTACCTCAGTGCACCCTTCTTTTCAGATCTACCACTGCAAAATAAGATGCTTATTCAACAAAACATGCTCCTGTAAACACTTACAGAGAAACAGCATAATCCTAGCCAACAGCATGTGTATGTGCACATGTGCTTACTTTGCCACATAGGATGCAAATTCAGGTTGGAATTAACGATCAAAGTGACAGAGCTAAGAGGAGCCAAACCTAAAACCCGTTCACAAGTCAGTTTTATATTCAGACAGATAACTGCAGCAAGGTTCTACAAGACACACGTTCAGCTTTGTCCAGCACTCCTCTTTTCCACAGAGCTTACTGCAGGACACAAAAGAACACGATTTGCTCCTCATCCAACAGCCCGCCAGCACTTCTGAATTAGCTATTAACCTTATTAAAAAAGTAAAAAGTTAAACAGACTTCAGTTTTGCCAGAACAAACCCAGAGGGAAAGAGAAGGTATTTATCATGGAAACGTTGAAGGATATTTTGAAGGAACTGTGACAGTGCTTAGGGGGAAAGGCCCATGTGCTGAAAGCTTCTACAGAATATCATCCTCACTGTAAAACCTGTTAGATTCATTTAAAAGGAAAGCCATAAAAGGAATAATATTTTCTACTAAACAATTAATGCTGTCAAATAATGTCTATAGAACTGTATTGGTTACACATCTAATAAAGTCAATGTAACTTTTTCCCAAGGGAAATGGCATTTTTCCTACATATACTAAAAAGTTCCCTTCTCCATGTTCCAGAGATTCTCCTAAAGCCAACTTCCCTTTTGTTAACTGGATATCCAGCATCCAGCCATTTTGTACATCACACAGATGAGAGGAAGTTCCCTGGCTGCAAAGAAGGACCCAAAATTAGAGTACAGCCATGGAAAACTATGGTTGGAGGGGATGGGAAGAACAGAAGGAGCAAGTGACTTCTGCTATGTATGCTTTGTTTGGCAGCAGAAACAAGGATGGTCTTTGTGGGGCACGCCAGGATGGGAGCACATACGTTCTGAGAAGACAATCCTGGTTTCACCACGCAGCTGACCAAGTCTATGAAGCTGCCTCCCAGGTCCTTCTACCAGCCCTGCCTGCTGGGAAGTCACTCTACACATCCCTGAGCAAGAGAAGAGGGGGGCAGAAGGACACAGAGACAACTGACACCTGTTTCCACATGAGGAACAGCCCCAAGCCAAGCACTACCACTGAAAGCATCCCATTTGGTAGTTTAGGAACCTCTCTCGGTAACTACTTCCCTCCCACAGTAGCGGAACGTACTCAAAGGCAAGTGCTCACACCCTGTTGTGACTTGGCCATCACTAAGAAAGAGGATATCCTAAGGAACTTCTAGTTGTAAGTTTCTGGACTAACGACAATCTGAATCGAAACTTAATAAAACCATTAACTTTTATTAAGTTCAAACACAGTTTACAGTGATTAAGGAGAAAGGCCGATCCTATAGAAGTCTATGACAAAACCACCAAACCCAAGATTTTACATTTTTCTGCTGTTTCAGAGCCGCTATTGGAACTGTTAAAATTTCAGCTACGCAAATATGAAAACTTTATTCTTTTACAATTAACAGATACCAACGCACACATGCTTATTCTCAGTAAGTACTAGTCTTTACTCCAGAGGCATTCTGTCGGCTAATTGTAAAATAGGAAATTACTCAGTATGAACAAAAAGATTTCAGAGTCTGGGTTTTATTTTAGAGCATTAAGATTTCTATATTGACACATATCCAATACCGTCAGATCTTATTTGTCTTTTGAACTGGGAACTATGAAATATTGTTTCCTATGTGAGAATGTGCGTAAGACATCTGGTTTTCGAAGAAGTTTGCCCAGTGCTTTTCCTATAACAAGGCCAGATCAGAAACTGTAGGGGCAGGCTCTTCAAATTTTGAATGAGTTGTAGTTTTATGAATATCCTCAAGCATGTTCAGGCAGTCAGCTTTAATCCCGCATTCTGGGAATTCTATTTTTTTCCCCTGCATTGTTTCTAGTACTTTGTGCTGACAGCTCTCATGATTTATTATATTTTGTGTCTTACCCTGAAATGCCATCCCTTTTTTGCATGACTGAAGTTTTAAAAGCTCTAATTGATTCATTTAACTACAGTAAAATCACCATGTATTATGCTATTCTACAAGAAGTCCCCATTCCCTCCGGGGGGTGGGGGGGGGTGGGGGGGAATCAGTTAGCCGTAATTGTGAAAAAAGAAGAGAAAGAGAGGAGGTGTATATGAAACTGCTTTTTGTCTGGCTTGGCTATTCAAAACTTTTTCAATCACAATCGCACAGATCAACAGAAAATTCAGTTCAGGACTTCCTTATAACTTCCAATGGTGAAACATTAGCAAGATCCCAGTACCTGCTCTCCAGTGGGGAGAAGTTTGTAATATAACTTGAAATCAAAGTCATCATTGTTTTACTTCTGCAAATTTTACTAGTCCCGATGGTGACAAAAAGAATTGGCTCAATTTGAAAGTGAAAACATTTGTTTTATCAAGCTTTGGAACATAAAAGTGATGGAGAACCTCATTTATCAGACGTATAAAAAATAGGTAACACTATTGAGCAATAGCTAAGTAAATACAACTGCCATCTATCAAAAACACAGACAGAAAGACCAGCTTCAATCTAAGAATTCATTTCAGAATGTAAAAAAAATACTTTGAGCTAAGAGGACTTCAGTTTTCTACTTAAATGTATTTAAATAAGGATTTATAGGTAAAAGGAGAAAAAGAGCCACCAGATTTTGAAAACCAGGGTCAAAACCAATCTACATGAAGTCCAACTGCATACTGATATTCATGACCACAGCTTGTAAGCACTGCTGATATAAATAATAAAACACTGCAAGCACCTGGAAGGCACAGACTCAGGAGACTAAGAGAGTAAAACGGAGACACAACACCATTCAGTAAAAGCTCTGGTGATTTTCAGACCTGGTCCCCGCTCTCCCACCCAAACTTTGCAGAAATTCAGATCTACACCAGAACTTTAGCAGATCTTCAGATACATGAAGGGGGGCAATGCTACAGCAGAGAATCCCAGAGTAAGTGGGATAAAACCTTTAGATGTCAGATTTTAAAAATTTATTCTTAAAAACTTAGAAACTTGCATACTTTCTAATGGAAAAAGGGAGACAAGTCAAACCCCTACAAGGCATCAATCTTCTAACAGAAAACACTATAAACATCACTCAAATAAGGTATCACTTGACTCTCCCAGGCCACATGCCACTAATCACAGCATAGTAACTAAATGCGGTCAGAGAGATTGTAAGCCAGAGGAAAGAAACAACAAAAAGGTACAAAACAACCTAAAATTTTCCCTATTAGTGATGACACAATGAACTGGAAAAAAAAAATAGGAAGATGACAGAAAACCAGTTTGTCCTCTGTCAGTTATGTTTGACTTTCCAAAAGCATGGATGAATGCAGAAATAATTCAGCAATTAAGGGTCAACGTGACTTTACACTGAAAGAGTAAAATGAGAACAGCTCTTTGACACCTCTCATGTTCTAAGAAGGCTTGCAGTATATGACAAGTACACACTACAAATTCACACAGATACGTGAAAACATCATCATGCCAGATTCACATGGGTTCTCAGTTGGTTTAAAGCTCGGGGGGCTGAATCATGTCAAAAACTCTAGGTACAAATTTTATTTAGCATCAACGTAATATTTTAAACACGAGCAAGCCTGAGGTTGCTCAGCTCAGTCTAGAGGTTTCAGCTGAGCTTTCCAGCAAGCTGAAGCCCAGGTTAGAATATGTAACAAAACAAGTGGCTCGGGTGATGAGTAGCCCCAGGTTTCCCAGGCACAACCTGACAAAGCAGCTTTTCATAGTAACGGCCAACAATGCGATCCAAAAACCAAAAAAAGTTGTAGCAACAGTATATGTATAACAGTATAAATTCCATAAACTCTATGAAATAGTCCTGAAGTGTTTATAAGCACACTGTAAAAGGAACAGGATGCATACAGTGGAACAGCTTAATATTTCATTAGATATTCCAGGCCTTTTTCAAGATAATTGGCAGAAGTTGCTGTGCATGTTTCAGCCACTCCCATCCTTCACCATTTAACTAACAGTTTCTGCAAAACACGTATTGCCTCCCAAATATTTTAAAACAAGCAAGCAGGGTCTGATTCAAAGCCCACTGAAGAAGTCAATAACAGGTCTCCATAAAATTATTTCTTAAAAGAAACCCCTACCCGCACAGATGAGTTTCAGCACCCACCAAAGTAAAAGAAAAAAAAAAAACCATACTCACTTCCATTGTGCTTTGGAGATGGCATCTTTTGAGTCTGGGAAGGCAGGAAGAAACCAGTTGCTATCAAAGAGATTGCTAACATCAAGTCAGTTTTGAGGGCAATAAACAAGACAACTCTCCTTCACTCCCTAGTTAAAAATAGAAGAGCAGAATCATTTTGAAACCATTTATAACCTCAGTGCTCCTTTCAGTCTTCATCAATTAAAAAACAAACATTGTGACACTACAATTGCCATTGGATTCACATACTTCTAACTCATATATGAATGCTTTTTGGGCATGTGGGGACACTTTCTGTGGTGACTTACAACATAACACCAGATAGCACTTCTAAAATCAGGTAGGGTTGGAACCACATCCAAACCCCACCCCCCCACCCCCATAATGGCCAACTCTGATCACCTGTACCTTCAGTCAAGAAGCCAGGTGCTATGCCTCTGTCAACATGAAGATAAAAAGGTTACCAGAGGGACCATGAGAATGCCTCCACAAACAGGCAATACCACTTGTACCAGGCTGTTTTGCTTCCCAATGCAAGTGATGTGACAGGACAGAACAAAAAGCAGAAATGTTTCAGTGAAGTTGTAATTTTTAGGGCAGAAATGTCTTGAGGAAATCATTGCCATGCGATAGCACCAAAGACAGTGATTGTTTCTTTCGCAAACCTTTTCTTTTTTCCCAATTCCCTCTCCCCTCCCCCGCCAACACAAAGCAACTCCATGAGCTTATTCCCCATGCAGTTGCAGTGAAGTCATCAAGAGCTTAGTATCAATCAAAATTACTAAACATGAACAATGAGAATATTTACTCAAACCAGAGAGGTGCAATCATTCTGCTCCAAACTACAAATCAATTCCCCTGCTGACAGGTGTCTGGAGCTGCCCTTCTAACTGTGCTTCCCCACATAAGAACTGCTTGCCTGTTCTTTGGGAGCACCCAAGGCCACTTGAGACAACCAGGTTACACTGGCTGTCCAGCATCAACGCTTTCATCTCTGAATAGTCGAGGTTTTTCCTTCTACCTCTTAACTACTATACAATCTCTTCAGCAGCTGGCTGCTCCCAGCAGTGCGCAAGGGCTCTCTGAGGCACGGAGTAGAAGCTACAGACCCCCCTGCGTGGCTTCTCCATAGCACCCAACTCCAATCCAGCAGTTGCCCAATGAATGGTTTTCCCTGCTTTGCAGGATAAAGCTGATGGGGGAGCAGTATGACTGCAGCTGAACACATTATCCTAACGTGTCAGACTATCTAATAAGTTAAAAAAAGAATAGCCTAACTTCATGATCAACACCTCTCTCTCTCTGGCTTTTCTTGGCACGCTATTTTTATACATATTAGAATAAAAAAGTTTACAATGTGTTCAGTAAGCTGGGAGCCAAAGTGAGGCCATCCTCAAAAAATGTTCAGTTTCCTATTCCCAACCAACTGCTCCTGGACTGATGTCTGCAACTAGACTCTTACTACTAGGATGGAGTTTTAATTTGTCATAGATTTCTTTTTGTTACAGTGAGCTAGGCTTGTAGAGAGGCAAATTCATCAAAGACTGCCCTATGATAAGAAAAAAAAAACAAAAAACCAAACCAAAAAACAACCCAATCCACAGGGGAAAAAAAAGAACAATTTTTGAAGGATAGGTTGTGTTATACCTAGAAGAATTTACAGACTGCGTAGAAGATTTCCCAGAATGAGTTCAATGCACTGACCACGAACGAGGAGAAAGAACGCAAGTCTGAAAAGGATGATAAAACACACAAGAAAGATTATAGCCAAGTAGAATAACCTCAAACTGGTTTTGCTAAGACATACTCTTAGTTTGTCCAAATTTGGTATATTTGCTTTTGCTCTTCTATAGTAATCTGACTGAACAGTGCAGCTGTGAGGCAGTCAAAGCTTTGGTACAATCCTGATCACTCTCCACAATGATTTTTAAGCCATACCATTATTGGCCAAATCTTGATTTTTGTTTAGTCATTAAGTAATCTAGCTAAATGAAATACTACTCTATGCATCTACACTTTATAACATGACTGGAAAATTCTGGTTAGAACCAAAATTTCCTGACAGATTGTCAGCAATATCAAGACTCCTGTCCATCGTGCCCAAGAACTGCACAGACTTGACTGTTTTCTTATTGTAACAAAAAATCAAAAATCAGCCCATAAAAAACAGTAAGAGAATTCAGGAAGTGCATTTCAATGTGATTACAATACTTTTTGGGTAAATTAAGTCACAGCCTTTGGCCATAACATGACCCAAAGTATGTTGTAATAGTCCACAAATTAAGTGTCTTCTATATGTTATGACTTAGGTATGTACTGAAAACTTGGCTTCACCATACTTCAAAATATCAGAAAAGAAACTTCTATGTCCTATGACAGAATGCTTTATTAAAAATAATGAGGTTTCAAGAACTTATAATATTTTCAGGAAAGAACATTTCAGCAGGGAAATACATCTTTGCAGCATTTATAGTTTTACAGTGAGGCAAGTTACATCAGTTTTAAAAAAAAAACCCAACAATCACAACAAAACTTACCAACCTACACAAATATGTTCGGGTCCTCTCTTACTACAACATCAATGTGAGAACCTCCCTCGTGTACACACATACACCAGCTAGACAAGCTCTCTCTCACACACACGTCCTTTGACACGCACACTCCTGCCTTTGCATGCTTGCATACAAACACTGCGCTCACATGTTAAGCTTCTCACACGTAATCAATCCTCCAAGCTCTGGCGCGCTCTCACGCAAACACAGACAAGCTTCATACCTTCTCTTGCATTAGAAAACCATGTGAGCCATCAGTCGCTATTTAATCTCCCAACCCCAGTCAGCCAATTATGCCTCATCTCAGCCCCAGATACCCAGTCAGCCTTTCTAGCAATACACTGCTCACAAACAGACCATTGTTTTTGCTACTCCCTACCTAACATTAACTTATTTTCCACCCCACTTCTCCTTTCACTGCCATATGCCCCATAGAAGGGGATCTCTATCGCTGCTCTTTCCAGCAGTCAGGCCTCAAGCAGTCCAGCATTGTCCAAGTCCAGGGCAAAGAGGTGTTTTGCAACATGCACCACAGGTTTCCCTCTTCGTTAATAATTTCACACATCACTATTCTTTGATCGATGAGAGTTTGGGAAAATGGGGACAAAGAAAGAATCTTGAAAAATAATCTAGTAATCATAGGAAGAAAAGAAAGAGACCTACACTTCAAAACCTTGAATGACTATACTTTCTTTCATAGGTAAAAAAGGAAGGGACAAGTTTCATGTTTGGGGCAAACACCTCAAAATGCAGCCTCAGGACAGAGGAGGCTAAAAAAGACCAGAGAGCTTTGGTACCAGTGTGTAAAAGGCTAGCCAAAACACAGAAGAAAGAAGAAGACCACTTTGTTGTTACATATCTCAAAAGTGCTGCTGAAGGCAGCATGCTGGACACGGAAGGATCAGGATTAAAAGCAAGGTTTAAGCACTTCTGGCATTTCAGGGAATGTTACAGTACACACACACACCCCCAACTAGTGCAGAAGGTTGCTGTTACTCACAAAGGTGTTTAAACTCTATGAAAGACCTCCCCCAGTTAAATGTCACTTTAAATCACTTCCCTTTCTCTCCTCAGGTGCAGAACAGAAGTCCACATCTATCTACCCTTTGTACCAGAGAGATCCCTCAGTACCACCAGTGGTGATACTGCCAGACAGGAGTTTATGTCAATCCTGAAGAATTAGTATAAATCCCTATGTGGAGATGGAACCAGAACATAAGCCTCACCATCCCAGATACTGAAAAGTCTCCGAATTCAGGATTAAACCACAGAGTTTCTGCTCAACATAGAGTGAACCAAACCCACATCCACTCCTAAAAAGGAACCTACTCATAGGGAGTATTTTATTGCTTTCTTCATAAGATGATTAAGTTGGTATGTGGTTTAAGAAAGGCTTTGATATATGCAGAACCTAGTTTTACTTAAATATTCACTTTATTATCAGCGGTTTCATTTTGATCTGCAAACACTTTGAAGAAGGAACTGTTAGGTGACTTCTGTTTATACAACGCTTGGGATAATGGCACCTACCAGGGCTGTGACTTACAGCAAAGATGATGGGGTCCCAAGAAGATTTGGGAAAAGCATCCACCTCCTCCTTTTTGGAGATGGAGCCACAGTTGGCAATCTCTGCAGGGAGCTAACTCATTTTATTAACAAGTGAAAGAAAAATAGTCCACTGGGGAAACTGTCGTTCAAAAGTCTGGGAACCATACATTTCCAGCAGGACCAGCAAGCAGCCTTTAGACATTACTGCAAAACAGGGAGTTTTTACACAAGCAAAAACCTCAAGAAGCGTAAAAGCCCTCTGCATATCAAACTTTGCTGAAAGCAAAGCCCCTAGAACTGCCTGCCTGTCTTCAGTACATATAGCAAGTGTTACATGCAGTGGCAGGAGCAGACTGCAGGACAGAGAAACCTGCCTGCTCTGAGACCCCCTGACCTCAGTGAAATGGGAGATGCTGTTTTTTCCTTGCTCTCAAGCTTTTTTCATACTTCAATGCCACCTGTTACTGAACTGTAGGTGGTGTCTGTGCCCCAGTAGAAACCAAACTGAGACAGAAAACTTGTACAAGTAACAAGGACTATTAAAACTATTAGTGGGGAAAAAAATAATCATATGAGGACTGTTACCAGCAAATGAAAGAAATACAATTCCATGATATTCTAGTTGGGGCCCCTCTAGCTGGGACTTTTTTTTTTTTTAATTAAGCTATTGTCATAAACATTCATTTTGAATTGTGCGTAAACCTGAAGGAAAGAGATCTTCAAGATGAACTTCACCATAGAAACCCATCAGCAAATGAAAGATGGTTGAACGGTGGCTAATCCCCAAATGCTGTCCCACCACTTCATTACTAGCAATGTCCTAAAAGCTTCCATTGACGAATTGCATAGGTTTCCAACTCAGAATGCCAGAATGGAACTCTTTCAATGGAGCAGATTGCTACAGGTGGAGAGATCATTTGTGAAGGCTGCTGAGTGTGCTCTTTGGCTTCAACCTCAAAATTACAGGCAAGTGGGGCATACTGTTAGCAGAAAGCAGGGAAAACATTTGCCTTTTAAAAATTTACTAAAACCTTTGCTCTCAGCTTTCTTTTTGTTGGAACACCATGGAAGCTGGCCCTTGTACCTCCCACTTGGGTGTTCAGTGAGCCTGCCAGGAAACATCAGGTAACATTTCTCAGGATGTCTTTGGTCTCCTAGGCTATAACAAAGACCTAAATAATCTAAGTTGAGAAGCATCTGGTCTGCTCTTTTCCAGTGCTGTCCTGCCATGAACCGCTGACAGAACCTACCTCTTTGATCCCCACATACATATGAGAACATGAAGGGAACAAAATAAATGCAGGCCATCTCTTCTCTTAAAGCAACTACTGCTCAGTGCTTTGATCATTAATAGTCCTCCTCCAGCAGATCCTAGTGCTGGGAGATAGTTCCAGTAAACACAGCAGAAGTCATGTCTTAAATGTCCATTTGATTTAAAAACAAACAATCCTGCCCCCTAAAATCCCTCCCTTCCCCTCCACCCCAAGGCGATCCAAAGGATTTTCCAAGGGGAAGGGGTTGTTTTTACTAACTGCCTGTTGCTTAGACAAGAAGCAGGATAAGTCACTAACCTTGATATAAAACATATGTTCAAGCTACCACAAGATAAATGATCCACTATTGGAGGCAAAAAAAACCCTTCTCAGACAAGAAAAAAAAAAAGTTTGGTAAAAACTCAAAAGCGAGACTTTTCAAACAGTGATTGACCCCCACACTAATGTGAAGGTAGAACTGTCAAAATAGAGAACAGGGCTGCTTGCAACTCCTACTAAAGAAAGGAGCCCACTCACAAAGATAATCCGGGTAATGCACCTCCTGCGGTGAAAGGACTCTCACAACACAGGTGTTTGAAACGTGAAACTTCCATGAAAAGACAACAGAAGACACTTGAATGCCATACAAGTTTATTAAGAGACAAACATGTTCAACAAACACTTCAAAAATTTATTACGTTCATCCCAAACTCTGTTTCCCAAACCGCATCAGTTTGTTGCTCTAGAGCAGTTGAGCAGAGCCCAGTTGCACTGGCCAATGCAATACCTCGAACTTCAACAATTTTCCCTATGTAAGGATGTGGCTTAACATCATGTACCATATTCTGTGCCATGTCAGCAAGGACAACATTGATTCCAGAAATAAAATTCTATTCCTACCTATGCTCGAAGTATTGCATTTAATAATGTAGATATGGGAAAAAAGCTAAGTATCAATATTTTATCTAAAATTACCAATTTTAAATCAGTTCTGGTAGGCGGGTAGAAGTAATCTTCTTAAGGACAAAAAAAAAAAAAAACAACCACAGATTCTTGCAACTGAAGGTATCTCTTCTGGCAGGTAGGAAAGTTCTGGCCTGCAGTGAATGAATACCAGTGGTCAAGCTGAGGAATTCTGGGGTAAGAGGCAAAAGCAGCTTCTCCACAGAGAGGTTTCAGACTTAGCAAGTATAGCATTTTTTTTATTATTATTACTACATATATATATTTATGTACATATATATATTACTCCACTCTTGTAACCTTTTCTCCCCCATTCTTTCAGTACATCCTTGAACTCTTACTAAGTATCATCTGCTCTACTTGGATAATTCAGCTACCTTTTTTGGAGTAGGTGCTTCTCATCTTCTGCTACCTGACAACCAACCTCCTAGGTTCAAGTTATTTTAAAATATGAATGCCCAAATGCAAGAAACCAGTATAAGAAACAGCAGAATTCATTCTGCAGAATGAGCCAGAGATGACACCAAAACTCATCTCTTTCCTTCTTTAGTGCCTAACCCCATTCCTTACCAAGTCCCAGATCTGACAAGACAGTGATCATTCATGCTTTAGAAAGCAAGTTCTGAGCAAAGCAGCGTAGATTTAGAAAGAGGACAAGGAAGGAGAAGAGTTTTTACCAGGATGAAAAAGCAGAAGAAAGCAAAATGAACAAAGATGGGTACAACTATAATATGTAGGCAGCACAAAGAGACATTTGGGTTTGTTCAGCGTTGTCTTGTCTTTGTGCTCTTCAGCAATTAGCACATCGTGAGAAAAAATATCTTTTACCAATCCCACCAAGCTGATGGAACAGCTGAAGAAGTTCATAGTTTCTGACCTCAGCTGAAGGACTGGTCATGATAGCATAAGACCCATCATGTCTGGTCATCATTTAAATAGAAATAAGCAGAGCCTTGTGAGACAAAACTTGACAATTAAGGAACAAAAAGCTACTTACAAAAAACAAAACAAACAAACAAAACCCCAACAACAATAGTCACAAAAAACCCACAAGCCTAACCTGGTATTAACATTGTGCAGGCATATCATTACAAATATTAAAAACCTACACAGGACTTTAGTAATACCTCTGAATGCCATGCTCCAGTCATATTCCATTTCTAATTACCCTCAGTACCACGGCTGTACAATTCAACAGCACTTCTAACAGCACCAGCACAACACTCCCTTTTATGCAAGGATATAAGGTAGATCAGGAGTTACTTAATGTCTTATTATTTTGTAATAAAATGAGAAAGGTGAAGAGAACTAAAAGCTACTGAAAACCAGAGCTGTGCCAGCAGTTTCCAGTGATGACCTGACATAGTTTTTCCTCCAACTGACATCCAAGTAGTTATGGGGTTTGTATAGTCCAGCCTAGCACTCATTTCACAAATTAATTTTCTGTACCACGTGGTACTCGAGAGACATCTGGAGGATGGAAGAAAATGGTTAAGGAAAATCATTAGCTTATACATTATCATAGCACTTATTTAGGTTTTCTAAATTAAGTATAAACAATTGGAGAAGAGGAAAGCACGGACAGTGTCCTGCATGAGAACTTGGAGGATCATTTTAGAGGGAAAAACAAAAAAGGAAGAACTCAACATGAAACACCAGATATATGGTGAGTGGAGCTGTATAATGAAGTCATGGCATTCCCTGTTTGGAATCTTTTCCTGGATTTCCATTCTCAATAAATCTCCGTAAAAATCTTTATTGTAAGGAAGCAAATTCAACTTGTGTTCCAACAGCCATACTGGAAGCCCTCCCCATTTTACCTACCACCACAACCAGTAGCAAAAAGCTCCACTGGTCAAACAAAGCACTATAATAAACTTGTACTACTATAGCCTTCACAGTGACCTCAGTAACACCCACCCAAACCCATTAAGTTTCATAAATTCACCTGCAAAACACCCAAAAAAAAAAAAAACAAACCACCAAACAAAAAACCCCAAACCACTAATAAACCACTTCCCCTGATCACCAGGTGGGTTTTGCTTCCTTTCCACTAGATTTAGTGGGCAGGAGAAAATAAACAAAAAACCCCAACCATCCAAAAACAATTCTCCCTCATGGTAAGCAAAAGTTGCCTCTAAATACCCCAAGCAAGGTGTTTTAATGCATGAATGACCCTTCCTTTCCTCTTTTTTTTTTTTTTTTGTAAGAGACTTTTCACAGCAGAATAAAATACTAAGAACATTCAGTTTCTTTTAAAGAAAAGTGCTTTCAAATAGACAAAAGAAAGGATGATCAAACAAGAATTGCTATACGTCTAATGCCATTACTTTTAAAAATAGTGACTTTTGGTTTTAGTAAAAGGAGATGGGATATTAAACTCAGCAAAGAAGTCACCCTCAAAAGGTACATAGTGCAAAGGACCACCTTACCACACCAGAATGAACCATCAGCTATTTCACAGTTTAATTCATATAAACTAACTGGTTTCATTCAAGCTGAGTCATAACAAGCCTGCAAAGACTTGAACAGTCTCTGTATTTGGAAACAGAGGTCATTGCTTTGAATGCTCACAAAAAGCCACGTAAGACAGTATGTGGTTTGCCATGACTATGAACATAGCACAACAAGGCAAGAAATTTTTTCTGAGCTTTTTTGGCTTAGAAGTCTTGAAGCAAAACATTCTGGCCAAATCCTTCTTGAGTTTTTTTGACTTTGGATATTTTGCTCTCACCTACATGCTCCATTCCATCCTGCCATTTGAACAGCAATGTTATCGCAAAGCACAGATGCAGCTGACTATCACAGAGATGGGTATTTCTGAGGAAAAGGGAAATAGTATCAGAAAACTGTAAATAAAGAAGGCAGAAGCAAACAGACAGAACTTCCTTTCCCATCTTTCCTGCTCTCTTTGCAGGCCTACCAGAAAACACTCTCTGCTCTGCTGCTTCCCTTCTGTCGATCTCATGGTTGTCTTCACAGGACTTGATAGTATTTCTGTGAGGTAAAGAAAAACACTTTGCACAAAACTGGCTCGCTGGAGTACTAAGACAGAGAAGAGTAAACAGATAGCAATAAAGGAGGAAGAGTTCAATGACTTCAAACAAACAAAAAAATCCAAAGCCCAAAACAATAAAATGAGCAATTTTGAAAATACAGCCCTGTATGTGTGTGCCAGATTTATTAGATAGCAGACTCTTTGGAGCAGGGACCACGCAAGACAAGGTGCTTATTCAGTGCTCAAGTACAAACTTGCCATCAGCTGAAGCTGCCTTTGAACATGACCTCATTGTAAAAACATTACCCTTGATCGCAGTGGTCCTTGAAAACTGCCTCCTGGCTAGTTGATCCTTATTACAGATTGCACAGTAGCCATTAGGTATATTTGCATCTGGGTCTTTAAAAAAAAGAGAGAGAAAGAGAGAGAGAGATACCTGGGGAGTTGCAGAGGGAGAAGTAAAAAAGCACGTCTGAACAGATGATCTTTACAGTTTCCCCCCTCCTGCTGCTAGAAGCTTCCCACTCAGCTTCTGCTCCTATTTGTTCATCTTTCACTGGCAAAAACTACTCTTAACTGTGTTAATTTTCCTTCTTGTGGGTTAATGTTGGGTAACGCACTCGCAATTGCCCACAACTAATAAATTTCCAGTGATTGATTTTACTGCACTCCTGGCAGTATGAAGGGCGCATTTCTTGAACCAGGGTCATTTTAAAGGATTCAAGAAAGTACCTTTAGACATTTTAAGGATTCATTTAAACAGCTGCTTTCTTGGTTCCATGCAGGATTTTGAGCAGGAAGACAGTATCTTCAAAGGGAGGTCACTATCCCCTAGAATATTAAGTGAGAACCATTTCAAGAGTTTGAACAAAGCATGAAGCATGACCTTTTTTCATTTATTTATTTAAGGCTAAACTTGGCAGATATGAAAATATCCAACTATAGTTAGACAGGCATGATCTCAGCCTCTGGCTGTGCAAAGACATCTTAAATCTGTAGGTTCTGTGCAGATCCAGGGGATTTTTGCCAAAATGTTTCCTGAATAAAATTAAATATTCCTTCATGTTAAGCTTTACATTTTTTCTTCCTCCTTCCTTCATAGGCTATTATAATCCCGAATTAAAAATATATAATGCTTTAGGATTAGCAGTGCTTATTCTGCAGTTTCCCAGTCAAAAATGACCACTATAATTCTTTAATGATTAAAAAAAGGTTAAGAGTCACACATCTTCTGCCTTTAAAAACCAGTGAGGCACAGCCTATTCCTAACTACTCTCCATTTACCTGGGAGTAATACAAGGAGAGGGCAAGAAGCCACAGTCCTACCAAGGAAAATCTCAGGAGTACTCAAGGCTCGGGTTAGTGTCACAGAATGAATGGCATCTGTCAAGAGTATCCTGTTATGAAGCTGCATACCAGAAGCCACTTGCATCACTTGCTGCAAAGGCATAGATAAAGGATTACCCAGATGCTTTGGCCCTTCGAAACCCAATAAAAATGCTGTATAAAGCATATATGTGTATAACTACATCAGTCTTTTCCCAGTGTTAATCCACCGCATCCTTGGGTTTAGAAGCTTCACATCTTCATGAAAATCTACTCCAAAGCTGCACATGCAGCATTAGCAGAAGTGTACATTTAGGTTTCTTTGCAAGTAGTAGCTACCACCAGTCAGGACTGTGGCTTTGTATTTCACAGAATATATAGGAAAAGATGACTACCTGTAGCTTTCTCCCTACCTGTGCAGACCAAATGCAGTGGGTTTCTCTTTCCCCCAGATGTGGCAGAGGAAAGTGTGTGGCTAGGTCACAGCTGTCTTCTTGTGTAGTTTTAAAATCTGTGGAGCTATATGCTGCCACTGTTGATGGGCTAACTGTAGGCCTTTTATCTAGCCAAATGTTTGTGTCCCATGTGCACCTTCAACTCCCTGCTGAAATCTCAGCATGTGGTTCTTGCATACAGCACTGAAATCCCAAGTATTTTCAAACATCCCATGATAAGGTAAGCATATACAGTTTGAAACTAACAGGCCATGGAAATCAAAGGACAAGTGGTATAATAATGACCAACGTTCAGATAGGACCTTCTGTAGAAAAGTACCTAGATCTTAAGAATTAGCCTGTTTCAGGTGCCATGATGAGAATCCAATGCAATACATGTGATCTGCCTCAAAACCCTAGACAGGCCACAGCACTGTCTGCTGGAATCAGAAGTTCCATTGCTGCAGTTCTTCACACACTGTAAAGAGAACAAAACCAAACAAAAAATCCACCATCATCCCTAAAACAGTGAAGGCAAGGGCCTTGAGTTAACCAATGCAAAAACTGACCTGCGCAACATTTCTTGCATTTTCAAGAAGGTACTGAGCTTCATAAGAAGCCCAGCCTTCCCTACACTGAGGAAGTGTACAGAGCAGGGAGAACTGTCCACAGCTCCCTCCACACAACTGAGGACACTTTTCATGCCCTCCAGGCACATTCAGCTGTTAGTTACCACTGCCCAGACAAGCCATGATGCGACTCCGTGAGCCCATTATTGGTTTGACCTTGAAAGAGACTAGACCCACTCATGCAGTCTTATATAGATGGAAAAAAAAACAGTGGAAAAGCAGGAGGAAGGCTACTTACTTAATTGTTTCTTGACGGCCTCTAGGTGTGAGTGCTCCTAGTCCCATTTCTGGCAAGGTCACACGAAGTTGAAGCCATCTGTAACTTATTTAATTTTTTTCCCAAAGACAGGTGGAGAACTTGCATGGGCAGTTAAAACAGAGACCTACCATCTGATCTTACTCATCTGCAATCCTTAGTTACAAAACATAACATTAGAAAGTGATTAACAATATACAGAGCAGATCTGCAAAGTCTGAAAAATAATTATAGACAGCATAAGCCCATCTTGGCTGTATCCATGCTAAAGGACATACGACAGAAAAATAATGCAGGCAAATAAAAACTAAAAGTGAAAAATAAATCACATTTTCCATGGGCAATGTCTAGAAAGCTAACCTGATCACAAACAGAACAGAACAGTCAATTTACTTATCCTTCATAGATATTAATTTGTTATGCTAACCTAACAGCTACATAAAGATTAAGACAATTGCATAAAAATGATTATGAAAAAAGGGCTATTCCTAAGGATAGTGTTCTTCTGACATTTAGCCTATGGTCACGCAGAGGTTGCTTTCTCCAGGTGCTTTCACATCTTCACTCTGACATTTTTCTGCCTTCATCTCTAAACTTAAGTAAGTCTTCCCTTCAAGGCTGGATGTCTATTAGTGCTTTCCAAGTGCAATCCAAGGATTATCTTGGTTTCCTCTCTCATTTCTTGTAATTACCATTTCATACTGCTATCATCTATGAATCCTCCACCTATGATTTGTATTGTACTGGTTTTCACTTTTAATTTTGCTGTATTATGTTTGGGCCCAACACTAACTGAAAAACAATGTACAAATCAATCTTATTACTAACTGTCCCTCAGCTGAGATACGGTACTCAGCTAAAACAGTGTGGATAGCTTTAATACAGTTTGACACCTGAAACACAGCTGCTCATTCCACATGTTAGCAGACATAGTAGGAATAAGCTTAGGAACACAAGCTCAATTGCCCCATGTGTGGGCACACCTTAAATGTCAACATTATTTGCCATTACACCATGACTGAAGTGATAAACACACAAACCAACTGTATTCTAACTCATCAAAGCCAGACAGCATCTCTCTTCTCCTCCTCCAGCATAAAGCCACAACTGTTGCTCACTGAGTTGCCAAGGTTTCTGCATTATCACTAGTAACTTAAAAACAGGATTATGCCCAAATAGTATAAAAACTTTAAGGCCACAGGGTAAAAATGCAAAGTGACTTCATTAATAAACAAGTAGAGTCTCTGTTTTTGCATCTTAACACCACAATGCCTTTAAAAAATAAATACATCTGCATTTTCATGTCACTTGGCTTGTGCAACTCTTGTCCTTCCTGTGCAGAAGCACTGGACTCAGATATGTTCAGAAACCTTGGCGAAGTGGTATCATCAATAAAACGCAGCCTCCTGCCAGCACTGCGTGATCGGGTGAACATGGGCACCGTAACAGGGAGACCGGGACTCTCCCTCATGCATTTCATAGTAAGGGTACATACACATTCCTTGGCTGCTCAGGAATAGGGAAGCAGCTTCGTTTATTTGTTTGTTTACAGAAAGAGGAAAGTGGCTAAGGAAAACAAACAGAAACAATACAACACATTGTTAGTAAATCCAGGAGGCTCACACAGATTTTCATTCTCCCAGAAATTAAAGGAAACCTGAAGGTTTTACATTTTCAATTTCACTTCCTATATAATCCTCTCATCTTTGTGACTGCCCTCCCTATTTAGCTTTTTCTGCAAGTTTTAGAAAGCATCCTAAATCAAGAGCCTTTCTTCTCTGTCAGCCAGGGTCTCAAGTACCCAGACAGCACCTCTAGAAGTCAGGGGAGCACCTGAGGCCAGGTGAGGGCCGGGCTCCCAAAGACCAGTCCTGGTCCCCTCAGGCTCATTGTGCAGCCAGGAAGATGTCTCCATTGAAGATCTTTTTCAGAGCCACTCTCTCCCCATCGACTCCCTAGGTAGGGAGACAGCAACCACTAGGTATGGACTCAGCCAACTGCACAGCTTGACCCCATTTTGAACAGTAGTTGCTACCTTGAATTAACACTTACTGGTACAGTGCAATATCACCGTCCGCACACTGGGGCCAGCCAGGAGGATGGACTAACATCTTGCACTCACAGCACCATCATCACAGTAGCTATCCTGCAGCTTCATGGAGCTCAAAACAGAGTCTCAAATAGTTATCACAAAGCTTCAAGAGATGTTTTTCCTGGAAAGGCTGGTTATTTAACCAAAGCCCCATTTTTAAAAGTCACTCAGACTTCTCCACTGCTTTTAGCTGAAATTTCAATTCCTGACTCACTGGGCATTTTTTATAGCATTACCATACGTGCTACATGACCAGCATAACTGAAATATCTAAGTGCCCACAAATAACTAAAAAGTCATCTCCATTTTTTAAAAGTTTGGATGAATTTATTTATAGGTCAAGCCAGCAATTCACCCAAAGTCACACTCTCCAACCAAAGCCACTATGTCAAGTACTTAAAATATCACCCCCTTTCCCTATTGCTCTGCCTCATGACATCGGTTGGGATAGCTTTTCCCCCCCCCCTGAAACGCAGACAGTGACCTCACATCTTGTTAGCAGCAGCTCAAGACCAAGCTGTACTAGGCAGTACTGCACTGCTGGACAGAAAAGTCCTCTCCTACATGGAAACACCAACTCAGCAAAAGGCTCAAGCGTTAGCCTTTGTATTTTACTTCAGGCAAGGCTCATAAACTCATACCTGGGCACACACTAACATACCTTTCTAAAACAAATGGGTATAGAAAAGCTCCTCAACAGTCTTTATGAGACAGTGGGTGGGAAGGCAAGTCAGCAACAACACTCGAGGAAGATATTTTTTCCAGGGAGAGCTTACAACACTATTTCACAGCATATATACCTTGTCCCTGCTCTCTCTTCCCAAACATTCTGAATTCTCCTTAGCTTTACATCTCTCCAGCATTGTCAGTTTGCAGCTTCACATACACTGAAGTGGGTTGGCAAAACTGTCTCCCTTTTCATCATGTTGAATTTGATCCTCTGAACCCAAAAGTTAGACCCCATCTATTGTTCACAGCATCTGGAAAGCAGATCCTTGACTGTCTCAGGATAAAGAGATCAAAAATCAAAATCCAACCCAGGAAAGTATCAGTAACCATTGAGCTAATCAGCTTTGGAAAGCATGGCTGCTTTTCCATTAACAACGCTCTTAAAAAGCTGTTGACACATTTCTTTTTCTTTTTGGTGACACAAACTTCTTCCTCTGAACAGAGTCAAAAGGATCACTTTTTTTTTGTGCTGTGGCAGTATCAGCACAAAACCCAAGTTGTACAATAATTCCCTTCTCTTTCCCATGCTCTCACAAACACATAAGCCTCTGTTGCTAAACACCTTAACTCCAAACAGCCACATCTTCCAGAGTGGGATCCAGAGACAGAGAGGGCTTGATTGTTTCAGGGATTAGAAGCTAAGCGGAAAGAAAAGAATGGCCAGAACACAGAGGATGGAGAAAAGTAAATACAGGAGAAACTGAAGCCTCAAATTGCACACACAAGGGAAGAAACGCTTTGTTTTTCCACCTATACCAGAGAAACACGAAGATCAACAACAGTTTGCAGAGCTCAAAGAAATCCCAATAGTCACTTGCATGATAAAACAACAAACAGTGTAAAGACTGTAACTTTAGTTGCATTGATGAAGACCAAGTATAAGGGGAAAACTGTCATTCAGAAGCTGGGTTCTATTCTGATTTCTATTACATCAACATAAGCCTTGAATAACAGGACAGAATGTGGTTTCCTGTGTCTGATGGTCCCAAACTAAGATTTAATAATAATCAATAACTTAATACCAAAGTTCAAGACAAACATGAACGCTAAGCACTCACACAAATCATCTAGTATTAGTCAGAGAGAATAGTTTAGCATAAACCGCTCCCCCTAGTAATTACTAGGGAAGTATCCTTTGCATACAAGGGACCCTCAAGAGGGCTTTGGTTAATAACAACTAAGACCCTCAAAATCCTGCAAACACTTCCTTATGCACATGATTAACTTTTATGCACATGGCCAGTCCCATCGAATTCAAAGAAAGTAATCACATCTTAAAAGTTACTCTTGGGCAGACAGGAGTTCAACTTTGTGTCTGTAAGAGTTTTGCAACAGTTCTCTCTTTAGAGACCAATTTTGTAAAGCACAGAACACTCTCAACTATCACTCATATTTGTGACAATGGAGACCATTCAGCACTCTGAACAACCGGACTGCAAGGGAGGTGGAAGAAGAAATGTGTTTATCTTCATACGCAATCCAAATAGAGAAAGAGCAGCCCAATGAGAATTTAGAGATTCTTCCTTCCCTGAATCCATCATGCTCAAAATGCAAGAAAATTTCCAAAATACTATATAGTACTGTATCTGGGAACTACTAGAAAACTGTGAGCAGCATTATTGAATAATTTAGGCACAACGTTATGTTGCATTTGGTCCTGAGAAGTGTCCACATTTTGTTTGTTTTTAAACCAACAGCCTCCATTTTCACATCTTCCACGCTAGCTTTCAACACATTCATAGAAAACAGCGACTCACAGAAAAGAGGATCCTTCTTCAATTTTTTTGTGCTAGAATTTTGAGCAAAAGGGGTTATCACCAGAAGGGAAGACCTCTTTTTCAAATGCAGTTGAAAAATATCTTTGCCATTTGACTTGCACTGAAGCCTGAAAGATGTGGTCAAAAGGCAGGAGTCATCTGCTGGAATACAGTTGTCTACATCCATGCTAGATGTTTGTACCACCTTTATATTCAACTGGCAGAAACAGCACTTCTCAGATCCGATTCTGCTGACTAAATGTAGACTTCCACTTCAGGAAGAGATTAATTGCTCCCTAGAAATGTTCTGCTTCCTGACTATAAAGGGAGTCCAGAGAGCTGCGTTTCAGCAGGCAGATCCCACCTTTTCCATGCTGGCGATTGCCCTGAATGACCGTATCTGGTTTCTCTGTTAAGACCCTATCAGCTTTGCTGGAGTTTCTGCCACTTAGACTGGTACAAGTGGGACAGTGCAGTTACCCTAGGCTCCCTGCACAGTCAACGGAAAGAAGGGGGCACCTCTGAGAGGCAATTCAGCTCATGTAAAAATCTGAATTCTCCCCAGAAATGCAACTGTCTCCACAGATTAGGGGAACGAGCCTCAGGAGCTCACCTCTTAATAAAGTGAAGCAGTGAAGTGCCTCATGTTAGACAGACAGGTTCAGGCTCTCACTGTTGAGAAGGTGGGAGATGCTGACTACTCTCATACCTCCTGTCCACACCAGTGAGGCTCGAAATGTAGAGCATCAGGCCCCATAATAAGAGGCAAGGCTACAGTGGACTACAGAGTCCTTCATAAAATACTTTGAAGGAGACTGAAAACAAAACCACACCAGGGAAGTTTGAAAAAATCTGTATCGTGGCCTACATAGTGTCTGTCCACCCACAGCTTTGCCAAGCGAGGATAAACAAGAGCTGAATGAAAACTCCGCAAGCGCACACTTCAGTTGGCCAAATATCCAACACAGTCTGGAGTAGCTAAGAATTTAAACCTTAAGAGAGTGCAGACTAAAACAGAAGTGCAGACCCTCAAAAGGGTCTGAGATTCGTCTGTTAGCGACACATGCCCTCAGCTGACCAGGTGACACAGAGACGTAAGATGGCAGACCTGGATCCAGGCTCTCGCATGCTCATGCTTCTGTCACCGAAAGAAGTCACCTCATTAGCAGAGGACAGCAGGGCTTCTGCATTCGACTTCTGCAGGAACACAGGATTTGGCAGCCTCCAGAAATCTGAGCTCTGTACTTTTCTTCCTTTCGTTTACTAATGCCCATTTCCCCTTCCCCGCCTCCCTGCTCCCAATGCACACACGTTTTAACGCTAAAACCCAGAAGTTACATGGCTTTTCCATACTTCTGGGCAAACATTACACACTCTCCCTCCAAACTAGCAAGTATGCCTTCTCCACAGAGGTAGCAAACCTGCTGTAAGAGCACAGTGCCTCACAGAGAAATACTTCAGATTAATAAAAAAAAAATTACCTGTACACCTCATGCCTTAAGAAAGCTTCACATCCACCATCTCACACAAAAATACACTCCCTACAACATTGTGATACATTGCACATTCTTAATGGTTTCTACAGTTACGTAGTCACAGACAATGTAATTAACAAGCAACATTCCTTCCTGTAAAATAGGAGGGAGAAAATAAACAGAATAAAAGTTCACAAAAATAAATTTGAGCTCAGAAATAAAACTACATTTTTAATTTAATTTCATCATTTACTGTGTCAAAGATGACACAAGCCTGGATTACCTAGGTGCAAGCACAGGTTTTCAATCAGTTTGATTTACAAAATACCTTCTTGTGTCCCCTTACAAGGAAAATGATACCTTATTTACTCTCTTTAAATACACATCAATGCCTTATTAAATATTATTTTACTTTGCATTTAATTTTTGTACACACTGAAATCAAGAAAAAACAATCCTGTTTTAAAGTTATATTTTGTTTTCTGTTTCTTGTTACATAACCAGAAGTGTTATAGGAAATACTATTGTGGAGTTTAAAAAAAAAAAAAAGGCATAAAAAAAAAGAAAACCAGGCGCACATCACTGCATCACAATAATGTGCAAGGTGCTCCTACACCCACTATTGGCATAGATTTACATTCAAATTATATGTAATCTATAGCCAACTTGCAGGTCTGTGCTGAATGCCCTTTCTGTGTTTAACCTCCTCCATTGCTGACAAAGAGGTAAGATTTTCCAGGTTAGTAACAGCAAAATTCCACATTGCAAAAACATCGAATGCTGTCATGCAAATAAAGTCATTCATAGGGTCTGAAAACGTCCCTCCCATGTCAAGACTGGTCTTAAGCAGAGAAATGACAATAAAATATGAACGTGGATCCTATTTTCTTGTGGGAGAGCCAAGCAATTTAAAACCAACAACGACATAAACCCTAAACCATATCTTTTGAGAGGGATGGTGAATCACTACCAGTGCTCCTTTCTAATGAAACCAGAAGAGCACACCAGCCACTGTGCTGGAGACATTTCCTTGCAAAAAGCAAAAACATCCATGGTGGCGAGTGAATTTCACGATCTGGGTGACTTGTGACATTATGATCCTTCACATCCTTTACAAAAAGGGCCACAGACTCCATGTTGGAGAACACACTCATTCCATCCCTCTCTGCTCTGGGCACACCTGCCCAGGCAACAGCACCGCATTTCTGAATTCGAGCACACACAGAGACACATTCACATCGTCATCTGAACCCACCACACACCCACCATCTCCCACCGTAGCCTCCAGAGCCATTCGCAACAGCCTGAAACACTGCGCTGAAACCAACCGGTATTTTCCTCTCCTCCCTGCATTACAGCCACAAGCCCAGAGCCCTGTAGCTCAGCTTGGTTCATCTGGGCCCACTTAGTTAAAACAAACACAAAGGAAGGGAACCCACTGGGCTGGCTGAACAACAACAAGAAATTCAGCTGCAGAACTCCCTCACACTTGTGTGCATAGCTGATTTTACACCACTCAGCTGCTACATTGATATTATCTTGTCAAAAAGTACAGAGCAGCTTTCACCACAAATACTTGGAGCTCAAAAATTACAGCAAAGCACCAAGGCTGAGGAAAAACCAACTTTAGCTGGATGCAAAGTGCACTGCAAGTGCAGTGTTTGAAGCCTCAACATGACGCAATCGAAATCGCACCAGGGACGGGGGCTTGCTGAAGGAAACTGGACCCACGCAAAACCGCAACGTATATATTAGGTGCCTATAGCTCATTTGCTGCCCAATCTAGGAGCTCCCTGCAAACAGAGATTTACACAAGCTACAAATCAATGAGGCAGTGTGGCTATGCCCATGCCAGTGACGAACTGCAGCGGGGATGGGAGCCTGGACCGCTCAGCAGACCCCTCGCCCCCCTCGGCCACCCTCCCACACCCCCTTCCCTCTCCCCTTCCCCTTGCCCCCCTTAACCCTTCCCCTCTCAGAAGTTCGGTGTCGGTGCGGTGGGGACAGCCCTGCAGTTTCGAGCCCGGCGGTGGGAGCAGCCTGGCCTAAACGCCAAAGTCACCCCAGCGCCGGTGGGCTGCGGGAGGCCAGCCAGGCTGACGCGCCCCTGCGGTGGGCTCCCGGCTGCCAACCGCCCGGCCACCTGCAGGCCTCCGCCGCCCTACCTTGCTCCTCGCCGGCCCCAAAGCAGGCTCTGGGGTCCTCGGGGGGGAGCCGGGCTCCACCACCCTCCAGGGCTTTGCGTTTCTTCGACATCTGGTCGGTGTTTGGGAGTTGAGTTTCTCCTCTCTCTCTCCGGGGAGATGAGTGTATGTGGAGAGAGAGGGAGAGTGTGAGGGAGAGAGACACGGGGAGGGAGAGAGAGAGATTGAAAGAAATCGCTGCTTAAAGAGAGGGGAAGAGACTTTGGAGTGGCTGGAGAGCAAGTAGGAGGCAGGGACTAAGTGGAGAAATCCTACAAATCACAATCCCATCAATTCAGCCCCATGTCTAAAGGGGCTGTTGAGGTCTCCCCCTTCCCTGCTCATTCATCTGAGTGTGTGAGTGAAAATTAAAGAGAGAGGCAACAGTCCTCTGTTGTTTTTCCAAATGTTAGCGGGTGGTGCTTTTTT
>JAVJGI010000062.1:39581330-39630764 GCA_035590275.1 Ibycter americanus | reverse complement strand
GTGCCCGCCGCGGCGGTTGCTGCCGTCAGAGCCGCCTGCGTCAATGCTGCCTCAGTGACACGCACCGGGGCTCTGCGCTCCCCCGCCCCCAGCCGCCTCCTCCTTTCTCCCGGGTCTTTTTCTTTTTTTTTCCTCTCGTTTTTTTCCTCAATGAGACGCATTAATGGGATGATTTTTTTTTTTTTTTTTTTTTTTTATGATCCTTCATATACCAGGCCGGCTGGCGGGTGCTGCTGGCGCGTTTACGGTTAACGGTTTCTTTGTGTGGGGGGTGGGGGTGGCCTGTCCACCTCTCCCCCCTCCCCCCCTTTTTTTTATTTTCTAAAATAATCATTTTGGTGAATAATTACCAATTAATTAATTTATTTCACGCAGGCCCCGTGTCACAAGCAGACGTGGGTACCCTCAGGTAGCGACCGTGCCTCCCCCACCGCGGTGCCCCTGTCGCCGCGGCGCTGAGGGGGGCTGGGGGTGGCAGGCCCTCGCCACCGGGCTCTCGGCTTGCTGTGTTCTGATGGATTTCCCCCTCTCCCAGAAAAGCAACCTTTCTTTTCTTTTTTTTCCCCCCTCTTTCTAATAGCCTACGCATTCAGTGGTTTTGCATTATTTGCACACCCACCGTTATTTCTCTGCTTCCCTTCCCATTGTTCGTGTCTGTCGTGTGTGTCCCCCTCCCTGTCCCATCAATCATCAAGTCCTGGGCTGTAAAGAATGATGGTTCATGAAATGGTTGTGCTGTGCATGTCCTCAGCTGCACGAGTAACCCCAGCCTCCCGCCTGCGCTCTTCTCCTGCTCACCAAGGTCAGAAGGAAGTCTTGAGGGCACAGTTAAACCCACAGCCGCATTTATTTACATTTTCTTCCCAGCTGTCTCCTTCCACCCTTTTTCTTTTCCTTGGGAGAATTTGATGGCGAAGCTCCCTGAATTTTTGTGGGGTCAGGCCTTGCCCTACTTCAGAACATATCCATGCTTAGCTCGGCAGAGAGGACAATGTCCCGGTCCTATTAAAGTCAATGGGAATCGGTGAATTCAAGCGTCACTGGATTTGGCTGGCAGACTGCACAGCCACGCTCTGGCCAAACCCTGCCCCATTTCAGTTCAGCTTAACTGCAGCAGTGCCAAGCTGCTGCCAAGCTGTCTCCTGCTGCTGGCGCAGCGCTGCCCTCCCATACAGGAATCCTTGGTGACGTTGAGCAGCTGGAACGGATCCTGCACCTCCCTGCTGCTGCCACGCAAGGAACCCGAAACTAGCTTCCACCTCCTGGCACCTCCCCAGCAGATAAAGGTCCTTCGAGGTCGAGGATTGGCTGGATAAATTAAGGCAGCCTAAAGACTATATTAATTTAGTCTGCAAATGAGCCTGGTGCCAATCCAGTCCCAGTGGTATGAGGCACAGCCATTTTTACATCCTCCCAGCTGCACCTACCCCTGCTCCCCTCCAGCTCAGGACTGGCTGTATTAAGAATTATATGGTAGAAAATCTTTTTTTCTGTTGATGCATAAAGCAACAGTTTCAGAAGCAGTCTAGTTCTGGAACATCAACTACTTGGAATAACCACTTTGCTTCAAAATACAAGTAAAAAAGATATAAAAGGGCAAGCAATTAGACCACAAACTAGATTTCTGAAGAGAAAAAGGAATCTAACAACTGAGTAACTTGTGCACAGCAAGGGCTTCACTGTGCATTTGAAACTTACTGTTATTTGCGTTTTTTACATAAAAAAGGGAAACATAAACCCGGTATCATAAAACCAGTGCTGGATGGCAATAGGGTTCCTTACAACAACAGGAATGCACTTACACATTTTAGTACCCAGCTTATGCATAAACCTGCATTTACATTACCTCTTTGTTCAGCTATATTTTACTTAATTGTGTCAGTGGGGATTCTCCTCAATAAATATCCGTTTAACAGATAGGCCAGAAAGCCACTCGGGACAGAGGTTTTCAGGGAATCAACCAAGCCCAGGCTCGCCATATCGGGTATGATTCAAGCATGTGAGTGGCTCAGAAATCTGCCCTAGTCAAAGGACATGTGAGGAAAGGCAGGCACGTGTTCCAAAAGGATCCTGCTGAGTCCCAGGAATAGCAAACAGCCAGCCCTTACCTGTGGTCATTTACATTCTACCACTGTGACTGCGCTTTCATATTTTTTTTACTATTTTATTTCAGTGTGGCAAAACCAACCTCGGCATTCGTTCATGTGTGTTTTTCGTGTTGTGAATGATGCAACTCTCTGTATCCAAGCACATTAAATGGAAGATGGGGCAACTACCATGCACTAGTACATATTAATAAAAGTGACTTCACTGTTTATTTCCCCACATTAAAAGCTGGCCTTGTGAGAGCAAGGGTAGCAGTTGCCAGTGTATGCCATACAATACTGAAGGCGGATGGATGCCCACGGAGCAGGGAGTGGCCTGCTGTCTATGCAGAAACTGTCACTCTTTCCTGTCAGTATGGTGGAGGGGAGCGGTGCCTGCCTAATGGACCAGGGGGTAGCTCCCTGCTTTTGCATGAAATGCAGCACTGCACTCACTGGATCTGCCTTTGGAGAAGCAGGGTTGAAACAAGTCAATCTTTGCTCTGCCTTGGGAGTTGCTCCAAGTCTTTGGCTGCAGACTGCAGTGCTAAATTGAGACCATTATTTTGCATTGAGCTATTTTCATCCCAAAGTGCTTTAAAGGCTTAGCAGATATATACAGGCTATGGTGCTATATGCACAGGAATCACTCCAGCCACTAATGAAATGCAGCCACCTATTAACCAGAGCCGTGTGATGCCTGGTCCCTGGGCGTGATGACTGCCAGAAGATTTTGTTTTATCCAGCTGAGTCGAGTCTGGTTTTTGGTTAGTGGAATACTTCATGCCATTTGAAAAGGAAAACTGGCAGGATCTTTACATACAGCGTTGAAATAGGTATAGACAGTTACACTCAGCACTGGAATTTGAAGTGCCACCACTGAGACAAGACCTTTTCTGGAGTCTTGCTTTGTTCCACCACCCACATTCAATATTAATTATCAAAACAGTCCTCCCTCCATTCAGTGGTGCAGTGAGCTGAGCATGAATACCTGGAACCTTTCACCATGGAGTCGTTATATCAAAGGCCTGTAGGGCTAGATGTGGACAAGACACCATGGTGCTTTGGTGGTCTATAGACAATGAATAAATAGTTTCGCTGCAGTGTCTCATGGACAGGTACCTGTAAAGGTAAAGCACCACAGCCACCTCCACAACTGGCTTTAACTCACACTTGACTGTTCTGTCTAGAAAAGGCAAGATCACTGAATTACTGCATATTTGCCATGATAGAAAATTAATTTTAAAATGCAAGAAGTGCAATAGAATATAAACTGTATGCCTAAAATGAGCGATACAATATCCGCTCAGTACTGTACATACACCTTTGTATAGATTGCATGCACTGCATCCAATAAGCATGCTTCCCTGTCTCTAGTTAGGGTAAAGAGGGAGTTGTGTGGTGAAAGACGTAATTTGTACATTAGGAAGTCTCTGTTGCCAGATCAGCAGCAGCAGCACTGACGTCTGTACTCTCTCGCTTTGTTCCTGCTGCTATAAATCAAAATGACTACAGTCCAAATGCCTCACTTGTTTAACTATAAATGCACTGCTAGTCAGAAAAATCCACACCAGGAGGGATCTAGATAATCTGCATATACTTTAAACTGATTAAATAGGGAAAGTCAAAAAAAGGACAATAGCGTTTATAAATCTATGGTTTCAACAGCAACAACAACAACTTTTAAAGGGTGGAATCCAACAGAGCTATAAAAATTCTGTGTCTACAGGCACTGATGTCTTTGCTAAATGAACTATCAAATTTGCCTTTCTTAATGTGCATTGGGATTATATTTTTTCCCCCAGATTAATGTAACCTCTTTAGAAGCCTGTTTTCCCCTGTGTCCTCAATGTGTTTTCCTGCCTGTGTAAACTACTGGAAGCAAATTAAAACAGAGTAGATGAAGTGGGTCAGGTTTTATGTGCCTGTGTATTTATAATAATAAATACAAACATATATAGCTGAGGTTGACTCCCATTTATTTGGAATTTTAGAAAGCTAAATATCTCCTCTGCAGATGAAATGAGCCCTCAAAGCCTAAAATACTGCTTACATCCCTTCCAAGTTCTAAAAGAGGACTCAGTTACATAAAAATGATGGTGCCAATGCCTGCTGCTAACCTGTTGGCTGGGGGAGAACAGGGGAACTCTCCTCCTAACACCTACTGAGAGCCTGGAATCATTATAGAAAAACGCAGCACAATTTCTTGACTAAATGGAAAGGGAATGGGAGAAATTAAGAAGGTAACCTTCCAATACCAACATTAGCTCAGCTGAGCTGCAAATCCTGTGTATTGGGCGGCACAGCCAGAAATACGTTGAGCTGTACTTCTGAAGAGGAAATAACAGGATCAGAGAACAGCAGGTGAGTACATTGTCAACACCATGCTGACGTTGCTGTTGGAGCTACTGCGTTACAGTTCGCAAGACCATCAGATTTTTACAGTAAGGCATTCAAAGAGTATCAAAGCAAAAAGTCTGAAGATCCTTGTTTCATGGAGGCTGTCTTGTTAGGCCTTGGCTAATGAATTTGCAGCCAGATGTTTGTTTTAAGATCTGATCCAAAATGCACTGAAGTCAATGGAAAGTCCATTGGAAGTTCCAGATTACTGGAAAAAAGCTACTGTAGAGCCAATATTTTTTAAAAGATAATAAAAAAATAAACAGGATGTAGTCATTGGTCATTCAGCTTGGCAATGATCCTAGGCAAAACTGTAGAAGAGCAAAGGAGCAGACACAGGGTCATCAATTATGTGCCACTGAAGTTGTCATAATTGTCATGTGAATGTGTAGAGATTATAACAAATGGAAAATAACTGGATTTATCTTACACCTCTCTAATTGCTGGCCAACCTAGCTAGTATTCTCTCTCATTTGTCATTGATTAAGAGCATGTGCACGTGGTTACTGTAGCTCAACTGGCACAACCACAATGTTTTAGGATGTGGTAACTTATGTAAAAATAAAGGAGTAACATGATCAATGCCAGTTACCATAGTTTTTTTAGAAACAGCCTAACCAGCCTCCAACAATACTTGATTTTTTTTTGTTTTGTTTTCTTTCAGTTTATAAATGCATCTGTTGAAAAAGAACCATCTTGAGGTAACAAGCTTCTGTAAGTCTTTTGGATTCAGTTCCATGTGACGCTGACTAAAAAAAAAAATTCGCTCTAAGCAATAAGCAGTATAACACGTATTAAAGAGTCAGACTGGGATCCAGTGTCTGAAAAATGAAGCTAAACAAAATCTGTGTTTTGGAGTAACTAATTAACTGTTGCAACTGCTTCCCTAGGACACAATTCACTGTCTGGAGTCTTTAACTCCCGACTGGTTGGGTATCTTTCTAGAGGTTATAATCTTGCCACAGAAGTTTCTAGTTAAGATTCTCTAGGCCCTGCTACTTGGGAAGTCAGACAGTTATTCTAATGGTCCTTCTCTGAATACACAGCACCTTGATAACTGGTGAACTGTGAGCGTAGGTTAGCCTACTCTTACACCTCTTAGGCAAGGTTTCCCTTGCGCAAAGTTCATTTCTTCTTTTGCATACATTTGCATCTATATTATTTGCATGCAGATCTTAAAAATAACTCTAACAAATCATGCAATATCTTGGTATCACAAGGAGGCTGTAGGTTGTTGGACAGAAGATCAAATTTACAGGAGAAGAGAGAGAAAACAACATAAATTCTGGGGGTGGGTGGGGGGCTTAACCTTGGTTTGGTGCAGTCGTCTCTCACATCTTTTTCCTAATCCAGTAGATGGAATTAAACTGAACAGATACCCATACAAAATCTGGTGAGAACTGCAGTAGAGTGGAGACATCTAGCTGCCTTCTGTCTACCAACAGCATCTGTGAACGGAAAATCCTGGCTCTGGGGACAGTCTATAGATACCAACTTCTTTAGGAGAAAGCAAACAAGCCTGCCCTTGCTGAGAGGGAACATAAAACTGGGATGGAGAGGAGATTATACATACTGTTTACATTTCCTCTTGTTCTCTCTGGAGCCTTCCTGAACAAAAGCTTATTTCCTTTAATTCCTTAAGTTTGGTTTCTTAAGGGAGCTTTTTATTTTGGCAGTTTTGGTTACCTGGTCTTAAAAAGAAGCTATGGATGTGCAAATTACCATGAGAAACAATGCTGAAAATACCTCCTTGATCCAGAACTGAAGAGGACTGAAGTGCACTGATGGAGATAGTGTGAATAAGCCTGATCGCCATTGTTCAGGCTGCACCCCATCCCTGATTAGAAAGTCTAAAAAAGGGGCAGCATGTCATTACTGTGGTATACTCTCCCTTGCATTGTAAGCAGACCCACTTCCAACCTGCCTCTACATCTCCAGAGGCCCAGCAAATGCATAGGCTTCATGGCAAGGTGGGACTGCATGCAGCATGTCACACTTGCAGCTCCACAATGGGAGACTGAGCAAGCTGCATGGTGCCTTGCTCTGTTGAGGTACTTTTGGGGTTCTGTCCATGAACCACAGCCTGCTGAATGACCACATCCACATGCGTGAGCATACATTTAAACACACCATCAGCTCAGGGACTGACGACTAAGACAACTTGCTGCATCTGTACTTGAGGGTTTCAAAACATCAGGTGTGCCCTCTATTTTGCATGGCCCCCAGCTCCTGCAGGCAGTAGTCACAGCCTCTGGGACTGCACAATCAGCAGCAGGATATTGCAGTAAGGCTACAGCCTTGTTCCTTCAGCTTCTCAGCACGTCTTCCAATGTCAGCCTGCGCCTGCTCTCAGTGCACATAAACATATGCACGTGCTAGCTCCAGCAGTAACCAAACTTTCTATGCTCACAAATTCTGGCTCTACAGATGGGGAACTATCCAAAATTGCAGTTGGAGCCCAGCTGTTCCCTACCATCACCCGATAAACAAAGGCCACATAACTCTGCGTATGCGCTTCTTCAAGAGAGACAAGATCTGGGAAGCTCCAAACAGGTTTTGCGTAAGAAAGTACAGGGATTATACTAGTTACAACTATCTAATCACAACAAAATAATCCCTGTGACTGTGGAGGTGAGGCCAGTATTCAGATAATGACGTGCATCTAGAATGAAATAGGAGATTTAGGACATCAGGACAAAGGAAGGATAATAAGAATACTGGCCCAAGCTCAAATACTAATGCATACCGAACATTAATGCACCCCAAACAACAGCCGCTTCAGAGGAGTGGTTGTGATTTTCCTAAGGAAGAGATATCACAGGCAGAAGGAAATCTGCAGTGTTATTTTTTGGTAGATGAGGAGGTAGCTAGTGTTCCAAGGCCCATATCTATGTCAGAGACAACATTATGTCCACAGTTCAGACTAAGGCAGGCACGTCTAGCTTAAAACGAGTTGAGTTTGCAGTCACCTCTGACTATGTAAGCAGCAAGGTCACAGGTGCACAAGTAAGTATGTTTCTCCTCTAGAGAGGTCCCTTGAGAATGAGTTTGAGGGTACCCTTGTGGCATCATATCAAGCAAGGAAGCTTGCACTGCAGCATCCGCTGCTTTTTCTGTTGAAGGAAGACTTCAGCCCTCAGGGAAGTTAATTTAGCTGCTGTCCTCCCCTTCTCCTTTCCTCCTTGTGTCAGCCCAAGAGCAACAAGAGAGCCAAATGAGATCTACCAGCTCATTCAGTCTTTCTAAACTGATGATTGGCCACAACTTTCTGGCTTGTGCCCTGAGCCCATGAGATCTTCAAATGTCTCCCCGAGTCTCAGAGTGGTCTGAAAACACTTAGCTTCCAAGATCAAGTGTATTCATTGTAATATAAATGATGCTTAACACGTTTAACCAGGGCTAAATTTATCAAAAGAAATCATGAAGTGAGCTAACCATGAAGGTCATTATTCTGGAAGGGAAATTTGAACATAAGGATCAAACTTTACCTGGAAAATTTAAGTTGTACATTTCTCTCGACAGTTAGGGCAACAAGAAATTGAGGCATGTATTTTCAAGAAAGCTGTGGAGAGAAACACTTTGTAGAGGATTCTCACCTTTCTGTTTACGGGTGCCAATGTAAGCAACTGTGTGGTTTGCCAGTGAAAGAAAGATAAATGAAAATTTGAGTTCAAGCCTCACTTGTAAGGAGGCCTCATATTGCCATGATTCGTTTTGGCAGCCCACCAAACCTGAGAGAAACTCAATGGACCAGCATAATCCCTGATCACTGAAGTTAATTGAGGTTGAGTCACACCTGGAACAATCTTGCCCATTCATTCATTAACAAGAGGAGACCAAAACCACTGTATAGGTTTTTTCTGCTCTGTAGTGCAAGATGTGCTAAGACATTTCTGACTTAAAAGCACAGGCCTTCCTTCTGTTCTCTCTAGAGGAGAAAATGCAATATTATAGGAAATTCAGATCTAGGCAGTCAAGTTATCCTAAAATCTCAAAGTTGATATACTACCTTGCCACATGCAAGTCCATCAAAGTCTATTGTGCTATGAATGAATCTTCACCACCTGACTGAATTCACAGTAACTTTTTCCTGTACCTGCTGTACTGCACTGTGACAATTAAGGGTGCTTAAGTTTGGTCTAGTGTAACACAGTACTGTAACGGGGACAAAGCCCATGGTAGCAACAGGAGAGTGTTGGAATCATGTTCTACCACTGCCTTGACTTTGACTCAGTACTTGTGCCTGCAGGATACTTTGCTTATTGCCTTGAAAATGCCATTACCAGTGAAGGATTCCATATAAAAAACTCTTGGAAAATGAAATTAAGGAAGTTTTTTCGTGCTGCGTATGAAAACAGCATTCAGCCTTATGCATGAAATTTCTTTGAGTATCTTAAGTTTCCAAAGAACAGCTTTATTATTTTCATGGCAGTAAGCCCCTAAGATGGAGTTACAAATCTACCTCACATTTTGTCCCAACTATATGTATTAGGCTCATGTTCTTCCTAATCTTGGATATTATGGTAGTTATTCAGTCATCTCAATTAAGAAATTGCTTTATAAACCAGTTCTGAGCTAGCTCCAATTTTGGAAGATACTGTTGATTACAGACTTCCCAAGGAGATATTTGCCTTGGGTTCTTGACTGTCATGGAAAAGAGCCACCAGGCTGGGACTTCACCTCAACAATGTAACTCCCCTATTATCAGTGATGCAGTGTGCTAGTGCCTTTGAAATAACTCATTTTGGTGTTTTACTGAAGCTAGGAACACAAAAATAGGAGCATTTATCCCTGAGTTTTAGCACTGTTTGTTTTTAAAAATAAAATAAAAATCTGTGTTCCAGAAAGGCTTTTGGAACAACCAAAGCAAAGACCAAGCCTAAATGATCCATCCCAGGTTTTACTCCATACTTGACTGCTTCTGGAACAGGACATTTTAGGTGTTTTGTCAATTCCCTGTAGATATCCGGCCAGGATGTATGTATTGAATAAAAAAACCAAACCTTCAACTTACTTGCTGCAGCAAAGTACTTCGGTTAGCCCTTTACCTGAAGTAATAAAAGCAACCCATTATCTGGGTTGAAATGCAACTCATTCTTCTTTCAAAAGCTTGACATTTACAGTAGAGGAACTCTTAAATATATAAACATTTCCCACTTTTTACTACTAATCTCCTAATTCACTTCAACCACAAGTGGTTTTAAATAGCCAATAGATCTTCAGAATCACTTTTATTTGCACTTCTGGAATACTCATCTAATGTCCTAATATATCTACAGTAAGGGAATGTGTCCCGAATATAGTCTACGAAAAATTAATTAAAATAGGAAAATATTTGGAACTGTTCTAGTAAGATTTATATATGAAAGCTGTTTCTGTGGGCAGGAGTAACTGTCGTACTCAGGACTTGAAAACCATCTTAAGAGTATTTACAACTAACTGGAATCAAGATTTTTCAGAAGAAAAGCAATGATGACAGAGTCAGGAAAGTTATCTGCCACCTGTTTGTTTAAATGAAGACTATTTCCTTCCATAACAGGCTTAGATGGATACCTCATTATGGCATTAGGAAACACTGTACTTTGCTGACGCTCTAATTCCCGTAGGATGTAGACAGAGGAAAAATAGTGACTATCACATGCTTTCACAGAAATATCCATGCATATTGGAAGACCAGCACAGTGGCTGATAAACATCTCTGTTGTTAGAGCCCACATTTTGCATGTCAAGAATATGCAGCAGAGAAAGAGCCAAAAAGTTGCTATTAGAGCCAATTAGGAGCTAGAATTCCAGTCTTATAGAAAACCCTCATACATATTTTTGTCCCATATTACGACAGACAATTACAACTTCAGATTTCTCACAAACCAGTATTGAAAGCAGTCAGCTAAAAGAGCAAACTAGCACATTCTGTTCCATTTCATTTTAATACCATTGATCAGTTGGGGCTTGGTGGGAACAGCAGTTTGGGTGCCTTTAACACTTTTTTCTTCTACAGCCCATGCCCCAGCTACATCCTTCCTCATGTGCTGTAGCAGCCTGTGCCTGCAACAGGAGAGCTGGTGAGCCCCATGCAGGGTTGGGGGGGGGGGGAGAAGCGGGGAGCTGGAGGAAGGGGGGCTACCAGTTGCAATAGAAATCAATTAGCACACAAGAGGTTAATTACAAGCCCACAAGCATTCAGTTAATACTCAGGTAGACTGCCTGCACTACCTGTCTACATACTCACCCTGCGTATTGCCAGTGTCTAAGTTTTATTGCCAGATTAGCTCGAACAACAGGGTTTTAGAACTGAGTTATGATTATAGCAAGGTGGAGGGAGTGTCAAAAAGTGGAAATATGTCACTTACTGTATTCTTGTCTCAAAACCTGATGGCTTACCGCCCTGAAAGGAGGCAAAGGAGCCGGCAACAAACAAAATCTTCCATTGTGAAAGGACTGACAAGTCTAATAGTCATTTCTGCTTCAGAAATTTTTAAAATGCAGTATGTGAAAATATGCTGACCCTTGGGAAATAAGTGGGGCTGTTAAAAATAAATAGGTTCCAGCTTTTCAGGAAGAGCAGATTCACTACAGTGACGTAAAAACACCCAGCAGTTTGTCCCAGCCATTTCCCATGAGACACTGCTGATTTAGGAAGAAACAGCAGCTCACACAACTGCCTGGAAATTGAAATGCCAGGATGTTACTTCTTGAATCTTATTTTTTCCACAGTTCACCTCTGACACAGTGACAGTACTTGCACAGTCTCTCCATACCCTCAGAAAGACCCTTCAAAGACTTTTTTTTTTTTAAATTTAATCTTCACAGAACATCCCAGTATGTCTCAAGATACATTACGAGATCCTAATAGTCTTAGGAATATCGTCTTATTATTGGGCAAAGTTTTATTTTAGAAATAAAATGAACAATATGAAATATTTTAAGGTTTTTAATTTTATGTTGGAAGGGATAGTGCATCCCAAGTACATTTTGGGTGTTGTGTCCACGTACTTGCCAGAAAAGGACCAGTGTTGTGGTGTGAGACCTTGGTGCACAGAGGTGCAGCATGTGGTCAGCCTGGACCAAGGCACAGACAGATCAAAAAGCAAGTGCTAAAACAGAAGTTTCCCTCTGAGTGGAATTACTGATTTACAGCCATTTCTACCAGTTACAGCAGACTATTTCTGTGATACTATAGCTGCAGGCTTGGTAGCGACAAATAACATTTCTTCATTTCAGAGCATACATGTGCGTCTTTAATTCAAAGTGGTGTGTTTCAGGTCCATGTGGAAACTGCCAGGGTGGAGTATTAAGTCATTTTAGTTAGAAAGATAGTTCCTTCAGTAAACATTTCATGATCCATCTGTTTTCTCTCTTTTTAATTCATCAGGATGTAGTTCCTTTACTTATCCTTCTTAGATTTCCACTCACTTTTTTCCTCCAAAATCCTGTTAAATCCTAACCAATGCTTTCCATAAGACAGAACGCACGAATTAGTGTTTGTTTAAAAAAAGGAGTGTAGGGATTACATGCTGGAACAGATTCTTTGTACATAATCACTTCAACACGTGTCTTTCCACCCCACTTACAGTAAGACTGCAAGTCATGTAAACAACTCTATGATGAAGAAAATTGCTGGTTGACTTGTTGTACATCTGCTCCAAGAGAATGAAGGAAGAATATTTTTATATATCTAAAATAATGAAATTCTATAGAAAATATAAACCTATACAAATATATGTCCAGAAACTGAAGGAAAACAGTATCAATAGGTTCTTGTTGATAGATAAGGAGTCAGATAAGTAACATCAGGCAAGATCCATCACCTTACTATTTGTCCTGAACAGTATACCCCCATTGCTAGACCAGCAGTAGAAACACATTTCACAGATCAAGACCTTTCAAAGAAAATAGTTTCTCTTCAGGGAATATTTGGTGGCAACATCCAGTAGGAATAAGCCACAATCAAAAACTCAGAGACATATGGAAGTTGCACACTTGTGAAGAGAAACTCTGGAGCCTGTAATTTTTGCAGAACAGGGGTTACACAGTCAAGTGAGTCGTCATACATCAGGGAACAGGAGGGAGCAACAACTGGACAAGATCCTGTGTTTTCTACCCAAAACCCTTCCCTTGACCAATTCATCATCACCTGAAACCTTCCCTTATCAGACCCCTTCATCAAAAAATGGGAGCCCCTTAAACACAAATCCAGTCATCCCAGTTGAAGGGAGGTTGATATTATCTGCAATGATTTCAAAGGCTTGTGGTCCTAAAAGAATAAGCAAGAAGCCCTCAGGTGAAACCAAACACAATAGAAAGGCCATCAGAGTCTTACTGTTAGCTTCAGTGTGGCCAAGACTTTTTTTGCTGTTATTTCAGAGCTTAAGTGCTACTTGAACAGCGAGAGGAGTGCAGCTCTGTGCACAGCCAGAAGTAGCAAAGCAGGCACAGCAAATGACTGAGCAACCGAAGAAGTCAGAGGAGCAATGCATCTCCACACCCAGGCTCGTTAAGAAGCTGTTCTGCAAACAGGACAGCTAGCAAAGCCTGGTTTCCTGCTGGCACGCTGCAAGCATTACTTCTCAACCACCTTTCCTGGCGACATCCCAGGTTCCTCCAGCATCCACCCAGCACCCTGTGGAGTAAGAGGCAGCCCATGCTGTGTTCAGTCATCTTCTAGGCGACCAGCAAGCTGACCAGCCTGCTGCCACACAGGGTGCTGAGCTGTCCCTGCTCTTCTGCCAGAGGGGCAGTAGCAGCAGCTTCTTCCTCAACTCTGTTCCCAGTATCTTGCAAACCAGTGGGAGTTTAACGATCATTGAAACCCTCTTTCAAAGTTGGTGGAAATTGAGTAGCAGGACTAAAAGCTATGGGAGGGAAAGGAATGGGGACGGATAAACAGACAGTGAGCTTACATACGTCTTGTTTTCTTAGTAGTTCAGGCTAAAAAGGAACATTTTGTATATACATCTATAAAGGGTGGGTAACTGGCAAGATTCTCAGTATCAAAAGAAGCTTGGCCCTGTCTCAAGAAACCAACAGTCTATTTGAAGTTAGCTGGTGTGTTTTTTCTCTGGTAATGACTTTAACAGTGTTCTTACTTTTACTAGCCACACTGGGCACTAGTCCATCATACAGACTGAAGCTCTCAGTTCTCCAAGTAACTCTGCAAACCCAATAAGATTACCCACTGAATTCAACCAGAGATGTTGCATTCCTTCCTGACATGACCCTGTTGCTGGCAAGAGGGGGAAGACTAATCTGAGTCAGAACAATCTTCTCAGCAAAGAGAGAAAATTGCTCACAATTTGAAAGTGTCCATGTTTTGCCCTGCTTCAGGTGGAGACAGTCCAAATCTGCCAGAATGGCCATTAATTGGAGCAATTCTACTGTAAGGGGCTTTCTGGTGCTAGATGCCAAAGAAAAATGTTTTCCAGGCCTTCAACACAGCTGGAGCATTGAGCTTTGAGAAGTCTGGCTTTGATTCACAAGAGGGTGTAAATGTCACAACATTCACTACTGGGGCCCCTAGCCTTTTTGATAAATTACTGGCTCATCAAATCTCTAAACTTAGAGGTAGGGGGCAAATAAGTGAGTCTGGGATTTATTACTAAATTGGAATAAAAAAAAATAGTTTGAGGATGAATGCACCACTTCTTTTCTTAATTTTGAGAAGTTTACTTCTCGGGATTGCTTTAGATTAAATATATTCCTGAAACAAAAATCCCAAACTTTGAATACAAAATTCAGTCCTTTCCAGAATTATTTATGACTTTTTTTTTGAGAGGATAGAAGCCATTCATCACATTGAACGTGACTTTATGGCTAATTTTGATTGACCTGATCTGCTATAGCATGCAAAAGTCTCTCTGCCATAACAAAGAGATGTGAATGGGGTCAGACCTCCTAAACAAATGAGTACTTGCTCATCCCCAATAGTTACTTCTTTTGAAGTTATTAGGATTAGGAATAACTGGATGCCAAACCTGCATAGTCTATTCACTTTATCACAGAGGCAAGAAATCAGAGTTCACCATCCCTTACAACAATTTAGCCTCCCCACACCCCAAATGAGGTGAAGGTTCAGAGTTGTAACTGTCAAGTTTTCCTGCCTTGGTCCAGAAATTATGATGCAAGTTGTACTCCTTACTCTGTCACTGAGGGTACATACAAGCTTTATTTAACTTTTATGCCCAGCTTCCATGTTTGTAAAAGTTGGTGTCACTCCTTTTTAAAGGCCCTTGCTCAACAACACTCAGAACAGTGTTGGATAAAAAGACTCAAAATCAGTCTTCTACCTCAGTTTATCATCTGCTTTAAACTTACCACTAAGTCTAAAATAGCCCTTAGAAGTTTGTCTTTTTCTATTTACATTTTATAGATGATACACTGAACCATTTACTTAACAAAACAAATTTTAACAGAGTCCTCATTAAAGAAATGGCATGCACAGTGGTTACATAAAACATAATAGTTTCATTTCAGCCTCCCCATCTCTGGGTAAAATTGAAACTTCCAAGTTGCCTGCAATATTTTACATAAAGGGCACTCAGAAAGTGCAAGATCTGCTCTATTGTGTTACAATTGCAGTGTGATCCAGCTCAGTTTTCATTCTGTATTATGTTGTCAATGAATCTGCCTTACAGAACCTTATAGTGGCCTTCCAGTAGCTAAAGGGGACCTACAAGAAAGCTGGAGGGGCTTTTTACAAGAGCAGGTAGTGAAAAGACAAAGGGTAACAGTTTTAAGCTGAAAGAGGTTTAGATTAGATAGAAGGAAGAAATTCTTTACTCTGAGGGTGGTGAAGCACTGGAGCAGATTGCCCAGAGAAGCTGTGGATGCCCCATCCCTGGAAGTGTCCAAGGCCAGGCTGGATGGGGCTTTGAGCAGCCTGGTCTAGTGGAAAGCGTCTCTGCCCATGGCAGGGGGATTGGAACTAGGTGATCTTTATGGTCCCTTCCAACCCAAACCATTCTATGAAATATGACTGCTTTCTCTTCAGAATAAGTATTACACAAAGTCACTGGTGTCTATTTGGAATGTAGTATGAAGAGAGTTACATTTACAATTAAAGAACTTAATTGCTTCCCTACATCAGACCCATCAGCTTCTGAGGGGAAGCAAGAAAAACTTCAAGAAGTTGCTTCGTAACTGTTTATTAACTGGATTTTTGACACCAGTTAGCATGTAGCTCTTGTCCCATCCAAAACACTCTGAGTTTTCAAATCTCAGCTTTGTAAAACCCAATAGGAGAAAGAAAAAAAAAGGATATTTTAAGGTTCGTTTAAAGTCTAGTTAGGAGTGAAAGATTAGCCTATGGCACAGGAAGCAAGCCTGTTAAATCTTACTTCAAGATGCAAAAATTAATGTATTTAGCTCTGTGGTTCTGTTATTGAGTCCTCATGGGTAACAGAGATGATGGTCATCAGATGAACACACATAGTAAAGTGAATTCCGTCAGGATACCACAAAGCAATTGACCTAATTTTACAGTCAATGCAGGCCAGCGCTGACTGTAAAAAAAAAAAGTGAAGAGCAACCATGCAGAAAGATAAAGTCCAAAGTGTACTGTGTTTTTCTAAGCTATATTCTCACATAAGTAAGCACACAGCTCGTCTGGTACTAGTGAACGACCACAGATCCAACTTTGTACCTCTTACAAGGCAGGTTTGGTTTTATGCCATTTCATACAGTCTCCTTTTACAGTTATGGTCTCCTTTTAAATTGCTGGCAGTTTCTTGCCTTCAAAGAGATAGCTGCTCTTGTTCTCCCACCTAAAATCCCAGCCAGATCTGATATCTAGACACACACATCGCTACAGTACTGAACTTACAAGTCAGCCCTGAAATGCAACAAGGGTGGGTATTACAGACCACCTTGAAATAGTGAGTTTTCATAGATGTAAATGGAGGAGCCTTAAGCTATGCCTAGACACAACTTTATCAATCCTCCTTCAAGAATATCAGCAATTACAGAAGCATCTAAGAATGTTTCTTGCATGTTTGTTCGTTTTATTTGCAATTAAATAGACTTCTAAGAAGTACAGAAATATTTAATTCAGCTTACCTACCTGCTGAAGGTACTATCATTGTACTATCATTAACTGATTTGTCATTAATCACCTCACTGTCGGAAAGCAGTGAAGGATAAACCCCTCCTGCATCACCCAGTAGGATCGAATTCTGTCTGAAAACAGAACTGCTGACTCGATTGCAATCCTGCCTGGAAGCCTCAGTCCTGGATCAGGCACCCATCAGCTAGGTGTCCTTCAAACAGCACAGATGGCTGAGAACAGTTTACTGGGGAAGTTTAATTCACAAAATCTATACTCTGATGTTAATAATCTATATAAAGACTATACAGCTCCTGTTGCTATGATAGATAACCTACCAAAAACCGGCCAAAAGTCAGTAGCAGGCCAAAACTGCAGCCAGCCAGCTCAGACCACAGAATAGTTCAGTATAGTGAGACCCGTTTCCTCACACTTCAGCGTGGCTGTGGGGTTGCTGGTCATTGCTATTACAACACAGTTGATTATTTTATCACCAGTGTGCACAGCAGAAACATCAAGCTGAAGTGTCTGTTGGTTCTAACAAAGTGATTGACAGACGAATGCCATGGCAAGATGGCTTACAACCATGACCGCTGTGATAGTGAGTGGAAATTGCAAAGCTTGGTGCCACATGGGTTGCATTACCCCCAGCCAAGAAAGTGAAAGGGAAAGAGAAGCTTTTCTCTCACTGCTTGCAAAAGTTTCAGCTGCCTTGAGTTATCAAAACCATAGCCTATGATTTCCTGGCCAAAGCATGAAACACTTTCCTACTGTTTTCAAAACCTGTACAATCTTTCTGGTGTACCTCAGTGGCACAAAAGCCCTGCCTGTAACCCATTGAAATCAGACTACTAGAGCCCGTTTGAGTAAAATCACAGAAGGCAAACACCTCTTGCACAAATGAGGAAGGGGTTGTACAATGAGGTTCTAGGTGCTGCACAGAATGTAGGATTTGCCTGTAAAAATTCCTAGGCTAACAAACGTTTTTTGGTCCCAGCTGTTGAGACTGACCCAACTAAAACATTTCCGCAAACTTTTTAATCCAATATCTCCCTAGAGACAAGAGCACTCAAGCACATCAAGGTATTGTTCTGTGAGGGTACTCTAAAGCAGTATCTCTATATTTTGCTCCTATTTTGCTTTCCTAGGCATCAGCTGTTGGTTACAGTTAGAAACACAATAGATCTAGGTCTAACTCAGTGTGTATTTTTCTAGCACACCCCTAAAAGTTGTGCATCTACACACAGCTAGGTAATTTAATTCAGGGTGTCAACAGACGCGCTAGTCTCTTAAGAATGACTCAGGAAGTGCATATACAGAGTAGTGAGTTACTGGACCTCCCCATAGTGAATGCCATGGTATATATCTAGATTCTTTCTGGACCTAACAACTGTATTGACCCACCGTGTAGGCACTTCCAGCTGTCTGACATCCAAAGCAGCAAGTGCTTTCCTGGGATTCTGCATTCATCTCAGCTAGTCTTGGTTTTGTTGAAACAGCAGCTAAACCTGACTTTAGCATGACAGCCTCACGATTAAAGCACTTGACTGGGTGTTTCCAGGGCTGAATACATATTTTAAGCTGCAGAAATAACCCTGGAAATTACCACTGACACTAGGCTACAGAGTTATGTGCTTTTGCTTGGCCATCATTTGATCTCATTGCTTCTTTGCAGCAAAACTAGTCCAGAGTCCAGGTCCAGCCTGGACAGTTTCCCAGTTTGTGAATTAGGGATGTTGCTGGAAATTTGGAGATAGACTGCAGAAATAGCTGAACCCATAGCTATCACTTCCTAGGGAGGAGCTGCAAGTAGCTGCCAAGCCACTATGTAAGAGGTGAACATTGCTTCTTTCTCTGCCTTTTTGAATGAGTAGCATGGGCAGCTGTTTTTTCTGTTCTTAGGTGTGCTCTGAGCATATCGAGGGGAGCCAGCACCTCAGGAGCTTTCAGTCACACACACTACCTCGACTGTGGGTTATAAAGACACCCAGGTTGTCACAGGGGACCCACTTCCCTACGCTTGGCTACTTGGGTGTGTGTTTGCACATCCAACTTTATGTGCACAACTTTTGGGCCAAACAGGAAGGAACTTCATTAGTTTTACACATCTCTAGCTAGGCAGCCATTAAGTGTGGACTGTCTAGCTTGTTGTCTTTGATCTAGGCAACTAAATAGCACTGGAATCCTGCTTTTGGTGTCAAAAGAAGCATTCAGAATCTTACTCCAGGAATCTTGAATTAACGGTGCTTTTCCATTTCCTGTAAACTCACTTTGTAGAATCTATCACTGGAGAGGAAGATTTTAAGGCAAGAATATGTTTCTGTTAACTTCAACATACAGTCACTTGGAAATTGGCCAATAGCTATTCTTATTTATTTCCACTTACTGACACGCTGAAATATCACTAGGACTGATTATTCAATAGATGAATAAGATGCTAAGTGCTTAGGCCTTATCCTACTGCACAAAAATCACAGAACTGCTGAGTTGGGGAGTAAGTTTGGAGATCATCTAGTTCATCCTCCCCTGCTCAAAGCAGGGTCAGCTACAGCAAACTGGTCAGGACTGGTTTTGAATATTTCTACAGAGACTGTATGACGTCTCTGGGCAACTTGTTCCACTGCTTGACCACCCTGACCATAAAAAAAAAAAAAAAAAAAAAAAAAAAAAAAAAGATTTATTATGTTTAAATGAAATACTTTGTATTTCAATTTGTGCTCTCTGCCTCCTGACTTCTGGATTTTCTTTCAGATAAGTAAATTCAACAAGTCAAAGCTTGCATCTAACAAAAAATCCTGCCTATTCCTCCTATGGGTCTTGACACCGGAGACGTGAGTATTAGAAAGATAATGGAAGTTATGCACAACAACACTGCAGAAAACATATTATCCCTTGAGAAATGTGCACCTTCCCTCCCAGGGCACTGTTGCAGAACTGTCATGACCTGCACACAACAACTAAATCCAGCCCCACCTCTGACAGGCTTTTCACATTTGAGTGACAGTTGTCCATGCATCAAAAGATAAACCAAAGCCATGCTTTCTACAGCCCCCCCTTAACTTAGTGGGTGTGTAAAAGTGCCTCCTTCTGAACAGGACAAAGCCCTTTACTCCACAACAGTATGGCAAGACTTGAATTTTCGAGATTCCCAGGATCTAGAGATTCTGCACATAAATGGGTACCAAAATTGTAAGCCACAATATGCAAAACATTAGTGTTACTTTCAGGTGTTTTTAATGCTGGAAACTCTTCTAAGTTACAATAAGAACTTCCCTAGGCAAGGATCCAGCAGCAGGGAGAGCTTGAACGACATTTTATAACTCATTTTATACATCAGCAGAACAGCTTCTCATCAACAAAAACTCCTGCTTACTTATGGAACTTCTACCAGATTTCCTCTGGCAATGCAGTTACAGTCCCTGAAGCATATTCCAGCATTTTTGTCATCTGATCAGCCCTGCATAATTTACTTGATAGCAGCTGCGTGTGCTTTCTTCATACTTTTCCCCCTAGTGCATTAATACTTTCATTTTTTTGAAAGCTTTCCAGGGATTGTGAAAAATGTCTTTTGTTTCTTCCTTTTCTTACACTCCTCCCACACAGTAACGCCAGCTTAGGCTTTCGCCTAAGGAAAACCATCCAAGATGCACCTTTAAAAGACAAGAAGCAATTCTGCAACTTTGTTAAGATCTAGGAAAAAAAAGGATACTTGCCACTGCTGTGAGAGACCTGAGCTTAGTTTATGCTCTGCCACAAGCTTCTAGTTTAACCTCAGCTGGACTCACCTAGCGTCTTGTCCAATTTTTCTGGAGAGGTATTGGGAGAATAAAATACCTGAAAAAAGATGTATTGGGCAAAGCCATGTCACATCACAAGCATTTTCCTACTATAACAGCGCATTTTTGAGAATCAATTCCCAAGCTTTTTACAAAAAGATACTAGAAGATGACAATAAAATAGACTTCTCTCAAGAAAGCAAATTCAGACTTAAAATGGCAGCTGGCATTATGCAGATATATATTTTAGTGATGCTCAGACTGGAAAAAAATTAGGGAAGAACAGCAGTGGAAATGAGCACATCACCTGTAGAGTTATGTTCAGTAAGAGCCTCTTTCTCATAGAGGTTACACAGCTGGTGACTGAGATAAAGCACAAAGAACATCACAAACAGCATGCATCTTGCATGGAAGAGTCACCAGATTGTAATATGGGCTATTCCTGCAATTGTTGTACATGATGAGTTCTCCAAATCATGTTACAGTTTATTAACCAGAGAGGAAGGAGAACAATGGAAAAATTGTTAATTTGTGACCCAAATTCCTTACAGTTTTTAAACCACTTTCCCCTTGAACAGAGTATCTGAAAGCAATATCCTGGCATGAGTTTAATCAAATTTAAAGTAACACGGGCTAATCTTCTGAGGCCTGTTATGTCTGTGAAAAGTTATTTCTTTCCTTAAGCCCTGCTTCCCTTCTGGAAGTCTGTTAGTCATGAAATAAGCAAGCAGTGGTGTCTGAGGCAGTAAATACAGCAGTCACCCCCACCCCCAACCTCTGTTTGCTGCTTCCCTGAAGAATACAACATCAAATTCCACTAATGAAACAACTCTTTTTTCCCCCTCAGAGATAAAGGATAATGAACAAGAGAATGGTTAACAGTGGTAGTAACCATCATAACGGACAGGCATTACAAGGTTTTGGCAGTCATTTTCAAACGCTGGAACCAGAAACCGAGCATTTAATATGATCTGAGGAGTCCAGTTTGAAGCACCACTCTCCCTCTTGTTTTTTTAAGAAACATTTTCCTTAGCACATGAATCCAGTGCTGATAATGCATCTGGATTTCTGGTTGTTAACTGAAATTTCAGGGAAGTCCCTAAAAATAAAAACACACCTTCTTCTGCTTCCATTTTTTTTTTTTTTTTTTTGTCTCCTTACCCACAGAGCAGTATCTGGTTTCTTTCTTTCCACTCTTTTCAGTCCTAAAACAGTCAGTCTCACCAGCAGAACTTGTCTTTAGTTTCTGTGCTTTTCCTTCCGGGAAGGAAGGCTGGGTCCCATTAAGCCTTTCCAGCGCTGGAGCAACCAGGTGTTCCACTGGGTGCTCCCTGCATTCCCATTAAAACTCTCCCATGCCCCAAGGCTCAGTAAGACACAGCAGCCAACTGCCAAATGCTGCTGGTTTAACAGTTTTCAAACTTAAGAAACAACCTGTATCTTAGGTCTAAGACTGCATCCCAGTACTATCAAATTCTCCTCTTTTAGTGTGATTACTGAAGAATGTACCTCAGAGCTCAGAAGCAGCTTAATTAAGAGCCATGGAGATGTATCTATGTGCGTGAAAGAAGACATGACTGTCATCCTCCATATGTTAAGTTTACAGGACTCCTCATGCTCCATATTCCACCTTAATCCAAATGTGTGTGTGTGTGTGGCAGGGGGTGGGGAGGAAGACAAGGCTGGCAAGGGCCTGCCACAACCTTGAGGATAATTTAGCACACACACACACAAAAAACAAACACCAAAACACCCTTCCACTTTTTGAACCCATCATAGCTCCAGACTCAAAGCCATTTATTTTTTTTTTTGTGCAGAGAGCTTCTCACTGCTTTCCATGACAGGTCCCAACACAGAAGAGATATTTAAAAAAAAAAAAAAAAAAAAAAAAAAATCAGTCCCCTGGGGAACAGGGAAGTTGGTTTCCAATTCCTTCTCTCAACCGCTATCAGTGCAATGGAACTTTCTGCACGTGTAGTTTTCCCTTGTCAGAAGTTTCCTTTATTCTTTCAGCTCCAATTTCTGGGATTTCTGGGCTGTTATTTTCCCCCTAGGCATGATACTATTCAAGCATCTCCTTTCCTCTCCCATTCCTTTGCATCCTGCTGAGAATATTGCAGGAAGAATTATAGCCAATTCATTTGCCTGCCTGCCAATTAGAAGTATACTATGTCAGAGTCAAATGAGTAAATACCAATAAACAATACGACAGCTATCCAGCCCATTTGACCCTCTGACAGTTTTTAGTGCTTTCCACTTTATTAAAATGAAGTATTAATAGAACAGATATGTTTCACAAGACACAGCTCTATAGCACTGTGAACCACAGAGCTGATTTTTATAGCCAGAAAAACAGATTCTTTAACATGCTGCTTTATGCCAGACACTGTTATATTGCAAAGTATTGAGGGCATTTATTCTAGCATTCCAGTAATAAAATAATCACACTGGTGAGCAGATATCCTCCTAACTCACTGTCTTCTTAATATTTGTTTATGAATATTTTGGAACAGGAACCAGTTCATATTATTTGAACAACATTGCAAGCTCCGAGGTCTAGATTTGAGTAGCCAGGTTCTCTTGTAAAACACAGTAGTTTAACAAACACTTTTAAAGTCAACAGATGCCTTCAACATAAAGAGAAGGAACAAGTCTCTCCTCCAAAGAGTTAGCAATTGAAGACCCCAACTCTATATTGTACATGGTGCCAGGGAAGTTTTGCTTGCCCAGAAACACTGTTATTTGAAGAAGAGGCAACATGGGCACAGAGGACAACCACACACTTCTCTGTGGGGTGCTGGAGCATAAACAGACTACAACTTGGAAGAGGCAAGCAGTCAGACATATGGTCTCATGAAAAAGATATATCTCATGCCATGGGTATGTTTAATACAAGGTAACAATTTGACATAATTCACAATCAAGCAAGTTAAAACTATTCAGTGTGCTTATATTAAATATGTAATACAAATTTGTAGGTTTAGAAACTGTTCATTTGAATACTGTGATTTTCTTCTGCAGGCAAATAACCTTATGCTGCATCCATTTCTTTTTCATTAAAAAAACCACTTCAGCAATGATTTCCAGCTTGCACGCATTTGAATGTCCACACTTCAAATACGAATAGCTGAATTCCTGGTGAAGGGCCAACCACAGCTCTAAGCTCTGCAACAGAGCACGAAGCAAGAAAGATACCAGCACTCCAAAGCACAAACACTCACTCTCAAACCAGGGCTGTATAACAGAAGAGTCTCTTTGCAGCAGTAAAACCAGGCAAGTTTTAATATGTGCTGGCAAGAGTCAATAACAAGTTCGAAGCCTAATGTGAACAAGGCGCAGTACTAAAGGATGCTTCGTGAGTTTACAGCAAATGACGGACCACTCTTTTCTGTCAGAGTTAAACTACAGCAAGTCACCAAGTCAGAGCATCTTGCTGCTCCTTGCCTGTAAGCTTTCAGATAAAGGAAAACAGTTTCTCCTACCCCCATTCTTCTGGGAAGCACATGCAACTTCTGCCATTAGTATTTCTATTCATGTAGGATGCTAATACTGACTCACTACCAAAAGATCAAAGTTTACCTACAGAAACATTGTGCCTATCCTTCTAATTCTCTCCTTTAAAGACCCTTGACTTTTTTTATATATTTTTTTTTTTACCTGAAAAAGCTTGTCTTGTGCTGTGGGGGACACAAAACCACACAGTATTTCCATGCCAGCTATTCTTCAGAAATTGTGCCAAGAGCTTTCTCCCTTACATACACATTGCTGGAGCCATACTTTCAAACAGCTATTTTGAAGCAGCATGTCCTGTAGCCATACACCCCCAGAAAGCAGAGCTCATCATTGCCCAACACTTAAGCAAAGCATAGCTTTATGTCCCAGCTCAGCCATCCTTTCAAATGAAACCCTAGTATAAGTAGTTATTCCTTAACAAGGCACAAAATCAATATTTCCCCACAATTAATAGAGGAAAAACATGTGGTTAACAGACTTCCCTAATGAAATGGACAAAACACTATATTCAGAGTACTAAATAGATTTAACTTACACTTGTGAAAAAAGTTCCAAACCACGATTCTCCCTGGAATAGTGATACATGTTGCAAAACTTCCATTTCATCGTGGTGTACATGTTAAAGAGATTAAAACAAGTCACACACTAGGTAAACCATGACTGCCTCACTGTGGATTAAAACAATGCTTGCTTCCAATAGAGTGTTATTATTACTAAAATACTAGCTTTTTCTTCATCCCTTAAAAAAAAAAAAAGACATTTTGTTCAGGTGAAAATCTAAGGTATCTCTGAACATACTATCGCAATATTTGTGTTGGCTGACAAACAGCTTGCACTAGGCAAGGCTGAATAGTCAGTTGATCTTGGCTGAAACCACAGCCATGCATGTCAAGCATATCTTGAAGCTTGCTTTTTTGCTACACGTCAGTTTATTATCAGATTTCTTCAAAACTCTCAATAGCTTTGCAAAAAGCTCTATTTTAACACTGATTGAATACTGGGCATTACATAACCATTTACTTTCAGATATGTTTAAAACCTATCTGGTGACTTTATTGCTATACCTGAGTTCACATTTCCTTCCTCCGAATTTTCTTATGAACTTCTCTTCCTTGGAAGCACAGGCTGGCTGAGCTCCAGCTTTGACTTTCCAGAGGATTTGCTTAAATAAGTACTAGTTTGCACCTGATCAGATGGACAGCAACAAACCAGATTTTATTTTCACAAGAGAATGACATTCTAGCTCTCAGAGCATGACCTTTGCGCATCTTGGGACCCATTGCTTACCACATGTAGATCCTTTGAACTTGGTTCAGTTAAAAGAAAAGTTAAACTGGAGTTGCTATTCCACAGACTTTTATTTCCAGATCTATTACCGCAGCCTCTGTAGCATCCCAGGCTGCATACAGTAAAATCAATGCTTCTGCAAAGCAAGGACATAGTCTTATACAGAGGACACTGGTACCTTGTGACATACTGAACACTTTGTATTTTCTGTTGAACCTCAGCATTGTGGCTGGGTGTTGTTTAGTTACTTTGGTGACTTCATACATGATTCCAAAAGAATCATGCAGGCTATTGTACTGTTAAACACATACCTTTGGCAATTTATGTGTATGGCTTCTGCATGGAGACATAACCTGGTTACAGGATGCAGTATTTACCTGGCTGGATCAACAGCTAGAGCTACTGGTTGTCAGAGTAATGTATCTGGTTAATGATAGATTACTTCTGCTGATATACAGATCATGTTGCTCAATAAAAAAAAAAAATAAAAATCCATCAACTTTTATATGGTATCTGTATCAATAAAACTGAGATATCTTATTTCTTCTTCTATTATCACATTATTTTCTAGAACTTCCTTTAGACACAGGTCCCACTGCATTAAACAGCCAGGATTTGTGCTCTTTCATTTGGGGAACTGTGCTTGTGAACCTATTTTTTTGTTCAGTTTTGGAATGTAAGAATCCCCTATGGAAGGGAGAATCCAAACCAAGCAAAACTGCAGTAGAAACTATCCATGAAATATTTTATTTTGAGCATTTCTATTCAAAATTTAGCAGTTGTATCTAAGCCAGGAGCCTTGGAATGGGGTTTGGGTGTGCTGCAGTCAGGAGCCATGGTGCTCCCAGCATAGAAGCACCCTCCCAGGCAGTTATCCCCAGGGACACCCAGGCACAACACCCCTCCAAGGGCATCACCTGCCATTCATCCACACACCTCCATTTCAACAAAACATCATTCCCCACAGAAGCAAACAAAACCTCTTTTATCAGTGAATTCCTACCCAGCCACCTTATTGATTCCAGTTTCCATCCTCTCAGTCTGGTCCTCATGAACCACTATTTAGCTGGGGTTTAAAAGCATCACTAACTTCCAAGTTAAATTGCTGTATAACTTCCAAATGCTCATTAAAAGGTCTTGTCTCACCAAGAAGAAAGTAGAATATAAACAATGAAAAAGCATTCTACATCCATCCCAGGGCTTTTCAATCCTGTGACAAGGCACAGAAGAGCCTAGGAAAGGCCACAGTCAGAAGCTCCAGTTATGCAGAAAGCAGGGCAGAACAGCGCTGGGAATATTCCACGAGTCCTTAAGCTGAAGTTATTTGTCCAGAAGCAATTTCTCTCCTTCAGACTCTCTCCCAGTCTCTGATTATTATTTAACATTACAGAAAGACTCCAAGAGTAGCCTGCACTGTCCTCACATGGGTAAAGTCTGAATTCTAACAGTCCCAGCGTGAAGCGATGGGATAAATAATCTCAAGAGCTGCAGTAGCTCCTGAAACTCACGGGCAAGCTGGTGATCAGTGTTCTCTTCAAGCTCTATGAGACAATTATGGCTTTATTGGGAAAGATTAAGTATCAAGGCAAAATCTTCGTGGAGAACAAAGGAGTAAGTAACATCAGCTTAGTAACACTTGTGCAAGAAAAAAAAAATGTCTGAGTCTTAGCTCTCTGACCTTTGATTTTCCTTCTATTTACATCAGTGAAGTCTATACCCTATTGCCAACAGGTAGAACCACACATTCTTCCTCTATTTGTAATCTCCCTGACTTCAGAAGTAAGCACGTGGGGGTAGAAAGAGGCATTTCACACAGCACAGGTAACTTCTTCCCTGCATAACAGAACAAAGACAGCCCAGTTTCAGACAGATTCCCCAGTCTGTGCACCTGCATCATTCCATCACACCAGATGCTCCTGCTTACGTGCTCCAGCACACCCTAAGGTGCCTGGTTGGCACACACAGGGCTGAACAGGGGGTGGCTGTTGCAGGTGTGCAGCAGTCACTTGGTGACGAGACCTACTCCAAGTCTCTCCCCAGTGAGAGCATTCCTCGTGCCTCAGTTGCTTCCTCACCTTTAGGACATCTCTGTCTTCCTGCTCACATGCAACAAACTGAGCAAGAGCTTCAAAAGCTTTTAGAGTAATACTGATCAAGAGATTGACAGGCAGCCAGCAAAGCCCCACCAGTGCTGTTTCCTTAGCAAACAAGAATGAGCATTTGGGAAAGGTTGCACTGGATGGCTGGAACCTCAAAGCTTGATGGTGAAGAGGAGGAGGATGGAATGTGCTCGAAGGCTGGTTTTTATTCTTTGATCTTGTTGCTAAACATACGTGTTTTTTGCAGTAGCCCTTCTATTAATTTTGAAATTTCACACTTTTTTGAGATTTTATACCCTCCCTGTCATATGAGGAATAATAAATTCATAAGCAGCACTGCCAACAGAAAGCTAGTTAAAGTTCTTGAGGGTCAAGGTGCTCCATTCCTGAACAAACTCATGCTTTTCCCACATATGCAAAGCATCTGTGGCTAAAACAGCTCCTGGAGGAAGCTCAGGGGAGGAAACTCCAACATTGTGAGTCAAAGCTGCAGGAGAGGCTATTCTTCACAGAAGGTTACAAAATTCTTTTCCTGTCCTTAAAAAAAAGACAAAACACACAGGACGAGAACAATACTGCTCAGTCACCATGAATGTAAATAAATCTCACTCCAGAGACATTTTGCCCTGACGTACCTTGCTCTGACCTGTTCCTTGCTCTTCCTCCAGCCCTGAAGGCAAAGCCTGCCCTGGGAATTATGACCAAAGGATTGCTGAATATATTGGTTTTGTTTTGAAATCCTAGCCTGGTTTTCCAGGGAAGAGGGGTTTATTTGTCTATTCCTGTGGACAACTCACCCCCCGACCTGAAGAGAGGCTAGGGGCTCCCTGTCCAGGGAGCAGCACGTGCAGCCTGCGCAGAGGGGAAGTATTGAGAGGACATGGGAGCAAAGCAGGGGTAAGAAAAATCCATAGTAACCATTACACATAGAAGATGGTCTTTTTTGTGAATGAAATAAAACACGTCTTTAACAGCTTGTGGAACGGAACAAGAACAACACACAGTAACGAAATTGCCTGTGATAGACTTGATTTTGCCTTTCTCCCTGCAGAGGCTGGAAACAGCAGTTCCTTGGGCAGGTTGCCAGTGACACAGCCTACCCAACATGAGATAGGCTAACCCAAGACCAGGCTGCATGAGAATGAAGCGGCACCCACACCACATGCCACAGGTGCTCTGGTGTAGCATCATGTATTCACTTTGGCAGGGAGGTTACGCTAAACTTCAGGGTATCGTGCCTTAGGAGGGAAGAGGCACTTCATGCAGCTCAGCCCAGGGGTACTGTGGGGTGGTGTGAGGCGGGGCCAGTGGCACACCACCACAGACCAGCCAGCCAGCCCAGAGGAGGAGCCCTAAGGATACCAGTGTGACCCTCTGCTGGCATCCATCCAACCAGCTAGACAGATGTCAGCAGTTTATTCCCTGATGGCCTTTTCTCCTACCAGAAGGTCAATGTGACAGTGTGCTGCCAAGAACTTTGTCCTAAGCCTAAAGCCATGATCGGTCTGACACAGCACCAGCCCACCTTCCAACCTCTTCCCATTTAAAACACAGCACTAAGCGTTGAAGAATTTTCCCCAAGAAGCTTTGAGAGCTGACAACATCCCAATAGCCAGAAAGCTGGAGAAGCACCATGAGCATGACAGCAGAAGAACAAACTGCAGTGAAAGCATGAATAAGAAAGCTACGTTGAGTATGACTGCGGCACATGAAGGCACGGACCACAAGTGAGATCCTTTATTGCATACATAAGTGCTGGTTCTATACAATCATTTACCCACCCAAGTTCTGCCCCAGAATTTGCCGGTGTACAGCGATGCACCTTTGCAGCCAATTCACGCTCCACCAAGCTGTTTACTTCCTCCATACTCAACTGAGGAGATCTCTTCTTCCCTGATACTTAAGATGTGGGAGGCTTTGGGCATGCCCCTCATTGCAGACAGGTGTGCACAGAATTGATTTGCAGGTGAGCCCAGAGCCAGATTTAGTGCTGGTTGTTTCCTCACTACATTTTAAGGCATAATCACTCGGCAACCTGGCACCCAGACAATGAACAAAGCCTTTTCTCAGAAAGGGCCCTTACATATAATTATAATCTGCTTTAGTTTTAAAGGAAATTTCACAAAAGGAAGACACAATATTGATATATATTGTGTGTGCATTTGTTACCTGACCACTAAATGCTGCTAGGACCATTTAGTTCATATGATTTCTCTTCTATCCTAGGTCACAATAGTTTACTCAGGGCAGTTTCTTCAGCAAAAGCAGCTGTATCTTCTCTCAAGAGTAAATAAAAGCAACTACAAAGTTTAATATGAAATTACATCAGATTCCAGACTTCCCAAAGGATTTGCCCCTTTGGCAAAATGTTCCTTTAGAAAACCTGAGCCACTTTCAGGAGAAGTAGCTTTTAAACTAACCACGTACTTATCCAACACAAAGCTACGTAACTTACTAGAAAAGTATTTTAACTAGTGTGTCTCATTTTACTTATTTGATTAGCTATCCATACTCTTTAAAAAAGTGCTTAGCTTCAGAATATTTTTATACAGCTTTTGCACTGACAAAATTATTTTTCTTGGTGTATTTCCTCCTACCAAAACAGAGATAAAACCTGCATAAATATGCAGTCAGTGATTCACATTCAGGTCTTCAGTGGTCAAGCCCCGTATGAAGAGAGTATTTGCTAGCAGCAAACATCAGTTCCCTACTCCAGAATCGCTCTAACACATCATTATCAGGGCTAACAGGAAGCCTCAGAGGCAGGTAATGAGTTAGAAAACTTCACTACGACATGGAAATTATAGTTGCAGCGACTCATCTCTGCCTCCTAGCTTCATATCTCAGTGCAACATCGTTTGGCGAGATGGTGCATTTGCTTTTTGCAAGAGGATTCCTGTCTCCTGTAAGGCAACAAGAACCAGCCAGAGTGGTGCAGAGAGCTGAGCACCATTCCTCTCATCCATCCCACTGCCTTCCCCATGCCTTTTTTATTGTTTTCAGTTACAATTATTTTTTTCAAAATTTCTAAGACACTTCTTTCCAAACTACAAAACATCTCTTGTCTAGCACTGGGGAGCCCCAGAGGGAAGCCCCTTGCCACTGTCAATGCCAGATCAGAGTCCCAGCCCAGGGGAGTGCTTCATGATCTCCTCTCACACATCTTGTTGCAGTCCAGGCAGGCCAAGAGACACAAAATGAAAGGACACATTTTAAGTGCACTTGATTTAAAGTAAATAACCTAAAGCAGGAAAGTTTGTGTTTATTAACAGATTTTAAGATCCAGAAAGACGAGACCAAATCTTGACAGTTAACTGGTGCGAGAGTTGCCATGCTTTGCTGCATTTATGAAATCCTGCCCAGCAAAATGTTATTATCTGTCCTTGGCTCAGCTCTTCTTTTCAAAACTCCAATAAAAAAGAGATTTAAATGGTCAAGAAAAATAAACATAGAAGCCATTAAAGCAAAGTTAGAAAGGACAAGACTTTCAGCAAGGCAATCCTAGAACTGCTGCCTCAGAGGCAGAGCAGCTGTACAACAGTGGATTTATTGCAGTTTATCATGCATAAGGCAGCAAAGACAGCAAGAAAAAGAGTTACCACAACAGGCAAATATAAAGTTACTGCTTTTGCAGCTTTCATATGTGCACTTTTTAAACTAAGTTTAGGTTTGTTCTTCTCCTTGTCAAAATACCTGAAAACTTACACAGCACTGTAAGAATCAGTAGTAGTTCAGTTGCTAAAATGCAACATACTAGCGATAGGGAAAATGTAGCAAGTGACAGCCAAGACATGAAAGGCAGCTTTTAAAAAGGTTACTTCTGCCTTGCCAAACCCTAATGTAATGATTTGTTTCTTCTGCAGCAGCATTTATTCACGGGGCCAGTCTGAGGTTAGTTCACACAGCGGAGTTACGCCCCAGAGAAGACAAACCAAGTGGGCTTTAATAATTAGTACACAGAACATGCTTGCCTAGCAATTAATTTATATTAGTTGTGAGCTCTGCCAAGGCCACACGTACCGCTGCAACCTGACATGCTCATGGGAAGGAAAGGGAAGTCTGTCCGCAAGAGGGGGATAGCAGACCAGCAATGGCAAAGCCACTCGCTCTCTTACAGGTGCAGACTGCAGGCTGGTACAGCCCCAGGCTGGCAGAGGTGTCCTCCCATCCCTACTCTGCGACCTAGAAAGGATCCTACGAAGGGTGGAAGGGAACGAGCAGAAGGGGGCCAAGGGGAGAAAACCAAAGTACTTTACAGAGTAACGAAGTACCCTGTGGACTTGCTTGCTTCGAACTGCTGAAACTGGGCAAAAACTGAACAGGCAGTTACAAAATCAGCTTTAAAACACCTGGTTATTTGTTAGATGCTTTTTTTTGAGTATTTGGTCTAGCAAAAACAATTTTGATTTTGTTGAAGGAAGGAAAAAAGGAGGTGTTTGAGCTATGGCTGGTGAAGTTCATCTACAACAGTAGCCCAAAGAAAAGGCCTGATGCTGTAGCAGGGCTGTTTATCAGTTAAGAGTGTTTGATATCAAGTGAAAGATGCTAAAGAATGAGCATTTATTTTTAAGCATTTCCTTACTGGAGCGTCCCCAGTGCTCTGTAACAGAGATGTGAGCACAGGAACAGTCCGTGCTCCATAGGTGAGGCTGGGGATGCTTTTATTAGCATTGCTTGCTGTCCAACAAGAGGTACTTTGCCACAAGGAACCTGCTTGACCTGTTTGAGAAATAATGGTGACATTTTGGTGGTCACTTAAGGACCTTGACACCCCCTGGCATCCAGCAAAACTCAGGCTCCCATGCCTCAGGGAGCACCTGTGCCACATCTGCAGCACAAACCTGGGGAGAGCCAGTGCCAGAGGCTGCATCCTGACCCTGCTCAGGTGCAACAGCCCAAGGAGGGGTTCAGCTGCAGTGTTCATTTGTGAGGCCTAATCACACCGATGAGCAGAAACCCCACCAGAGTCTCCCCACAGGCTGGCAGGCCCGTTAGCAAATGCTGGTTTAATTTTTCCCCACACCAGCACAGCGCTCCCCGGCAGCAAGCTAGCTGCTTCTTCCCAGCTCTGCCATTGCACCCATTACTGTGTGTACAAGTCAGAGATTTGCCCCCAGCAGTACCTGCAGACCTCTTGGCACATCCCACATGGGATTTGCTCCCCAGCCCTGGGACACAGCCAGCATCTTTTCCTCCTCCTGGGCTAGGGGCAGATTGTGCTCCCAAAGCAGGAGCCTTCAGCTGAGCCTCAGGTATCACACATGCTAGTACATGCATGAGTACCCTGACACAGCAGTGCAAGCACACACTGCACCAGGAGAAAAAAAGAAAAAAAAAGGATATTTAAAGATCAGCCATGTGACTTTTCATTTGGAAGATGTTTCTTGAGGTCCAGGTAGTGCCAATACATGGAACGTGTCATGCTTACCTCCAAAATGGAGAGAGATAGGGCTAGACACAGCACAGACTGTAGCACAGGCTATACACATCAGGAAGGTCTCTATCTCTCACAAAGGTATTCTGCAGCTGTCTGAAGGCCAACTGCAGTCACACATGGACACTGACATAACTGGTGCTCCCAGGCAGGAAGATGGGATTTCAGGCTGGTGAATCATTTAGGGCTAGCTAAACTCCAGCTCTTAGCTCAGGATTAGCTTTTCAGCTGACAGTATGATTTTCACAATAATTGCCTTAATTTTTCCCAACTCTCAATGCTTGCTAAGTGCCAATAGAAATTCACTGCAGTAATAAAAAAAAAAAAAAAAAAAAAAAAAAAGAGAGAGAGAAAAAAGAGTGCAAAGTGTTTCCATAAACATGTCAGTGTGATGCAGTCTCCAAGAGGTCCATGCACAAGGGCTGTTCTCCAAATCCCAGTTTTGGTCCAGATCACTTCCCTGTAGCAATGCACCAGAAAGCAGCGTGGGTGGTGTTCCAAGCAGAGAGAATGGGGTGAGCCTGCCAGGGCAAGCCTGTACACTTAGTGGGGACCATCTCAGCAGCAGCCACACACCATAACCCATCCCACAGGGGCAGAGCAAGAGCTAAAGCAGAGAAGAAAGTGCCATCAGTCTTTGACTCTCTCTTAAAATAAATAGTTGTTCAATTTTTTTCTGCACTAATTTAATTCAAGGTTCGGGGGGGGGAAATGCACATTTTGAGGATAAATTTCAATCCTTATGTTAGCTGGGACCACCACAACTACATGAATCAGAGTTGAAATAAGACGGGAGAGTAATGACTATTTGATATCAAGTCTGCCAAAGCAAATCAGACTGTGTGACAGCCTTTCTGGGCATGGACTTTGTGCATGTCATCAGCCAGGCTTAACTAGTGCAAATTCATACAAGGAATAAGAGAAAGGTGTACCCGACAACTTGGCTATCTGTTGAAACCAACTTCTGAAGCTCTCTATGAACTGCAGATGAAACTTGCCTCATTTAATTACCTAACAACAGATTTTCAACAAAAAAGAAAGGCATTCTTCAAACTGACAAATTAGCAGGCTGAGGGAATGCTGTGATCTATTTACTAGGAGAGAAAAAAAAAGAAAAAAACCAGCAAGTCAATATTAAAAAGTAGTTTGTTTGCTGTCACTGGTCAGTTTAAAAACACAAATTCAGTCTTCTGACAGGCAATTTTTCAAGGGCTGTTTAATTGCTACCACTTTTTGGCAGTCAGCATATTTGCAGAATTCCCTGGCATTCCTTGACAACAGCTCTGTAGTTTGAAGAAGCAAGTCCTTTCCAGATGAGCACCATTCCTCACCTACATAGAAGAATGTGCCTGTAAGTTTAAAAAAAGAAAAAAAAAAAAGAGGGAAAAAAACCCAACCCAAAACCACACAGAGGAGAGACTGCTGCACATCCAGATGCAAAAGTTAATCTCTTTTTATTCATCCTGGAATGGAAGGTGTCACTAGCCTTATATTCAAGTTAGTATCCAGTTGCTAGGTATTTTTAGTGTGCTAAAAAATAACCTTAGCTTAGGGTAGTCACGCTTACCCTCATTAATTTTATGTTAACATCTGCAGCACGAAAACCCCAGTGACACTGTGTCAATGCTCTTTACACACTGTAAAAGAGATCACTACACTCACTACAAATAATCCACTCAGGTATTAGAAAATTTCTGTAAATAAAAGGTATCAAAAAGTTACAGGACTCATTTTCTCAAATTTCCTGAGTGCTCCCCTTCCACCTACATGTCTCACCCTAAGCCTGGATTTCCCCCTTCCTATGCACAGATCCCCAAGCTCCAGCCACACAAGCATCCTGGCAGCCCCTGCACAGCAGCTGAAGCACCACCAAAAGGTAACAGATTCTCTGGCTGCCAAGGGTGTACGAAAAGCATGCATCCAGCCCATGTGAATTGGGTAACTATTCGGTTGGGGTTTTTGAGAGTTTGCGTGCGTCCAAACCAAAGGAGCAGGAAGAAGCCAGAAGTTTCCACTCACCCCGATGGTAAAACTGCACTTCATTTTGTAGAGACATAAATTAACTACAGGAAATGCAAAATCCTACTGTTGGGGCGAGTGGAAATTTCTGCCTTTTCCCTCCCACCCACCATAGTCAACGTATATCTAGCCAAGGAAGTGGCAGGTGATGGAAACTCATATGGGCTATCCATATATTAGTAAGAGAGGAGCAACCAGAACACATAGCTATCCTGGGTTACAAGTATTACAACTGCATCTCACAGAGGCCAAACGCCTTTGGGCATGAATTCAGGCAGAGAACACAGCAGCGGACACCACTTCTAGTGTATTGAAACAGAAGTTTTCATGTGGGAAGTTCTCAGAATGATTAAAGTTTCACAATTACTATTACTAATGTTGCATTAAGGTGAAGGATGGCAAAACACATCAAGAATTACATTGCACACATTCAGTACAGTGCCCAGAACTCAACTCCACAAGCCAAAACCTTTTGCAAAATAGTGCCTATGATTGTGCAGAGTAACTAGTGGCAGCCACCTTGAATCTAAAATAACATGAAGTTCATGAAGTCAAGACCAAGCTAAAGCAAGCTACCAGCCAATTTCAGCTTCTTTTAGCAAAACCTGCTCTTTTGAGAGGCATCAGAGTTTTCTGACACCAAGAAAAGTCTGTACTTTTGAGGGTGTGCAAAGCCTCCAGGTCCCCACTGCCAGCCGGTTCCCCTTCACGGGGGATGCCCTTTCCTCCCCACCACTGGCAGGTCAGGCAGCAGCCAGCCTCACCGCTGTCTCCCTGTTACCAGGGAGGGCAGAAGAACAAGCATTTTCTCCACCCCAGAGGCAAGAGGTGTCTGCAGCAAACCTCATGAAGGCTTTGCCTTTTCAGGCCACAAGCTTCTTGGCAGAAACAGCCATTAGTTAAGTACATTAGTGAGCATCAAGACTGCACCGCAGCAAGCTGCCCCTCTGGATAGCTCTCCTGGCCATCCCACCACAGGACTATGGCCAAGCAGCAGCTCTACCCCAGGAGGACACAGTGAAAAAGACCTCACTAGCCCACAGCAGCTCATTCCCTGCAACACCATCAGTCCTACAGCAGAACCCCAGCCCAGGAGTCCCTCCACACCCACCTGCAAGCTCCAGGCTGGCCACTCCTAAGATCAAGGACAGACTCACTGTTACCCTGCACATCCCAAATATATCTGCAGTTCCCCTTCTTCCCCACTAGTGAATTAGCCTCTCACACAATCAGCCGGCTTTGCCTGCTCCAAAAGCCCCACATGTGCCCATCCCAACTAGCTTCACCTGCCTGCTCTCCCCCTGCCCACAGAGGCAGGCCAGCCACCAGGTGGGTCGGTGCCGCTCGTGGGCCACCTCCATGGGCCTAACGCAGCCCAGCTTCTGCACGGCCATAGAGCCCTCCACCACGGATCACGAGCTGTCCAGCTTGCACACCAGTCCCTGCATAAATAGGAAGGGATCACAAATATGAACAAACTTGTCAGATCTTGTTTGTGAGTTGCTGAATGTTCTGGTTTCCTTTCTGAGCATCTTGTTAGGCTTCTCCAGGCTCTTCTCCATTCAGAGTGTGGGTTTTTTCCAGGTTGCCTGTATAAACCACATTTACTCTCCCCATACTGACCTACATAACTCAGGCCTTGAACGGCACTCCAAGGAGTCACTTAACACTCGGAGAGCTCAAGTGCAGCAAACCTGACACATTCCAGAGAAGGACCAGAGAAGCCTGCAGCCCATGTGCATGGAGAGGAGAGAGAAGTGGGGTTGCTGTGCCATTGGAGTGTGACGAAAATTAAGGCTAATACAGGGTTTCTTTTCACAAGCGTTCATTAGCCTGCTGCGGTTCTCGCTGAGGAGGAGGAGGAGGAGGTATCATGCAAAGGCAGAAAGGCTAATGGGACCTAAGGCTTGGGAATGGTCACTCTCAAATGCAAACAAGGCTCGAGCAGGTGGGTGTACTTGAGCTCGGGGAATAAGCACATCACTTCTCTTCCAGCATCTGGGGACTTGAAGTCCCAACCCAGTGGCAAACATTTATTCCTCAGCTCAGGCCTGGTGTTGCACATTCAGCAAACAGCAGATGTCGGAGGTGTGTTTTACAGCACAGAGGAAAGAAGCTGCTTGAGCAAGGCCAAGACTCACAGAGATGCCATCGCACGTGACAGACTTTGGGAGGACGTTCATCTTCCAGAACAAACAGCTTCATTACTAAGTTTGAAAGAAAGGATAATTAAGGATAGGGATGGAAATGGAAGATGGTATGGCCTGTGGGTTTACTGTTATCTGGCCTCAGTTGAAACACTAAGATGTTGCAGTTCCTCTCCAGCCGTCTGAACCTCCCATGCCATGGACAGGACCAAGGACCATCTGCAGAGCTTTATGGGGGGAATTTATAGAAATGCATCTCTCCCCCCAGCACCGTTTCTCCCTGCTAGCTCTGGCCTTCGCAGGTGACTTCCAGCAGGGCAGCTGCTGTCCCTGTCCGCACAGGGCTGAGACCACCCTCCAAGATCACAAATGGAGATTAGCATGTGACTTGCAAGTCTATAGACTAGGTAAGGGCATAGCTATTGGGAAAGGGCCAGGCTAGAGAAAGGCTGCTAGCAGAGGACTTGGACCAGTCATGGGTTAGCACATTCATTAAAGAGTTAGTCCAAAAATGAAGAGATCGTTGACAAAATCTGCTGGAGATAGGAGGTTGAAAGGTGTCGTTAATGCAGAGCAAAATGGAAGTATCTCACAGGACAAACTAGACAATTAGGCAGCAATGGAAGTGGAATAAAGCTGACAGGGACAAGGGCAAAGTCATAGTCAAGAGATTAATAATACTTTCTGCTGCCAAAAGATGGGAGTTCATCAGCAAAAAACAGCTAAAGAAGGACTTGGATCACCATGACCAGTCAACCACTGATGTAACCCTAGATAATGAAAATGTGTTTTTCAGAGTTATCAAAATGGCTGGTTTCATTGCAGATAGGGAAGCAGCACACCACTGCATAGGCTCCTCTGCAAGCCCATGCATTACACCACATGCACGCATGCTCCCCCTTTCAAGGAGCTGTGCAGGCACAGAGGGCCAGCACACAGGGGAGAGCTGCCCGAGAAGAGATGGGTTTTATAACCTATCAAAAGAGAGGCAGAGAAATATAGAATATGTAACTATACATACCAGCCTAAACACTACCGGGGAGAAGAAGTATTTAAGCCAGGAGTAGGTTTTGGCTCAAGAACAGATAGTCATAAGATGATTATAGATAAATTTCAGCTGGCAACTAAAAGGTAGCTCCTAAGCACTGAGAAGCAAGGGGACTGCAACAGTCTCCCAAAAGAAGGAGCACCACTTGCCACAGGCACACAAAAACCTCCCCAAAATCTCACCAATTTGTTTTGAGACAAACTCTGGTGCTTTCCTAAAAGGTCTTGGTGAAGGGGTTGTCTATAATTAAGTAACTGGATTCAGGAGATTCCTTCCAACTATATGCAGTATGAGTCAGATAACTGCATATCACAGAGGAATTATTTGCATTGATGGACTGGCTGAGGCAGTTAATATAGTTTACAAGCATCAAGAAACAGTAGCTGACTTTTGTAATGCAGCAATACTGCAAGAGGGAAAGGCAAAAATAAAGCTGCAAGCTTCTTGCCCAGCAGGTACAGCCAGCCATCTACAGGAGGATATTCACTCCTCTGGTCACGTACCCATGGCACCACCCCGGGTGCTGGAACTGCACCGTGCACCCCTCAGACTGGCTCCCTCATTTTCTTTACTTCAGTTCCCAAAGGCACAGAAATCCAGGAGCAGATAAAGCCAGACTCTCTGAAGAGAAAATTATTTTCTCCACAGATCTAAGCCCCTGGAATGAGCCTGTGTGTCATTTAAAAAACATACATGTTTCTGCTTATTGTCTTCTTTACACCTGCCTAAGAATATGTGTGGGGTTTAAAATTTTTTTAGTTTTTTAGTTACTTTTTATTTTAATTACAAGTACTGCTTGGACTATTGATGTCAGTGATGCAATACCTAAATGCGTATTATCTCACTTAACTCACAAATCTAATAGACATCTACGGGGAAGAGTCAGGCTGGAGGCAAGTGTGGGAATACCCAGTCTCATGTTTTACTCCTGCATGGGACTGAGTATTCACATGGCTTTTGCAGACAGGGCAAGACATTCCTGCGCAACAGGGCTGAGGGGTCTACAGAGATTTTTGCAGCTGGCAACTATTCCTTACCCAAAGGAAAAAAGCATTAATACGTGGAGATGGTAAACAATATAGGTTTCCTAAGAGTCCTGAGCGTTTGCTGATGGCTTAGTCCGTGAGCATTTAGACCTCTCCCAGCCTCACGGTTGTCTCTAGCCCTGTTGCTTGTCTGGCATGTGGCACCGGGACAGAAGTGGCAAAGAGCTGCAGTGGAGCTGGTACAGGGAAACCACAGAGCCCCGCTCGCCGGCGGGTTGGCTGGGGCGAGCTGTCTCACACCAGCCTTTCTCAGCGTTTGGAAATGTCGGGTACATCTGTGCCTCCGCCTCGCCTCCGCCACCAGCCCCGGGAGTGCACCAGCAGGCGGCCGGGGGGGAGCGTGGCACGGCACTGCTGTCGCAAGCCCACGGGTGAGAAAAGCCTCTCCAGATGAGTCACACAAAGTCCATGTGGTTTTCATGCTGGCTTGAGTATTTGTAGAGTCATCTGGGTCTGACTGCCCAGCTCCTCCAGCAACTACAACCCTGACAGTGTTTGTGAGCATGAGATGCTTTCGATGGCTGCTTGGCTACACAAACCCAGCAAGAGAAAAAAGCACCGTTGAGGAAGAAGATGGTGGCAGAGCAGGTGTGAAAAGACAGAAGGTGAAATGCTCAGTCTGCTTTAAACCAGCACACAACTTGCCTTCAATGGCATGAAAGGTTTCAGTTTCTTTCATTTGAAAGCATGGGAGGGGAAAAAAAAACCCACACCAAAAAGGTTGATGAGGTAAAATCCATCTGATACTAGCACTGAGCTGCCTGGAGATGTGCGGTGCTGCATCTATGAAGGCCTTGTGCATACATGCGTATTCTTCAGGCTCAGAAATCTTTTCATGGTAATTAATTTATTTTAATGGTAATCTCCTTTGCCTCAAGACCTAAACCAAATACGAAAGTATTCACCAGCGGAGAAGCTACCCGTGCGACACTGCCAAGGTTGCTCACCAAGCAACGACGATCTCTTTCAGAACCCACAGTTCAGCTCCCAGGTTAGTATCACACGGTCTCCCAGGCATCGGAAAGTTCCTACTGGCTTTAAGTTCACATCAAAATGGTGTCATGGAGGCCTCCAAGGCCATGCGTCAAGCTATGGCAGGAAAGGGGCACAGGGCTCCTCCTCGCACAGCCAGAGGGCTCTAGCTGCAGGCAGGTTAGTTCATAAGCCCCAGATAAATCTTATAATCTGATAAATAGCCCCAGGTATTTTTGTCCACATGGACATGGCAATTGTTTCTTCAGTACAAGCTGTGCAAGAACCCGAGAAACCACTGACCTCTGTGCTGGGCAGCAGCCATGGGCTGTCCTCCTTTGGAGCACAGACAGCCCCACAGCGGGCCATGCAAAGGGACATCTCGCAGCCCTGGAGCTAGCACCTCTCCCACACTTTGCACACCTCTTTCCCTATCACTGCATGGCAGATGCATCACCCGCTTCCCCCAACGTGTCTGCTTTGAGGGCATAGCTCTGGCGCAGAGGATAAAGCTGGCTCCCTCCACAACAGGAGCTGGGCTCCCCCACTGACCGTGTCAGCTCTCAGAAGTGACGCTGGTGTGCTCAGCTACGTGCACAGTCACTGTAGTGCTGCATCAGCCTGCAACATAGACTCCTTCAATGTATCAGAGTACACCAGGCAGCAGTTAGGCATTTATTACTGGGGTCATTACTCAGAAGCTCATTTGAAAAATCTGGTTATCAGGGTAGAACACAGCAGCTGCCAGGCTTGCATCCAGCACCAGCATTTATCCTACAAATCGGTCACTGTGGGAAAGGAGCTTTCACCCAACACCTCTGCAGCTACCACCTCTGACCACCAGTCAGTCAAGGATTTACCGACAGGAGGGAGAAACAAAGAGGGGGGGAAAAAAGGGGGAGAAGCAGATGAGGAAAATGTAGCACCTCAATAGATCTTTCAGTTCTTCATGACTAAATGATCATTGATTTGGTTACGAAGAACTCTCTGACCCTTCGCCCACGTCCGGAAGCCACCGTGCAGCAAGAACCATTTGTGAAACCGCTCTGTGGAAGGACAACATACCGTAGGTTCGATATGTCTGATGTGCATTTGTTTCACCTTTCCCGCCGCTCCCCACAAACTGAAAATTAAGCATGAAGTTTATTTAAGAATCTTTACTCTTTGTTCTTCAATTTAAATTATACTTCCGAAATACAAGTAAAAAAACTTCGCAATGAAATACGTTGCTAATTTCTACAAAATAGTCTAAATAATAATGCACTTACATCATTTACACAATTTACCTTCACAATAAAATAGGAGCGCTTAGATCAATATTTACATATTGACAGAGAACGCGGTCGTGCAGCCATCTGCTTCTGGTGCCGTCTCCTGCTGGAGTACCTCCGGGACACCGCAGCCTGCAGTCGCACACAAATCCTTCTGCAGGGAGAAAGCCCTGCCAAAGTCTTTCCAGGTGCAGGGACCTGCCCATAGGGTGCCAAAGAGACCAAAAGGGTGGCAAAAATTTGCTTTTTCATCTTAAAGCTGCCACTGTAGCACATGAGCACACATCGATGAGTTATTTAAGGAATTCCCTGATACAGAATTTTGCTTCACTATATTAGGCACTTCATTATAAAAGTTATTTATTATGGCTTATGCAAAACAATTAACTTTCCTCTGGATATGTACTCGCCAGAGTCAGCAGGAGAAAGAGACATGTCCAAGGGCACACTTTGGGCCAATGTTTTGGGTTAGCCTCATTAGAAATTCAGATCATATTACTTGATACCAGTCCTGAAGGAAGTATTTTATCAAGCCCTGATCTTTCCAGCAAGTTAAGGCATCAGTGTATTTTAAAGCTTAGTATATGCAATTTTCCCCAGAATTATTGGTAATTAGAGCTTTCCCTCTTACAGTAAGTTAACTACTTAACATCCATGCTGTTCAATGTACCATTGGGTGACATATCCCACATATGATTGTCTTAAAAGAGTACACTGTAGGTTGAGGGATTATTTACATATCTTAACATGTAGAAAATAAAGTTGTAACTTACCAAATAATAAATATAGATCAACAGAGTACAATATTGAAATAAAATAAATTAGAATGATTCTCCAGATGTTGAACTCCCTCCCTTAAGGCCTGAGCCAGAGACCACAAAACCAAACAAAACTGATGTTTTTTCAGTGGCTCAAAAAGGTTTTGGATAGGGCTCCTAATTAGACACTGGCTGTCTGAAATGAGATGTTTAGCTAAGCTGACAGGTATTTGAAATCTATGTGATCAAACAGCAAAACTTACCTCTAAAAGGAATCTTTTGGGTACAACAGTTTAGACCAAACATTAATACTGAGTTTATTAGGAAGAATATAGTTCTTGCAGATTGTCTCGACATTAATTCAGCAGCAAGGAAATAAGCATACAGTTAAGAATGCAACGTATTTGTGAGGCAAATACGTGTTAGTGCACATGATTTTCCAAAAACTTCACTCCTCAGCTACATTTGTGCATATTTCAGAATGCTTCTAACTAGACAGTTAATAAAAGTCTTCTCATGACTATAGCTAAGTTTGCCATTAAAAAAATTAACTGAAAAACAGTTAGGAGTAACTTACTCAAGAACGACGCCAAACTTCAGGTCCAAATACATTGAACACTGAGAAATTTGGAATCTAAGTAAAAATCTTAAAACTTAGGTCTACCAAACTTAAAGAAAAAAAGATTAAAAGCAGTGAATCTGCTCTCAGAATTGCACACTCACCAGGTTTGTAAACACTACATGAAGTCAATGATGTTCACTATAAGAGGTATAATGTAGACGCTTTACGCAAAGCGGTGCGGATGCTTTGTCTGTAATTTACTTCATGTCTCCTTTTTTCTCTTCCTTGAGGATTAAGCATTTAAAGTAATTCAGTAGCTAAAAAGTCTGTCTTATAGGAAAAGGTCTGGGTTTACATGGAAGGAGGGGTGACAGGCGTCCACGTGGATGCTAGCCTGGCATGTGCGGAGGCATCGTACTGGCTGTCGGGCAGGTCCGTGGGTGCCCCGCCGTCGTACAGGGGGGAGGCGGAGGAGGCAGCAGTGACGGGGTGCGGAAGGGCAGTGTAGTGCGCTGGAGAGCCACGTAAAAACTGGGAGCTCAGGCCATTGGACATCCCGCTTGGCTGAGACACCGGTGTGATGGTGCTGTTACTCACAGACCACAAGTTAGGATACTGACTGAAAGAAGGAAAGTGATAAAAAGAGTTACTATAGTGACTCTAGTGCTGCTGGCAGTTGCTCAGGTCAGAACACAGCTCCGAGGTTGGGTCCATTTGCTGGAGACGGGGGAATTTCTTTAGGAAGTTCCCAGCCACTGGGAGGCAGGAAGGACGCCCAGGCAGGATTTGTATTCATGGCACGCCACCAACAAATCTAACCTCCCTGTTTTCCAACTGCAGGTTCCAGCATGAGGTATTACCAGCAAATTTTGAGCTGAGCTGAGGAATGAACAAGCTGGCTGAAAAACGCAGAGGTCTGAGAGCTGATTCCTAAGCCGTGCCGTGCCCTTGCCTCAGGGGGGAAGGCACATGGAGTTGGCTGGACACAGCAGCTGCTGGACCTAGGCAGGTTTGAATCCATTGCCACGGGTCTGCCAGAGCCCTAATCCCTCTTGGGTGCCTCTGTAGTCAGAGAGGGATGCGTGCCTCCAGACAGCAGTTCAGCCCTCCCTGTTCATCATCTCATGTTAGAAGGGGAAGAGCCAGACTGATGGCTGCAGATTGCACAGATACTACAGAAAGGACTGCTTGAAAGGAAAAAAAGCCTTGTGAGGACAGCCTCCACACTCTCTCTCCTCTGAGTATGTGTATATATACATACACACGTATGTACAAACATACATACGAATTAAAAGAAACAAGGTGATTCAAGAGAAACACTGAAAAAAATGTTCAGTCCTGCTGTATGATATGACACAGCACTTTCTACCTATTGATCCCAAGCAGTGTAACAAGAAAGATAAATATTATTCTTACTTTACAGATAGGGGTTTAGACAAAAGGGGTGGGAGAAATGCCTTCCTTGAGGACCCACAGTTCCAGCTCTAATGGTTTTATCTACTGGACAACTCAGTGCAGCAACTGAAACTCAATGGACTTTGCAAATTTCCAAATACATATCCCGGGAGGCAGACAGAAAGAAGTGCTAGGACCACTTGTTCCCTTCATTAACACATGTTCAGGACTAAAACTTATGTTCAGTAATATAGTTGTCTTATACCAGGTAGTTGTTAATCAGAGTATGCACTACTAAGTGTCCATGTGCATGGTTCAAATAAAAATGCTTTCCGCAAATGGAGTTGTAGGTCTGAATTGCTGAGAAAGATGCCCAAACCTCAGCCCTCTGCGGTTAATAGCAAAGATTTTACCACCTTATCTGTACCTCTTTGAATTTTGAAGTTTAGCTCTAAGGGACTGACCGTAAGCTACATATCTGCTGAAGGATTCAGAAGTTTAATTAAGATAGTAAGTATGAAGAGGAGAAAAGATACATTTATATGATCACAAAATTGGAAAGACTTTCACCATGTGTATAATCCCATACTAAATTGGTTTGTGTGGCAAATGCTTAAGCAAAGAATTACCACCCCAACCACTTGCTCTCCACACTATGGTTCACTGCCCCTTCATTAGTAGCAGAACAAGGGTTTGTGGAGATGGCTGGGAAAGCAGTGACTGGCTAAAATGAAACAGACCAAAAAAACTTTTTAAACACCATTTTTCTTAAAAGAGATGAAACTTAAAAAGGCATACTCAAATTTGATGAATATTTGTCTAAGTGACTTGCAATCCTTAATCTATCAAATATTGCTGTCACAAGTATCTATATTTCCAAAACCAAACCACAAAAACCATAATTTTTATCTGTTTCTTCAATGTCTTCCTTGTGAACAACCCTTCTCAGTGCTCTCCCCAGATAGTTAATGATTCACACATGGACACAAGGATTTCTAATTTGCTGGTGACTGTTTACCTCCTATTTCAGCCTTTTTTCTTTCTATGAAGTATCAATAGATCGATTTGAGGGCTGCTGAGGGGTGGACTCCTACCTGGAGCTGGTAGATGTGCCAGTGCTGTGACTCATGGGCAGCATCGTCGTGTGTGTGGGAACTCCCAGAGAAGACCAGTTGTCATGGGACGGCAGCATGGAAAGGCAGGCAGAGGAGTTATCGGCATAGGCTGCTAAGAAAGCACGCAAGGACTTAAACACACTAGAATCAGACCAAATAACAATTTTGTATTCAAATGCAACGTATAGTTTTAAACCACCCTCCCCCAGTACTGCCTTGCAAAAAACCAGATAAAATTACACAGAGAGAGAAAAATTGTCAGCTACCAGTTGTGTCAGGCTTATACTTTCACTGGCATTGCCCCTGCTGATGTACTGTTTTGCTCAACTTACAACTGCAAAGTCTTATTTCTACGAAGGATCTACGGCCAAAAAGCTGTCTTCAAACCACCTGCTAATTCAGCCCATGCTTCCCTATCTGGTCAGCGGGAAGAGGCGAGCTCCTTACTTACGCTGTCCCAATCACTGTTCCAGGGCACCTTCTTTATCTCCATCATCTACATTGGCAGTAGCAGCCTGGCGGCCCTGGATAACATGCATATCACTGGATCACACATCCCAGTTTTGAGCTCAGCATGCCACCACAGGCTCTGAAGTCTGCCTTAGGCACCATCAGGAGTGACTGGACTATGACTTAAGCTACTCGGCTTGTGACCAAAACTGGCCAGCCAACATGGCAGAGGCACTAGGAAGCTATAAAGGAATCCTACACAGCCATCCATAGCGAGAAAGAACTTGCTGTGGCAGCTGCCTAAGGGATGAAGAGGTTCCTTGCTGAGGACCACGAAGCAAGAAGGAACACCAGAGGTGTTTTGTTCATTTATGCTGTTTCAAGTCACAAAACTTGCATAACATTTAAGATGCCAGCCCACAGAAATCTAGTTTCTCACTTTAAAATGAACTACGAAGCTACATACAAGGTTGTTCAGGCTGCATCTAGAAGCTGGTGTATTACTTCACAATTCAAAATATTATTTTTTTTTTTTTAATGGGAACCTTCAATATCCATACAGACTGAAGGACAAAAATTGTTAACAGGCCTTTGCCAGAAGAAAAAGGAAAAAAGAAGTAACACACACACAAAAAATCACTGTTAAAAATGCCCTTCTCTCCCTTAAGTACCTATGGCTGAGGGCACTTAGCCTTAAGCTATCTGGCTATTTCTGAGCACAACTTTTAAATTGCTCTGCAGTTTACTCAGCTCCATATTGTTTCTGCATATCCAGTTGTGACACACTTGTTGAGAACAACCTTAACATACTGATGTTAACTACAGCAACAGGCAAGTAAAGCTGACAGAATCAGGCCCTCAGTTATTATGTGTTAATAACAAGTGACACTAACAGAACCAGACATACACTTCTTCATTTCATTGTATTACAACTAATGATTAAAAACCTAATTTTCAAACTTAAAAAAAAGAGTCAAAGTAAGTTTAGGGTCACTGGTTAGAAGAATTCAAGAGCACAAGACAAAGCCAGAGCAATGTAATCTAACAGATTAGCACGAGACAGTTCTACACACCCTCAGTTTTTCCATCATAAAGAGACTGGGGACATGTACTCATCACCCCTATGTTTTGCAATGCCGGCCCCAAGCACTCTGTGCCAACTGAGCTAGATAGCGACCTCAATTTCTGTGTCATCGCTTGAGATGCCCACTGCTCAAAGCTCGCATCCCTCGGCTCATTTCCCATCTTTTTACAGAGCTGCAACATCAGACTTACTTGGCGAGTTGTTTCTATGGGTGTAGGGGTTGGGGTAGGGGGCAGGACGGTGGTTCCTCAGCGATGAGTACCTTTCACAGCTGTGAGCAGGGGAGAGCGACAGGGGGGCTCCGAACTGGGGGTGAGGATTGGCAGGTGGGCACAGAGTCCCAGTCCCAGGAATAAGCCAACTACCTACTGTGAGGAAGCAAGAGGTCTGTAAGATGGGTACGTAATGCAGTCAGGCAGGGAAAGAATCACAGCAACAAGATAAATAATTGATCAGCGAGGACACGCACACTTGGGAAAGGAAACAGAGTTGCAACATGGCTGAAAAATCTGGATCTTTACAACTTTCTTAAAAGACCTTATGAAGGAAAATTAGACAATAGCTTAGAAAAAGCCCCCTGTTAAGTTAACGCTATTTTTAAAATTACCATTTAAATACAATCACAGCAAGGAAACACTGAAATGATTAAACCCTCCCTTACATAGGTAGTGTGTGCTCAGTAATTGTTAGTGTAATCTTCAGCTTTAAATTGCTCTTTGGGGGTCTCAATCTATACCTCAGCTCTAAGGTTTCTCAGACTGCTAAGAAGAACTCTTAAAAATTAAGTATTTTCACTGAAACGAAATAGTTCTTACTGCAACTTAACTTCCCACCTTTATAGGCTGCAGACATTTTTTAGCAAGAATCTGTTACAACAGAAATCATTAAAACACTAATAATGCTTTTTATCAATCTGAAAAAAACTTTTTAAGCAATTGCTCCTAATTTTCTTAGAGTGCTTAAAGCATAAGTACTATTTCAGCAATTTTCTGCTGTATTTTGAAATTAATTTTTGCCTCCGTATCTATATGAATATTGCTGCCTTTGCATACAAAGGCAGCTGTCTTTTCAGACATGAAGGTAACTGCAAGATTCTATTAAAGGATTTTGAATGTAATACAGAAATCTTAACCATACACAGACATACACCATAATATTTATACAATCATAAACATGCATGAACCACAACCATAGGGATGGGTGATGTTATGCCCCTTACGAACTAACAAGCCAGCCAGCAAACACTGCTCTCCACATTCTGCTTAACTTAACGGATAAGATGGAAGAAATCAAAGTTATGTCCATGATGCAAAATGAAAGGAAACGTACGCTGCGAATACCCAGACTGCTGGTTGTCTCCCACTTCCTCCATCATGTCTTTGTGATCGCTTCTGTAAGAGAAAACATGTATTAGTTAAGAATATACTTTTACAGATCTATGTAAAAAATGCACACTTTAGAATTGAGTTAAGGGCTCTCACCTTTCTTTTGCATCAAGAAATGCCTTTGCAAACGGATTGTACTTAATTTTTAAAGCTGTGATCTAAAAACAACAACAAATACCTTTATTTGCAAGTATCACCATTCATTACCATGCAGATACTAGGATCTGAATTAGGACTAGCCAATGAAGTTACTGAAATCACAGATTTTTGAAGAAAGAAGATTAGGCCCATAACACCAACCCATGGACATCAATTACACAGCCCCTAAGGTCTGACCTATTAGCAGAGGGCTAGGAATTAGTCCCTCCGCCAAATTCTAAGAGACTGAATTGCCTGTGTTTATTGATCAGCTAAGGAAACAGCTAAGAAAGGTAGTACGCTAAGGAGTTATAAAAAGCTTCACATTTCAAGCCAGAGCAGAATGGCCATGAAAAAAAAAATATTACAAAAAACTGGTAATTTACAGACTCATTAAACATAGGTGTGCATTTTGGCTAACAGAGAAAGGCCAGTTTTGAAAGTGGCACGGCCAGTTATTTCACTGCGTAGCTGAAAATGACAACCGTATTTCTTACCATACTTGTTTGCCCCACAGAATCTTGTAAGAATTACTCTCCTGCAATGAATTTGCAGTACATAAGGAGACAAACAGCGCTCAGAACTTTGTGCTATTGTACGTTCATAGGTCTTTTACATATATTCATTTCTTTTTTTACATTTAGCTTCAAACAAAGCACAGAAAGAACTGACAAACGTGAAACGAGATCCATTATTTTGTTCTGTAACATCTTTGCCACTTGAAACCTGCTGGTACTTGCATCCTTCCTTCCCCGCTGTGCATACCTCCTCGTTCTGGTAGGCCGTCACGGCTATAAACTGGGTCTCCGGGAAGGAATGGCTGGTGATCATCCGCTGCGGGCCACCCACTCGCACTATATGGATCCTTGGCTCATACTTGTGCAGAGAGTTCAACATAATCTGTGAGCAAAGGGACAGAGCAGGTGAGCAGTGACAGAGTGGCGGCAGGCGCTGGCAGGCACAGCGAGCACTCAGGTTTTAAAGTATCTAATGATCCATCTCTCCAGCAGAGAAGAATATGAATAAACCCTAAAACCGCAGCTGCAAGAAAAAGAAGGGAACACTGCAGTCAGGCACCCCGACTTTTTGCCCAGTTATCCTCATCCCTGTTACTTGACAGGGGGGCTTGCCTAGTCGCAAACACGTTGGCGATAAATAGCCAGAAGGATGCAGCTACTACACCGCAGGTTCGGACCAGGAAGGCATTTTAAAGCAGAAAGTCAAAACATCAGGGCACCCAGCCCCGGTGGAAAGACCAGCTCTGCTGAAAGAATGCGGGGGGCCGGGCCGGGCCGGGCCGGGGGGACTCACCCCACGGCAGCGCGTTTGGTGACTGCGCGAAGGAGCGTTACGGAGGGAGGGCGCGGCGGCCCGGCAGGACCCCGCCGCCCCGCGGGGCCGGGACGGGAGGGCC
>JAVJGI010000062.1:39514717-39577994 GCA_035590275.1 Ibycter americanus | reverse complement strand
GGGGGGTGTATGTCCCGTGTAGGGCAAACTCCAGCCTCAGCTGTTCCTCGACTCGCCCTCACCTGACGATGAACATGTTTAAGAGCTGAAGGCAGAACCAGCGGGAGTTGAAAGCGACGGGGCCGTTTTGGTGGAAAATAACGGATCCGAAAATGAATAAATAAAATAAATAGAGCCGATCTAAATACGTATTTAGGCGATCCCAGCTTTAATAACACTATTTAATTCTTCCTGATGGATGCTTCCAGGAAGGGCTAATTCCTTATATATATATATATGTATGTACACAAGGAATGGGAATTAACCTCAACCCCTTCATCAGGAGACACTTATCTATATGGTAACTACTTTTTGCACTGATCACTCTCTATAGGAGAACGGAGGAGAGTTGATGTTGTATTTAATTTGATACATTTCATGTTTTACTTAATACTTCGCAAATGACCGTGTCGCTCACCCCAGACGATGTATGCACTCAGATTTAGCTGGCCTTTCAAAAAAGAAGTCTTTCCAGCTTTAAATGTTTAAGTGATCATTAAAAAAAAAAAAAAAAAAAATTTTCCAGAAGTTATATATAATCTTTGGAACGGGGCGGGGTAGGGGTAGGGGGGAAACCCAAACCGTAAAGTTTTTGCTGGGCTTGGATTCCTGCCGTCTTTATTTTAGTTCCTTCTCCCTTTTTCTGATGTTAATTGCACTTTGGCTCTCAGGAGAGAGGACTCCCCACTTCCACAGCCTTTCACCGGGAGCTGCAGTGCATGACAGTTTACAGCCAAAAAACTTCCTCCAGCCGAACAGCTATAAAGATTCCCGATTTATAGCAATACTTTGCTTCTTGCATGGGGCGAGTAGTAGCCTCCAGCTGTTACCTCGGGTTCATAAGACCTGTCCATCATCCCCTACCTTATTACCCGGGAAGGCGCAAATCCCCAGACACCTTCCCAAGGGGAACTAGCCCGTGCCTGCTCCCGCAGTTCTCGGGTACCCGCTGAGCCATGTGCAGCTTTAATCGCCTGGGGATGCCATGCGAAAGCGAGAGCCTGGTTAGGTCTTGAAGGGTATTTGTTTAATTATCTTTTAACTTGCAGTCCGGGACACACACGGGGACACACGCAGTTAACACTGCCCTTGGTGCTGGACCAGCGCCCCGCACCCCTGCCCCTCCCCCGGGAGCAGCACCCACCGTACCCGGGGATGAAACCCACCTTTCAAAGGTCAAAACGTCCCACCCCTGAAGAGCAAACACCTACTTTCCCACGACATCCTTCCCCCCCCCCCGCCCCCCTTTTTTTTTCTCCTTAAGAAAAATGAATACTTTTAGCATAATATGTAAGTATCAGAGATGTATATCTCTCTCTCTACTTGACAGTTGCTTTTTCCTGGACACTGGGGAGGAATGTCCTACTGATACTACTGTTGAGGCATTGATTGAGGATGTAAATGCCTTTTTCATAAGAAGCTTCCAGATTTTGTTTTAATCTGGTGTATCGTTTTCCTTATACACAGGGCTTAAACAAGAAAAAGCCTAAAGGTCGTTCTGGGAGAGCTCTATAAGAACCATTTCGTAACTGCAATGTACTGACATATACCTACACAGGAAACGACAGCGTATGAAAACATACAGCAGTTTTATCCATTTGAAGTTCATACATTGTGAGAATTAAGCCTCTGGAGTAAGTATGTTTCAGGTTCTCTACTGTTAGCATATAAGAAATAGGACTGATCTTCTCCAAAGGTTTTCATGCATACACATTTTTGAAAAAAACATTTTCTTTTCAATTAGTCTGAATGGAGCTCAACATGTTGCTTTTGGTTTGTTTTGCTTTCCTCCTTTAGCATTTGGCAGGGCAAGGCAAAGGCAGAGTGCCACCCTGTATTTTTTGAAGGTGGCAAAATTCCCATTGACTTAGATCTTTGCTTGAGTACTGCTAAGTACCCTCTCCATCTCAAATACTCAGATCCTGAGGTTTCCCTCTTGAAAGTCAATGATCAAACTTCCAATGACTTCAGCGCCTGCTGCACTAGACAGCACCAAGTGGGGGAAAACAACAACATAAACTGAAGCTCCCATGAAAGCCCTTAAGGGACAGTCTGGCCCAAAGATGGATGAAGTCAGCAGTCTTGAGAGCAGAGTACTTTTGATCCAAACTCAAAATTTTGAGCTAGAATATCCATTTCAGTATCTTAATGATATTGCTTAGAAGACAAGAGCTATTTAAACCAAGCTACCCTGAGTAAGGTAGTGGGAACAAGTAGATACACAAGTAAGAGCCATCCAACGCTCTTAACAAGCCATTTCTTTAAAAACTGCAAAGAGGGACAGGCACAATGGACCACCAGGGCTGCAAAGTGAAGCAGGAGAATAATAGATAGTTTACTGCTTTATGCTGGCCTAAAAGTTAATCTTAAATATCCAATCAAACAAAACCCAAAACAACAACAAAACAAAAAAAGCCTCACATGCCAAAGACATATTTGGCTTCAAACAGGGACTGTAGGAGTCTGCTGACAGAAAGTACTTGCTTCATCATAAATATCCTAGCAGGAGTCCTGTCAAGAGACCCTACCATAAACAACACCTTTTCCTATACTTCAACCCACATAGTTCTCAAAGGGCATTAATGTAGGTGCGACCTTTCTTGCTGAGATATGTCAGGGTAGGTTAACAAGCTAATGTTCAGGTGTCAAGTGCAAAAGTCTTCAGATTTTCTGACATTAATAACCAAAAAAACATACTTTTACTGGGAATATTCATCTTTTGCCCTGAGCATTATATCTCTTCATAAAAGTGTGCAGTGCTAAGAATCAAACAGGCCATACTCCTTTTGCAGTTCTTTCAATATCAATAAAAGATTTAAGGCAGTTGGGAATCTGTAGTTTCTCCTTTCCGTCTCCTTTGAACATTTCATGGAGATTACTGTAAGGCTTAAGACAAACCGGGTGCTTCACAGCTACATAGTATTAACACCTCTAGAAAAAAAGATACAAGTCCTAATTTGTCATTGCAGAATTTTTAAAAACAAATCAACACCTTTTTCATTGGTTTTTTTTTTCCTCATGCTTTACTGTTTTAACACTTTTCTTCCTCCTCCTCACTGCTCCACAGGAAAGGGGAAATATACAGTGTTAATGAGTACTATTTCATATTTTATAAATAAGGGTAACGTTTTTAGTATTCACCTGGCAACTTGTGCCTAGATCTAGATTATCTCATGTTTTGGAATTAGTAATTGCCTTGAATGCAGCCTCAAAGCTTACAGCCTCCTCTGAGCCCTTTATTGCCAAGATTATTTCCTGATTTCTTGCTCTAGGTAACTCCCTTATCCATATGAAATAAAAGCACTTGGACAGCTTCAGCAATGAAGGGTTACTGAAAGCAAATCCTCCGCTTCTCATCAGCAGGGAAGCTATCTGATAGAAAACTGTTTTCTTCTTTACCTCATTTGAGTTAATCTCCACTGACTGATAACCAGCAGTTTTGTGTAACTGTGATGTTGTCTTCATCATCGTGATGCAGCTGGCTCAGAGGAAAGGACTGGAATTTAGCTCAGTCTAGATATTATTGGAAGTCACAGGTAACATACTTTTACATCAACTGAGCCACTTTTTAGCCCCCTCCACTATCTCCTCTCAGTGCTCTAAATGCAACTAATTTCTTTCTTCCAAGCTGTATGTGACCTACCTCTACTGTACATACCCAACCCTTCATCTTATCCACACTTGCTTCACCAACAAGAACTTCACATCTGGTATAAATATTTTCATATTACTACTTTTAAGAAAGTGAAAAACTCAGGAACCGATCAAGTCACCACCGTATTTTCCCATAAATCTTTTTTCCATTATGTACACAGCATTTATGTTGTGCACCATCCTGGACAGGTCTGCTTGGAGGAAAACGTGGTAGAAGGACCATACAGAGCAACAGAACAGGACTGTGGTGCCAACAACGTCAAATCTGGACAAGGAATAAATAAGCAAGGCAACATTCACTGGAAAGTGGCAATTGGAGAGAAAAGAGAAACTGCTGACACAACAGCTCCTTAAAGAAGCTCCTGTAGGTCTGCTTAGGGAGACAATGGGCAAACTAATGCCAGCTTCTTACTATCATACAGGGCTCAGAGCTGGAGAGCAGCTTCTGGGACATACAGACGTGCTTGTGGTCCTCTGTATCTTGAAAGGAGCGTAAAATGTTTTGCAAACTTCAGCCTTTCTGCATTAAATGTACCCATCAAGCGCTGACACAAATGTTTCCTATAGTTTCCTGTTTTGAATTCAGCAAAGGCTAATTGGGTTTTGGCCACTTTTCTTCTGCCTTATGCCACCTAACAAGTTTAGCTGTGGGAAGATGGTTGATGTAATGTACAGAGAGAGACCAGAAGCCAGGGAAGCTGATTCTGAGCTCCACTGACTCACTATCTTGCTTTGGGCAAGTCTTCACGATTTCCATTTTGCTAAGCTGCCCTACTTCATACTGAAAATATTACAAAGATATTTTCATTGGTAATATCCCATTCTTATTTGCTCTGGAACCATTTGTAATGAAAGTAAGTGTACAATAAACTGAGTACTGAAAAGTAATTACATGTCAAAACAAAAATTCACAATCTTTGTTCTCTGGTGATGCAAGTCCAGTCTGATCCTTTAACAAGGGTGCATTTTTCCTGCTGGATCCTTTTTGAACACTTGCATTTTTACCAAACTGCTTGTTTCAGTCCTACTTATTTCCAGCATGCTGCAGACATTGGTTCATTTTGCACTTTCAATTTGTTTAAAAAAACCCCACCAGTCCACATAGTAAAAAGGGATTATTTAAGCCCTACCTTTTTGTCTAGCAGTCTGTGCTGTCAATAGCATATGCAGATACAGCAGAGATGATGGATGAGCAGCAAATGACGAATGTGTGGGGACCACATCATATAATAACCACCAGCACATGTGCCACGGGAGGCAGTGCCAGGAATGCCTAGGAGACACTGCAGACACCTGAGGTTCTCTTTGAAATCTCTGCACGTTAGATGCTTTCCCAGGGCTAGAAAATATTTCTTGCCCTTGCTAAGAAAATGTCAGCTGTGACCTAGGACTAGTGGCTCGTGTAGTCTGATGTCCCGTCTAACAGGGGTTACCCGTTACATAGGAAAATGTGATCCTTCACCCCTGATTATGCAGATTATTTTGGAATGTTTCCAGTCGAAGAGGCATTGCCGTCTGGTTCTATTGACTCACTTACTCCCCAAAGCATGAAGACTTATAGCTGTATTTTTTATAAGCCAATTTAACTTTCAATGTTTTTCTTATCCGCCTTGCATCTGACCTTTGTGCTAATTAAAATTACTCATTCTTATGAAAGTATTTTTTATGTCTAGCTCAGATCAGTAGATGTTCACTGCTTTCCTGGGTTATCATAGTCTTGCAGGTTGCCAGGAAAAATGTATAGCTCCCTTGCCTAGAAAATCTGTGCTACCTTTTCATATTAAACATCAGTGGCCTCATTTAGTGATTAACTAGTTCAAAAGCGAGGCACAATTTTGACAGCGCTGTGTGCCAAGTTCCTTTCTTTCAATGCTGATTCCAACAGCCTAACACATCAACTCCTCTGCTAAGGCCAACTAAACAGCAACGGATCTAACTGGGACAACTGTTGCTTTTTACTCCCTTGGACCTGAGAAAACTTCCCCAAGCTTCTTCTCATCATGTCATAAGAGCTCTTACATCTGCCTGTATACAGAAGATAACTGAAGAAGCTGAATCATTGATTTTAAAAGTTAATGATGGAACCACAGGCTAATTCACCCGGATCTCTAAAAGACAATATAAGAATTCAGGTATACCCAGCTTTATTACTGTTAGGAATTAAGAATCCTTCAGCAATAACATCTTTGTCCCCTTCTCAGCAAGTACAAACTTGTAATTTGTGATAGCTGGCTAGTCAGTGTTGTGCTTACACAAAGGTAACTCTCCAGCGCAGTCACATCAGTATTCTTGCTGCATGCAATGGTGAACCTTCAAGTCTTGTCCTTTTCTTTACAAATCTGTGTGCCTAACTTGTGTGTGGGAACAGAAAAATACATTGATCCAAATCATGTCTATCTGCATTAGTACTTTTGATAGCTCCTAATTCAAGGGGTAATTTGTCATTTGTCCTTAATATTCCACACCATGCTATGGGAATTCTGTCCCAGTGAGCACTGGAAACTTTTGACCCAATTGCAGTGTTATTCCAGAATATCACATTTAGTATCCCAGATACATAAGTGAAAAAACAATAGCCATCATATAAGAGGTACCAAGCATTTTAAATCTCAATTACATTTCTGTTCTTTCAGAGGTACTCTGATATCTGAGACCTTCTCAAACCTGAAATCTGCAGTTGCTGCCAACTGTGCTCATTTAAGCTGGCAAATCACTTACAGTCACAGACTTTCCACTTGCTTCTTTGCTAATGTAATACATTAATAAACTTGCAGGCACATTGCAAGCATTTATTTGCCTTCTTCAGCTTTTTTAAACAAGTTGTTAATCTTCAGTTGAATTAAAACAAATCTCAACCATGTTATATATATATTGCTGTTTTATACTAGTAAAAAACTCACAAACGCCACTAATCGAAACCTTCTTCAATTCTGTCCCTTAGACAGCTTGTTATTTGTGTTTAACACTGGCTTTGCAAAAATTTTCTTTAAGAAACCAGAGGGAAAATTTCAGTATTGTCCAAGTCTGTAATTTATGGTGCATTTCACTTTCAGCATTTGTGGCAGATGCCATGTATCCCCAGGAATTCACTCCTGATTCGTCCAGATGTCAAAGACAGGGTCAATCTGAGCCATAGAAAGAGAACTGCTTTACCTTCAAGGCACCTTCTTTTAGGAAAAAGCCCTTCACTTCAAGCCCCAACTCATTGGCAGCTTTGATAAAAACAGAATTTAACTCAGGACTTCATCTTCAGCAGATGTCTTGTCTCACACCTTATGTTGTATACACTTATAGTAAATATATTTCTATTCAGATAGCAACTCCCCATTTTACATCTAGAAATATGAGATTACACTGTGCAAAACTGAAATAATATTAATAAATCAGGTACACATTTCTGATCAAGAAATTAGAAAATCCACAAACTCATTTTATTAATGAACTTTTACGCTAAAAAAGTTCTTAAACATCAGCTAGGTTCTATAGATTTTACCTGGGGGAAATTGCTGTTGAAAGCACAGGAAGTTTTTCCATGAGTAGTCCATACAAGAATAAAACTCAATGAAGCATGAATGTCTCCATAATTCTTACAATTCTTGTTCTCAGAGCAATAATGGCAAGCTGAAAGCTTTTCTATTTACAAGACCGGGTAAGGACTTGTGCCCCTATTTTCTTTTTTGTTTATATTTTTAAATTTTTTCGGATTTGCCCCCTGAATAGCAGTGAAGAAGAGGTGTAACATGATAGAGAGGACACATTACAAGTCTTTCTTCCAGAAAAGAAAGGATTGGAATTAACCAAGTCTCCAAAATTCTTTCTTTGGTTCTGACTTTCCTTTAAAAACTGTTGTGTTGCCACAAGGAGGTTTTGGCAAATCGCTTCTTTTGGGAAGGGGGGAGGAGAAGAAAAAGCAGGGGGAGGAACCTAAAAATCTCCACCTTTTGGCTGTCTCAAGTACTTGTCTGCCTGGAAGCTCAATATGATGCAATTAATGAACAGCAATCCTCCACTTTCAGTGCTTCCTTCCCTTTCTCGAGACAGATGTGCTGACAGCATGGCACCTTCTTTAAAGGAGCTCAGTTTTATGGAAGCTGATCTCTCAGCAAGGCATGAGTGGCTACAAGCTTTTGGCTGCCCCATGTATTTTCAAGCAAAATCACAGTTTCACACCAAATATCCAGAGACAAATAAGAGATTAAAACCATTTCTACGTAGGGTCCGGGAAACGCCGCCTCTTATCCGGATCTCTTTCAAATGTCCATGCATACTAAAATTTCCTTTGCTTGTCTTGGGAAACACTCTTACAGTCAAATGTATCTCACTTGCAAGCTATCTTTTTTCTCATATGCTGCACTCATTTTACTCTGCTTAGCTTCCATCCTATTCCTCCTAGACGTATCTTCATATGCAATCTCAAATCAGTTCTCTCCCTCCCCTCACTTATATCCAAACCCAAGAAACAAACCAACTCAAAACTCAGCCTATCTGGGTGCCTAAAGTTAGACACCTAAATAAGTTACTTTTAATCAGTGGTGCTAAATACCTACAATTCCTACAAAAGTCAAGAACTTTTGAAAACTAGGATGATTCAACCCTTTCCCACCTGCCCCCCAACACAGAGTGGTATGCATATTCTCAGCTTTACTCACCAAACTAATTTTATTAGGCTCAATCACACTGAATGAAGCAATTGCAGAAATTAAGTTACTGAACTGGATTCACATGCTTAAATTTAGCCACAGAAGTTTGATACATTTTTTGGTTTAAACATTAAAGAAAAAGAAAACAAGAAGATAGAAGAAAACAACTAGATAGATACACAGAATCTCAGTCTTTCTTCCAAGAGGAAGCACAGCTCCAGGAAGCCTTATGGATATCAGCCAGCTGCCATGAGAGGCAGAGGTATGACTTAACTGCCTTCTCCAGGCTTCATGCTTCACAGTGCCTTACAAAAGTCATGTGAAGGATTCCAAAGACTTTAGCAAAACTTCATTTTCCTAATATTGCCAGTGTTCTGACTCAGAGAAAGATCAGAGGAAAATAGTGATCTCCAGTATATTTGAAGCGTTTGTGGAGATAATTTTTTGTCTGTCCCTATAAAAATTTGGGTTAAGCTTCAATCATAAGTCAAAATGAGATCCATATTTTAAAAATATTTTTCAAAAAATCTGTGTTTTTCAAAAAATGTCTATAAATTGTCTCAGAACTAACAAAGCAATATGAATGTCTACACAAAACTATTCATAAAGGATATGCCTTTTCTTGAATTAGTATTGAAATATGAAAGCTGAAGTTTCAACAGCTGTAGCCCAACAAATGCATTGTTTGAACAGAAATCCTGAACAGTAACAGTAAGAGGTAGGAAGATGTTTTCAATGGCCATATTTGAGATGCCTCAGTTGAGAAACTTTGACACTAAATTCCAAGTATATCTAATTATTTTTACTTCAATGTTTTGTTACTAGGTTTCCAAGCAGAAATCCTGAAGTGGATGCAAAGGCACTATCTTCCCTTCCACTTGTAGCTGAAAGGCTTTGTGCATAGCACCAGAGGGGAACTCCTGCTGCTGAAAGTCCTAGTGAGAATCTACTTCAAGAGGACAAACCAATGGAAACCTCAGGAAGGGAAAAGCAATTGCCCATTTCATACCTGTTTTGAAATCACTTTTTTTATTCTACATAAATTAACAGCTCTAGAAGACTTTGTAAGAAAAGGAGAATCTTTTTACAGGGTGCTGGAAGCTGAATTCTCATGGAGAAGTGGCTAAACATCTTGCATAAAAAGGCAGTCAGCAGAAATATGCTATTCTGGAAAGGGATACTGACTTAGCAATACACTTTAAAATACGCCAGTCACACTTAACATTTCTTCTGCCTTTTCCCATCAACTGGCCATAAAAAGAGAAGAAGAAAAAAAAAAAAGGTAATCCTATTTTGGGAATGCTTTCACCCTAAAGGAATGTGAGAGTAGATGGTAGTAAAGTCTTACCTCAAGTACAGCTACTGTCATTTAAAAGTATTTCTCCTGCCGAAGGTGTCCAGATTAAAGACTATTAAAGTGTTTGCTACACATTTTAAATAATAACCCCAAAATATTTTTATTTTGGTTATTTGTAAGCTGTCTTTATCTAAGACTGAACTTCAGGTTTATATCACTATCACTTGCAGTGGACTTCCAGTTAAAACTTAGAGACTGAGTCAATTCCCATCACCATTCACCAGCAGCCAGCCAGCTAGATGACTGCGGTACAGGAGAACAAAATGGGGTCTTTTCCTTCTCATTGTTCCCCTGCCCGGCTTTGTGCATACACTCTGTTACTCTAGAGAAAGAAGCATGTGAATATTAAGGTCTATTCCTCTGTCTAGACTTCGTTTTCACTGAAGAAAGATGTATTCTGAACCTCAGCCAAGTAAACCAAGCAAGATCTTAAGACACAATACTTAGTGATTTTCAGATTTAAATTACAGACTTCCCATAATTTTCCACCTGAAAAGAGTGTGTGTTGGGGTTTTTTTATCTCAAGTTAGCTTTTAGGTAAATCTTTCTCCTCTCTGAAAATTCACTGTGACTAATTACTACAGTAGTCATCATTTTGAAGTCATTTCCACAGGAGCATAACCAAGATGTATGTGACAAATACGGATACATCAACGTACCATGTCCTGGTTTGCGCTGTTGCATTCCACTTCTTACTTTCTGTCTTTGACTTCTAATCATTGGCTTTCAGTTAGTAAATATCTATTTTCATACATTTCAGAACAGTGAAATAATCTGTGAGAAAGTTTTAAATATCTTACCTTATTTTTTTGCCTGTTGATTCTTGCCAGCTGCATTTTTATTTTTTTTTCAGTAACACCTTGGACCAAGTTCAACTTGGAGTAGCAAGGCTTGGTGCCTGGCAGGGCTTCCTGAGGATGATGATATGTAGAATCTAAACATATGCTTGCACGAGTTCAGAAATTAGTCTTACATTTGTGAGGAGAGTAGGGTTTTGGATTCGATAGCATTATTAATTAAATGTAACAACTGCTACCCTAATAGCAGTTAGCAAACAGGTTTAGAAATCCTTCTGCACAAAATCAGATCATATATATGCCAGATATGTATTGTGTGTATATATAAAGAAATGTATAAAAATCACATATATATAATGATATCACATATAATGAACTATAACTCAGTTAATACAATTGCTCTAGTTTACACTAGTTGCAGTACAGCAAATCAACCTGTCCTTTTGCAAGTAGACTAGCATTAACTATTTACTCAGATTTTTCCCATCTTTAAGCAAGGAAGCACATCGCAGTATCTTACTAACTACGTTATCTATCAACATGTTCAACACCTAAATAGTGTAACATGCTATCATGAGTAGGTGACACTACAAGTCCTTTCAGGGGAAGATTCTCAACCTGTGGGCTGTTACACTTGCCTCTTCAGGGAAGATCCATCAAAAAGGAGAAAAAGGTGGGTATCCCTGAAAGCTTAGCTAACAGAGTGTACTGTTACCCTCTGTTTTTTAAATGTTCTTTTTTAAAACTTCAGCAACAGGCATTAGTAAAGTCTATCAAGCAGTTGTCTCTGAAAGCTCTCTATGAAACAGTTGCACCTAGTAACGAGGTAAATTGAATTTATATACACATAGATGTTCAGAGATAGTGGGACTGTAAGTGAACTGTTAGCTGGATGACTGCAGAAAGGATCCTTTCTGGTCAGTAGCACTGTGTTACATTTGTTATATGTTACACAGTTACATATGTTACATGTTATACAATTCATGTATAAAAAGGTCTCAGAGAATTTCAGTTATTTAAACATCTCAGAAGAAAGATGTTAAGATTCAAATATCCAATGTTTGATGCAGTGGTAATGACAAAGCAGGGATTGATTTGAGAGAGAGAATAGATACAACCTATGAGAGTCAGTGCAGACTTTGGTTTCTGAATGTCAGGGTTGACATACAGCTCCCAAATGGATTCAGCATGGCAGAGTAACTGGTGATCACCAGGATTTGTGTAATAGTGCATGGGCAGGGGAATCAGAAGATGAAGATCTGCTTATCTAGTCAGGTTTCTTTGCAGTGCAAGGTCTCCTTCTGTTACACTGGTGTACTGTAAATTGCCAGGGAATTGCCGGCAAGGATGACAGTGATTTGTCACAGTTGTGATTGAGAGACTGAATCCTTAGGGCCCCTTTAAATTGCTTCTTCTGTTGTCCTAATTCAAGTAGAATTTCATTGTTTTCAGTGCATCGGAGGAGGATTCAGGTGGAAATACTAGCAAATTTCTCTTCTGTCCCAGAGAGGTATGCAAACAAACAGCAGAAGTGAACTTCTAGAGAAATTATTTTACTGCCTATTAGTGTCTGACAGTTTTCATAGGTTCATCAGGACACATGAGAATTCCCCTATAAAGTAATTTGTGCGCTGGTGCTGCAGAGCAACACTTGACTCTTTTGATCTTTGATATTAGGGATAATGAATTTGTAGGCACCTTCAGCTTTCTCAGTATTGCCATGCAATCTAAGCTGACTACTGGACTGGTCTGACCACTGCTTGTTCTATTTACTCAGTGGTAAGTAACAAGTTATGATTATTTCAAACATAAACTGGAAGCAGGCAAGATTGTTAAAACTGTTAAAAGAACCTGATTAGAAAGCAAAGGTGCTTCATTTGCGATTGTACCTTTCTTAAATCAGGTGAACAGATAAGAGAGACATATCTGTTTATAAACATTTTTTCTTTGTTGCTTAAACTTGTCTTAGCAGTTATTCTTGTAATCATAATATGGTGGTGATGAAAGTTGGTTTTTATGGTTTTAATGAAAAAATTGGGATATGCCCTTCCAAAGCTGGGAAAATTATAGTTGTGCTTGCTCTCCTTCTCTAAAGAGACTGTACTTCTCTTACCCAAACAGCCACCACACTAGCAGGTTAACACTACGCACCTGAGGCCTTTCTGTACTCTAGCACAGAAAGCTAGTTCCTTGCTAAATGTTCGTACACGGATTTGAAAATATACTCATTTCTATGTATAAAAGGTTCCAAAAATCTTCTGAGGCAACTTCAGCCCAAATTGACTGTTTAGCTTAATTTCTCTTCACTTTCCTTCACAGGTATAAATGAGCTTCTAAATGTTAAACGTGTTATGAAGGAAAATCCCTAATTCTGTACAAATTACTTAAAACAGCTATCTGTCATAACTGCATGCAAGTTGCATGCGGTCTTTCTTGGTACTTGTATATCTCATTCTGAAGGAAAACTTGAATTTTCTGAAGGAAAATTTTCTTAACACATATGATGTTTCCTTCTTTTCTCTGCTATCTTCTTGTCTGCTGTCAATTGGATCTGAAATGTTCCAGGTTTCCGCCCTGAGAAAAATAATAAATTAAGAGAACGAGCTGGGCTCCTTCTGCACGCCTCCAGAGCGCTGTGGGAACAAAGAGACAGAAGTGCTGAGAGGGAGCATGGAAAACCAGTGGGAGCAGGCAGGAGATGGGTAAGGAGGTGGGGGAAGGGGCCATGGGGCAGTGGGAGGAATGGGAGCAGAAAGGAGCCACATCTGGTAAACCGAGAAGCCCAGTAGGAGAAACTTCTTTGTTTGGAGGAGAGAACAAAGGGGAAGAAGAGAAGAGATGATAGAAGAAGCATAGCTGTTGAGTTAGAAGAAATTTGTTATTCCTATCCACTCTCAGTCTGCACCAGCCAAGGGACAAACGTAAACACACAGAGGGAACTGATTAGCATGTGCAAACAAACACGCTTCTTTTGCTCTGGCTGTGACAATTAACTATCTCTTTCTTTCTTCCCCTCCCCCCTTCTTTTGGCACTTAATTCACTTTGGACAAAAACGATTAGATATGAAAATGTAAAGCTGAAAATGTAATATGGCAAGGCTACAGATACTGACTTCATTGATCTTGACACATTGATCTAAATGTATATATTTGTAGCAGCTCAGAAGTACTCGTTTCTCTTAGATGGGAATGACTGCTGCAAAGAAGAGTAACCTGACCCACAGTTTCATCTAAAACTTAAATTTGTGACGTATCCTGCTTCGCTTCTGGGGTACAAGAGATTTAGCAGGAAAAAGCTGGCATTAATGTCAAAGTTTTTGTACTGTTTATATACGTAACTGCTTTGTCTTAGGTTAAGAACTCCTGGTGGAAACCATTTCTCTGTGGAAAGCAGAAATGCCAAATCTTCATGGGGAATTAATATATATCTTCAGTTATCAAGCAGAGCATCTAAAGTATCAAAAATAGAGCAAGACTTATCTTTTCTAAGTTAACTAATATCAATTCTTTACCATAGGACTGAATGTTTTCCTCCTAGCAATTATTACAGCAGAGTAGTCAGCATTTCAATGTAATCTGCACTACAATGCCCTATGTTAATGCAGACAGATACTTCAAAACCAGAACAACATGTTAATGGTCCCTCCCATATAACTCTTGGGCCTAACAATTAGTAGCCACTTTTATTAGCAGTTAAGTGCAGAAATATACCATTTAAAATCTTACAACCTTTGTTCTGGATTTTAGGTGACTTCAACAAAATGTGTCTTTACTAATCCCTTTTGTAAGCTTGCATGTCTGTTGTAAATAGCATTTTTATCCCCTGGCTTGTTGCCTGGAGTATAAGGCAAAGAAACAGGACATCTTGTTCTGCTAAAACTGTTGGTTCCTTTTTAAAATTTATTTTAAGATACAAGTAAAGGCAGGCAAACTTTCTTTACTGGTCATGGATGATATTTTTTTTCCCCAGTTCTTTATCTGCTGTACTTGGAACTCTGAAAGTGGTAGTTGGAAAAGAAGCTGTTTATCTTGGCATGAATGGGGTTAAACTCTGAAATTTCAGTTATAAAACTGGATTAAACATCAATTTATTTGTCAAACCTGAAAAAATGGCTCAAAAGAGAGCACCATCAGCTTCAGGAAGATTCTTCCTGTGAATGTGAATTGTGTATCAGAATAGCCATGCCCTTGCTAAGCTGGCTGGCCAGTTCCATTTTTGTTGGTTTGTGAAGCATCATCACTGGCTTCACCTTTTACACATTTACCATTTCAGTTACTTCTGTTTTAAGACATGTTGGTCACATTCTGTGCAAGATATACAAAACCAGAGGCCATCTCTGGAAGAAAGAAATGATCTTGTTCTCTAGATTCATTTTCCTGCAGTGAAGCTACACTACCCTCACATATGCATCCCTGGCCCTGCTAGTAACTGTGGTGTTCAAGCATTAAACCCAATCTCTTCTGCATGGTTGCAGTGCGATAAATACCCTCCAAAGGCTTGCTTACTTAGCAGTGGCCACTGATATGTGGTCTTGTAATACCTGCTGTAGGGCTTTTCTTGCAACAGCTGGGCTGGGGGCAGGGGGAGTTGTTGGCACTTCGACTTCATCTATGTTTAAACGAACTGACAGTTGGCCAGTCAGTTCTCAGGGACCAGGAAGGCAGCTTACGTACCTGGCTAAATTTGAAATTTGCCTTGCAATTTTCAGCTGTGATAGGAGAACCTATTTGGCTGTCCATTTCAGGTTCTAAAGAGTGAGGGAACCAGTTTTTGCATATATAAAAATTTGGGTGTTTTATCTACACACAGCTTCCTGGGATTTACATATTTCTTTCTCCATCATAAATAGTTTTTTGGTTTTTTGAAACCCCTACTCTCAGTGAATATTTCTAGTTTAAAATAGTAATCCATCTATGAGAACTTTTTTCTTCTCCACTGGCATTTTTTCATTTTTTTAAAAGTGTTCTTATCTCTCCCATTGCAAGAGTTGTGTTCTCTGAGTGTCTTGCCAGCTGAGTGTCTTGTCTCTGCTGTGTGAATCTATGGTCTGTTTACTTCTATAAGCAGTTACTGAAACAATGTAAGACAGCCCACTCATGTGAGGTGCGAAGTCTTTCACAAAATTAAACTGAAAACCATTTTCTTCAACATACCAATAATATGAACTGACTTCTGAATGTGCTTATTATATTGTTTCCTGGGAAGCTTAATTTATTGATTCATATTCAGTTTTGTAGCTTGTACATATTGCTACATGGAAGTCTTACACTGGAAAACATTTTCTTCCAACTTAATTGTAGCACAAAATTTTTTTAAAAAAATCACTGGTATTGTGATTTTCAGTACTGTAAGTGTCTTAGCTCAAATGGAGAAATTAGTGTTTCATGACAGCAGTTTAAGCTTTCAGCTGCAGTAATACCAACCATTCTGAAAGATTAATTTGCAGATTTGTTAGAGAAAAGGAAGATAAAAGAGCAGCAAAAGTTCTTATCTTCATGCTTGGTCAGTATGATGGTTAATACAAAGACTTCCAAGTATTTATATATTATCCGTACCTGACGTAGCTTTTCCAGAAATTATAAAAAGGCAATTTCTAGATTCTACATTTTAGTCATTATTTTCCAGTCTAGGAGATTTCTGCTTTGCGTAATTAATCCAATGAGTAAGTCTTGATTTAGGTTCATAAAGTTAAACAAACAAAAGTTCACCATTATATTGAAGAATTAAGCTATGTACATTAATACTATCAGTCCTGAACAAGAGTTTTATCATCATTGCAGTTATATTCAATTCTTAAAAATGCTTTAGTACTTTGCTACTTACCTAAGGAGGGAGAAAATGGCAGTATTTGCAAAGTAAGCATTTTCATAGAAGATGTATAATTTGAACTGGAAAAAAAAAATTGGGTTTAAGTCAAATCTGAGTCCCAATACTGCTGCTTCTTAAACCAGTCTGAATGTTTGGAGCCAAGTACAACACCTGACTGCCTTTGAGCCGGATTCTGCAGTAAGGATGGCGGCTTATTTACACTGGGGCTCCCTTGGCTGGACTGGCTATACTGTATTTACATATGATGTAGGGAGGTCTCCCCTCTGGTAACGCTCTGGAGGTTTCATGAATGAGTGTGGCACAGGAGGCTGGTTTGGTGTGGGAGTCTGGCAGAAGTAGCCTGCGCTTCTCTTTTCATGTGAATTACTGTCCCCATGAGTCAGAAGGACATAATAATAATATAGGTTAACAAGGTGACCCAGAGCACTCGGTGTCATTGCAACAAACCAAAACAACACAGTCTGAGCCAAGCACATCAATGTTTTAGCGAGGGAGTTTGGATTTTCAAGTCAAAATGCAGCTTTCCTATTGCCAGATTGAGTTTTGAGATTTCTCCTTATGGGGGGGGACACCAAAATATTTTGCTTTTTTTGTTCAAGGAGGAGAAAATGTTTCAAAATTCATGCATTCCCATTTTTCATCAGATCTAATTCTAACCAGACCCCTAAAGCCTGTACTTTTAAAGTTCCTAATATTATCTTTTAGGGAAAATGCGTTAACACCAGTATGTGCATGCCCATACATAGACAGTAGAGTTGGAGTCTGTGTGTTGCTGCGTTGAGACTTGAGTGTAAAGTCAAACCCAAATCTCCCTTCAATTGATCAAAAATTGGACAAAGCCTCCAAACTTGGTACGATAGACTTATGAGACTGAACATGATGATACAGAATAAATGAGGATCAACATACCAGCACTGGATGCTTCAGAGCCACCTCTTGAAGAGTCAGAGGCACAGGGTTTGCTTCTTGTGGGGCTAAAGCACTGGCACTGGATTTCTGATGCTCTGGATTGTGAAATACATCAAAAACTCCTCTGAAAAGGCTTACTAGAAACAATTGATTTAGTAGATCTGATTTAAATGTCTACAACATAGTGCTATGTTTGCAAAATAATTATATTAGATATAAATTATCTATTATAATAAATTTCTGTTCATTTATTTAGAACACCTCTTCTTTGGTAGTACAATATCAAACTTTCTGTGCCTCAATTGAAAATAAACTTAGTAAAATGTTACTCCAAAACACCTAAACAAATCTATCTAAAAATGAGCTGTGAAAATTTTATTTGCATGCATTTTTGCATTCAAGGAAACTCAAAATCAGTTTTAAGGGTACCAAAGTTGGCACAAATCCCTGGAAGGTAAATATGTGCCTTGCTCTGTTTGAAGAAATCTGGCTTCAAAATAACAAAGTTATAGACTTTTGAAAACATGCATCCTGGTTTGCACAGCAGGTTTTTCTTAACATCAGAAGCAAACACCAGGATGTGATGTTCTGAATATTCACTTTCAGTATATTTGAAAGCTCACACCTACTTGTATTTGAATGTGCGATTACTTTAAGAACTGCATTGTTCTGAATTACAGTTACAAAAGGAAAAAGGCGTTGGAGACTTTATTGTTCATTATAAACAGGATTCTGCTTTCAGTCAGAGAACGAAAGAATATAGGCATTTTAGTCACAGGAACTACTATGGTTCTTGTAGAAATAAACTTTAGATAGGGCTTCCTGCAAGAATGGCTGTGATCTAGGAAATATGCTGATTCAAATCATTATGTGGAAAAAATATACTCACATTTCTGTGACTCCATTATCTTTATATCTCAATTCATCAAAAGCTTTGCATGTTTTGGAAGATCTCTTGCAGTTCTGTCCCTGTTTCTTCTTTCTGGCCAAAACTGGAAATTTGTTTTCCTCCATCTCTTTCTCAGTGGCACCTGGTGATTTATGTTCTCTTGGAAATAAGTAATTCACTTTGGGATAGGAAAAACACAAAATTGTTTTGAGTAATGAAAAGCAACTCTGTAGCCTCACAGTGGAATACTGCACACAGCTGAAAGGCATTAAACACAGTAACAATCAATAACATGCTTAGAACTCAATGCATCTTTACCTCAAGCTTTGGATAACATCTGCTCCTTACTAGAACTATTTGCCACCTTCAAGACTTGGTAATAGCTTTAGACTGAATTTTGGAATGAATAAGAAAGTCTATTCCTGTCAGTTAGCATAGTGGGTGAGATTCATGGCTAACTCAATTTGAATTAGCCAGCCCTGACTGATGAGTGACAGAGGGTGGATAGGTGAGATAGGCAGAAGGTTAGACATTTGAAGTTGGTGCTTCAAAATAGGCAAGGTAAATGCTGTCAAAATTAACTACTATTTTATGTGGGTTTGCTCTACCAGACTAACACTTTTAGTTAATAGCTCCACACACACTGCTTGTCAAGTACACAGTATAAAGAATCATGCAAGAGAAACCTGTGAAAGAACAGTGTTTAAAGGTTTTGTTTCTTAAGAACACCCATACATTCCTGAGTGCAGAAAGAATGTCCCACAATCTGAGATCACCATAACCCATTTATAGGTTTTGCTGGTTTTGATACTTTTCAGTAAAATATTAGCTAAATGAGGGAAACATTTATTGATTATTTAATTTTATGTTATTGCTTGAAATAATATTTCTTATTTTACCCAAATGTCTGTGATTCATATATCAAAAAATTCAGAAATTAGTTTCAAACAAAATGGGTCTTTACTCTCAAATTTTCCCTTCGGCTTTCATATATCTAATTAATAGTAAATATCCAGCATTCCCTTTTATGGTGTACTATAAAAATATGAGCTTACTCCTGGTCTTGCTGCAGTTCTGGACTCATACATGCAAACTGGTGTTCTGTTAGGAACCTAAGCCTTACTTTTAGTTTATTATTTTTCAAAGGCATGTAGCATCCACACCTCATTTTCTGCTACCTAGGATCTCGATATCATATGCTTGAAAGGCTTATCTGTAGATATTAGATATCAGTAGACATTAAAACCCAGTTTTAAAGCCTAGAAGATCTAAAAAAATTTAGTCTGATATTTATTTCTGGGTAATACTTCAGAATACAACATTTCTAACCTGTAGGGTAACAAAAACATGAAATTTACATCCAAGAACTATTTAAAATGTATTACTTCATGCTTGCAGGCAATTTCTTTTAATTTAATTTATTGTAATTAAAATTCATGTAGAACAGGGAGAGTTTTAATACAGAAGATGAGAACTCCTGTCCCTCCAGTCTTCTGGGCAGATTTACCATTGACTCTATCAGAAGAGCAATTTTTCAAAAAAACCTTTAAAATAAGAATTTTAGTTAGTTTTAACTCTCATGGGAACAAGAAGTTACAAATGCTAGAGGGCATTCAGTCTACAGTCCTTGTCTGTCCACAAACTACAACTTGGTATTACCAGATTTCTGCTACCTCAGTCCTGAACTCAACCTTGTGCCAGTTGTACCAAGCCGTGTAGTGGTTTCAAAGGTTTCCACGTGCAAACTCCCTGCCTCTGGTACGCACCACTCATCTGCCTGCTGCAAGCTTTCACTACAAAGCAACTAATTTAAGTTTAGACCCACACCCCCCACCTATAGCAATACTCTAGAAAGGAGCTTTAGTCCTTCCTTTGCCTTGCAAGCTCATCATTAAAAAAGAACAAAGCAGAGAAGAAAGCTGCAATCATTTGATTACTAACCAGATCGCGGACACTGTACACATTCTCAACAGCTGCAAACTGGTTGTTTTTCTCCAGCTTCCTGCTGCAAGTAGCACCAAATAGAGAAACATGTTTGGAAGAAAGCAATAAAGTTCATCAGTCTCTGAATATATAGCAGATACTATCATTACTGCCAAATTACCATCGCTTATGCAATACAGCATGCTTGGGATCTCACTGTGGAGCTACTCTGAAAAACTGCACCCCTGCATACCTCATCTATAATGGTTCTCCCTCAGCATTACAATCAGTCTGTTGCTTTTCTGGAGGACTGAAAGACTTTTGTCATAAAAGCAAGCACTTCATCAGAGCTCAAGTATGGAAACAGGTTTTCTTGCATGGGGAAGAATACATGGATCAGCTGTAAATTTTAAAAAACTTAGCTTCCTAAGATGGAGCCTCACTGTGACTTTGTCCTTGAGAAAAACATTAACAAGCGTGAGGGACCATCAAAACACCAAGGGTGCTCACCATCTTAAGGAGACACTATAACAGTCTAGAAAGCCATTTGTATTCCTAAGTGCTTCTGAGAAGCTTGAGCAAGATGTTTACAAGCAGGTCCTTCAGCTTTCTAAACAAGATTGGGGTTCCAGGAGGAGAGGACTTTTTAACAACAAATGCAATTGCCACTCTGATCCTCCAGCTCATATTCCCAAATCAAGATGCATTGCATTTCTATTTTATTGCTCTGATAGTTGAAAAAGGACTTTGAAATGGGAATACAGCTATCTGGGCTATAACGCAACAGGGATTTTCTTAAAGCGTTAATCTGTCTCTAAAGCCTTTTGGTCCAACAGAAATGTATTCATTCATGCAACACAGAGCATAAAACACAGCAAATTTATAGCCTTGCTTTGTCAGAATTCGGTGTTATATGTGGAAAAATAAATCTGAAATTTAATCAGCTTTTCAGGTACCTACTGGCTGGTCTCTTTCTTTGTTTTGAGTACATGGTTAACATGGGAACAGTAGAATCATCTTATTTTCGTGACTTCTAAAGTTTTTGGCATTTTTTTGCTCCACCATTTTAGTACTCATTGATTAAAAATTGTAAATAAAAACCCCGCCATCATTTTTGCAAATGGGGAAACAAATAATTGCTTGCAAACCAAATGTGAGTATAACATCTTCTAAAATTCAACAGAAATCTGTTAAACAGTGGAGCTATTTGCTATCTTAGATAAAACTCAGAAGACCGTAAAATGTCTTCATATATGATAAAACGAAGTATTTTTATACATAATGACATTAACTGACCTCCTAGATGATGCAATATTAAGAAAGGTAAGGTGATACATATGATGCAAGTGAAAAAGGCACCTTTCATGTTGGAAATATTTCTTAGTCCTTTTAGAGTTTGCGTACTGTAAGTAAAAAAGTGTTAGAAATTGTGATTATTATAAACTGTCATTATTATAAATATTATTATAAACTGTGAGCTTACTTGAAGGAATTTTCATGTTGGATCAACTTGGAAATAAACACTATCTTTGTAATACTGTATAACACTTGATATTTAATGACCTGAAATTCCTGTTCACTTAATTCATTTGATATTGAAAGCCTTCACTCAGACTCAGAAAGACTATAATTAAAAAAAAAATGCAATGTAAAAAACCTATGGTTAAATTACAGTTTTCTACCATATAGGAATAGCTGTAGAAAGATTTAATATTCCTTATAAAACATAATTTTTATATGATGTATATGAAAATATATACTGTTTAACTTCCCTTATTCTGCTGACTGGTCCTGCAAGCAAACATGGCTTGTCACTAACACTCTTTGTCTTTAATTATTTCACTGTGTGATTGTGTCGTTCTTACACACATAATGTTCAGCTTGTAATTTGCAATGAATAAATTAACTGTCATTAATGACCTTGAGTAGCGATTTTTAATTGCAGCAAGCTTTAATTTTTAAATGTGTATGCTGGCAAATCCATTGAGTTCTTAATTTTGCTTTTCTATATTAATCCAGCAGCTTTCCTGCCTCCTGAAGGAAGCAAATCTGGGAAAAATTCAACAAGGTATTTTATTTCAAATGAGAGTTATTTAATCTCTAAAATTCTTGAGCGACTTGAGGACCAACTGTAAGCTAAGGCTTTGGAGCTGGGCTTCAGAAGACTTCAAGAATCATCCTTAATGCCGGATTCACTTTTAATATATAAATTACTGGTGTGGGTGACTCGTTACACACCACCTTCAGCATTCTGTCTTCCACTAGAGTGAGGCTAACGCAACTGGTAGGGCTGTACAGAAGCAAGAGCAGGGCCATATGCTTGGTGGGCTGCTCAGCTACACACTGGAAACAACTGATTACAGTACTGCGTGGGCTGGTGTTTCTGTCCCGTATGTAACACCAGGCAAGAATATACTGAATAAAACTCTTGAAATAGCAAATTAAATCAGACACAATAGTGTAGCCTGATGTCTTCTTTGGAAACAATGTGTGAAACCAATAGACTGGTATATATGAAATAATTTTATAAATTTTATATTATAAAATAACATAAAATAATGTTTTAGAAGAACAGATGTGACATCCCATGGCCCTGACCCTCCAATATGCCTGCATCTATGTGAAGTCCTTAGTATCTCAGTGACTCATTTATGCAGAACTCCTTGCACAGCCTGGTAAAAATAAATCCCTGCTATGAAGAACAACAGAGAGGGAAAGTGCAGCTTAACTTTCATCTGGAACTTCTGTCCCCAGGACTTTTAAAATTTTAGTTGGTAAGCAGCATGCCATAACTGCTTGTGGCACCTATAGACTTAAATACATACAGCACTAGTTCTGTGAGTAATTGTCAGACTGCTGATGTGCACCGTGTCTTTGGATTACTGGGATTTAAAGAGCAAATGCTCCCATATCTGCTTACTGGAATATTTGTCCCTTCAGCTCTGAATCCAAATTAACATTTTTTTTTTTAAAGGGTTACCAAAATCCTCCCAGAGTTAGCTAAATTATTTTGCTTTCTGCAGTGACAGAGCTGTCCACTGTTACTAGAAACTCCTCTGCCTTTTCATCACTTTGTCCTTCAAGCATCTGAAAAAACATCAAGGTGGGGAGGATCAGGGCTCCTGGGAAATATGGAGTTAACAGTAACCCAGGCTTGTTGCCATGAATAGGAAATAGCTTACCCCTGCAGTCAATTTGCCTAATTGATTAGAAGCCTGATTGCATCCCTGAAGGGCTAGATGCCCTGAGGGGATATGCATGCACAGAGGCAGGGAGCTTAGGGGCAGTTTCACAGAAAGGGAGTCTCCTGTGCTGAGAAATCATTTCCCACTGACCGCTTCTGGAGCGGTGCTCGCACCCACCTCCAGCATGGTCCCAAGCACAAAATCAGCCAGTAGACTTGGAGAGAGCGAGCCAGCAAGAGAAATCTGAGTGCTACCTCCTCCAGGCTGCTGAGGGGCCCAGCTGGCACAGCAGCCAGCCAGCGTGAGGACACTCAGCCCCCTGGGGCGAGGCTCTCCGGCAGAAGAAATGTTTTGCCCCCACTCCCATAAGCAGTAAGCGTTTTGCTGCTTTAGTCTTTCCTGTTCCTTCGCTTCTCAGGAGAACCAGAAATGCCCAAATGACCGAAGTCCCAAGGCTTGGCGAGCTTCCCCAAGGGTCAGAAACAACCCGAGCGGCTCTGTGGTTCCCTAATCGGCCCAGTGAAGCTGCCCTGTGAAGCCCAGTGGCAGGAAGCAGTTTATAGTACAGTAACTCAGACCCTTGTCTGGGCTTTTTCAGCTTGGCTTCATTACTATTACCATGATAAAGGCCAGCGGTTTTTTTCTACTTCCCTTTTGCCCCTTCAAGTCTCTACTTGCTCTTGACTTTTCTGAATTTCACTTTGATACCTTGACACTTCGGTTGTTCTCCCAGACAGATACAATTACAAGAGTTCAAATAAACCTCTTTTTTTGTTTGTTTGTTTTTTTGTTGGGGCAGGGGGTGAGGGAGTGAGGAGAAAGCATGGATAACAAAGATGCTGTGAAGATTTGCTGGGAGAACTCACCTCCTCCCAAGGCTCTTCAGGTCTCTGCAGTGCGGAGGCCCCAGAAAGCTGCAGCTGTGGGACATAATCCAACACTAAGGTTTAGCATGAAACAGAAACAGCAAAAAGTGAGCCCGACAGCATAAATAGGAATTGCAGACTTCCCCCTGTGTTTCACTGAGTAATACTGCACTGTCTTCCAATAAGACCTCACCATTCTTACCTTAAGAAAGAAGACGAAAACAGTTCAACTTTTAAAAAGAAGGAAAAAACGTGTGAAGGCTCATTCAGAGCATCACACTGTGAAACAGCATGGAGGTGTACAGTCTGCTACAGCATTCATTCAGTGCTGATGTGAAGGAAAATGCCTTTTATTTTTCTTCCGCAGTATCTCCACCACTCAACTAGAATTCCTGGACAGTCCCCAGACCCAACACAACCTGCCCTACTTAACTTGTGGGGCTTAGTGACCCCCATGTTGCAAGGGCTACAAGGTACCAAAAGAATAATAAATGTATTTCTGGGGCCCCTTTTGATAAGGTAAACTCTCTGATCCAGACATCACAGAACTGAGCTCTACTTTCCTGAGAGTAGAAAATGAGTCACAACTTCAGTTATGGTTCACCTGGGAGAGGGAAACACAGCCATCATCCAATCCCTAATGCAGTGTAAAAAGGAGAATTATGGCAGGGGTGAGACTTTTCCTCTGGTGACATTCATAAACCACCTGGAACAAAGACACATGGGAGAAGTGAGCCTAGCCTCAACAGAAGAATTATTTCTGTTATCTCCAATGCCACATTTAGTTCTGTCACTAGACATGCTACTACATTATTAGGAAGTGGGGCTTTATTTCTATCAGGAAGATAGATCTGGTTGCTTTTTGTCCTATTACTTCCCAGCTCCTTTCTTTCTAGGCATGAGTCCTTGTACATCCATACACTTCACCACTGTGGCTCCCGATTTAGTATTCTGAGGACCGCTATTAGAACCACTAGACACAGCTTTAATGTTTTTGACAAAATACATTTATATTCATCTTGTATTAATCTTAGAGTCCATAATACATCATGTGGTGACCTGGATGACAGAGTAGTGGATGCATTTATTAAACCTGTGGATGACATCCAAGTGGGAAGAGACTACCAGGAAGCTGGGTTTAGAATACAAAGTGATTTTAACAAATCAGAAGTGTGATCTGAAGAAGCAGCAGGCTATCCAGCACAGACAAATGCAAGACAGTGCATACAGGCAAGGATAATCCACTACAGGAAAACAGGCTGCAAAACAGCTGGTTAGAGAGTGAGCTCTACAGCACTGAAAGCTGAGGGGCTACTGAGGATCACAAGCTTAGCGAACCCAAACACTGCAAGAGGGACTATAAACAGAAGTCCAGCCTGGAAATCACAAAATATAATAATTAAATTATATGCTGCACTACAGCTTCAAGGGGAGTACTACACCCAGTTTTCTGTGCAAAAAGGAATAGGCTTAAGTTGCAGGAAGAAGGTTGAGAAATACATTTTAATGGTGAGGAGAGGGGGGCTTTGGATAGGGTTTGACAGGGCAAGCAGGTCCCTGAGAAAGAGTTAGATAAATATCTGTCAATTATGAGTATTATCTGAGGCTGTGCTGGGCAGGGAAGTGTATTAGATTATCTTTTCTCTAGAAGAAAAGAACCTTCCAGCTGTACTGTCCCAATAACCTAGTAAGCCTAAAAAATTTGCAGTTAATATAATTTTCCAAGATCCTCATCCCTTCAAAAAATGTGCAGGTTTTGACAAGGCTTTCATAAAAATAAATCAAAAAAATTAGGAGCTAAGTTGTTGATTCACCTATATTCTACCCTCCTCTACAAAAAGCTGTTGTGTGCATAATATTTTATTGTAATATGATATCAGGAAACAATTTTTGTCTTATGCTTAAGTAAGTAAAGAGTTCAACAACCCATAAACACTAGCCAAGATTTTTTAAAGGCCATTAGTCTATAGAAATTGCTTCTGAAAACACCATGAAGTCTATCTATAGTACCTGATCTTAAAAAATAAAAGCAACACTCCTATGTTGGGAGATGTGTCACCTAGAGGAATCACCTGTTTGCATGCTCTCCTGTATGATTTCTGTTAATTCTATGGCCAGAGTCAGAAAAACAAACACCAAGGAATGACAGGCAGATTTAATATGCTAGGATATATACTAGAGTATTAAAAATTGGTTATGTAAAAATAAATAAAATAATAGTGTAAGCTAATTTACATAAATGTTTTTCTTTCCTTATGATGTATTAAATTATATATTTCAACTACAGTTTATAAACATGAGTTAAAACATTCTTTTTAATTTTCTGTTTAAAAACATTGTATGAAAAAACTTCACAACAAAAGAATGACTCCAAAATATTTTTGAAATTATACAAATCAGCTATGTATACAACACGACACACAGTTTGGTGCCCCCTTTTGCCCTTGTTTGGAGCCTTTAAAACACACTGACACACTGAACCAGATGCAACTCCTGTATAAAGCAGAAACATTTCTACCTGGATTCAGCGGACTTCTACTAATAGCCAATGTTACTTTTTCTTTTTTTTTTTTCTTTCAGGCAGAGAACAGGCCTAGGCCTATTGCAGTTACAAATCACAATGAGGTTTTACATCGTTCATGCTGCACCCTTGGACTTTTCTGTGAGGTCACTCGCACTTTACAGCAGGACAGGAGATCGTTTTGTTGATTTCCACCACCCCCACCACCCTCCTCCACTCTGAAGGTTTTTTTGCGCTTCATATAACTTCCCAAATAACTTTTCCCAGGCTTGAGCAATACTCACTGAATGTAACCAGGATTTGCTTGTATTATCTTTTAATTGCCCACAGAAATTCTCAGCCTGGTAGATAGCTCATTCAGTTCTGAATTACTAGAATGTTATGTTTATTATTAAAATTATAAGTTAGGGCATATTTTGCATCTGCTTTCTTACAGGATCTGTGGCACTTAAAAATATTTTTTGTTTCCATTTTTCCTTCCAATTGCAGTCTTCTATTTGGAGAATGCCTTTGCCAAATTTGCAGCAGGAGAAAAGGAAAATAATTCGAGTGTTCAGGTCTCTTAACCTGATACCATAAAGTATCACTATCATTGCATAGGCAAGAATATGCAAATAATTTGAATCCCTCCTATAAGAATTACTTGCTTTAATATCAACAACTATAAATCCCTCTGTGGGCACAAATAGATTTCCTTATACTTAAAGCATGTTTAAGCATAAGCCTTTTCAGTCATAAAAATACATTTTAGAAAAAACACTCACATGTATCAGGGTGTGCCCCTAACATAAACAATTAACATCAACATACTTACTCTTGATTTACAGTCTTGTAAATTAAATGCATGTAGCTCCTACATGGATGACAACTACAGTTTGTATTTTCTTCCTGAACACACTTAAACGTGCATAGAATACAAGGAACATATTGTCCAAAATTAACTTTTGGCCTCTTGAGGGCACAGGAAAGTTTGGTTCCTGCAGTGACCACAATTCCTCTACAGGATCCCTCCAATTCTTCTTTCAGCTACAGTAAAGCAAATCAAAAGCAACCTCCTGGTGGTAGCGTGTATATTGACCAAAAGTTAACACTATATACATGCATAAAAAAATTTACCTGTGTACCCCAGAAGTGAGTCCTGGTTGCTATAGGAACGGTAATCATGAATTTTCTGGCCAGAGTGTGATGAAAATTCTAACTTTCAACACTGCTTTAATGTTGTTTTTCACACTTGCAAGATACAGATTTTAGCTGTAGTTCAGGCATTCCCAAATGGAATAAGTTCTTTTCCCTGACTTTGTGCTTAGGACGTTAAACTTAACAGACGCCCCAACAACCAAAAAACCAAACCAAAACAAAAAGTTAAAAAAATAATCATAGTATCACGCAGCTGAAACCCTTACAGTATTACCTTCAGCATTTCCAACAAACCCCCACCAGTTCCTATTCAAACTGGTGGCTCAATGTACCTGAGACAGCTAATTAAAAAAGGAAGTGGTCAAAGTCATGCTTTTTTTGTAAACTTCAAAGGTGATCCCTCTCCTTCCTCCTCTTTACATTTTACTGTCTGGCTTTCTGCCCATCCTGCAGCTGTTAGCTGAGCCTGTGTTTCATGGCGTCAAACCTGCCTCCTCACGGTCCATAAAGTTACAGCAGGGATCGTGATACACAGGTGTGGAAAAGCCAGAAGTGCAAGATGGGCCCGTTAATGATTTTTCTGGCACCCCATGCTGAGCTGCTGAAAAAAGAGAGCAGCTTGCAGAAGGCAAGGGACTCTTTGTTTGCAAAGGTATTTGAGATTGTATTACTTCTCCCACAGCAAAGGTGTTGAGTTTTCACTTTAAGGGCTGTTTACAGAAATGATTCACCTTTTATACAGCTTTTAAAAAATGCTTTGAGGCTTTAATTGGACACAGGATTTGCATCACACCAGTATGAAAACTCTTACTTTTCATTTAACCTCCCATTAAATCACTCAATGATCTTACCCAGTGATAAGCAGCCAGCTCTCATGATGTGGCCTTAACAGAGGAAAACAAAAATCAAATCATTAGGGGTTCATTTATGTCATAAACTTTAATCTGGGAATTTCTGCACCCATTTACATTTGGGCAATGAGGGCAGAGGGGACCAACTGCTGGAAAAAAACCTATGAAAAGCACAGTAATTTGCTGCTCTTCTTGAAATAACTGGACAACATAATAATTAATATCTACAACTCTTATCTTATAAAAATCACTTAAAAGTCTGTTTTATTTTAAACATTACTCAAGCTGTGATCTGAACTGTGCCCAAAGAACAACTTTAAACAACTCCAACTCGAGATTTTTAGAAATCAGTGCTTGAAACTAACAGCCTACAGGAAGAATTTTCCAGAACTCACAAGTGACGCATGATATTCTCTGCCACTCAGAATCAATGGGACTGAAATCTGCAGATCATCCAAACACCAAGGCATGGCCTAGACTTCACAAAATATTTAGTGCCCAGCTTTAACTACTGTCCCTGTGTCCCATTAGGAGAGAGAGCCTGAACTGCTGCATTTGGGCTTTAAACTCCATCCTTGAGGCCCTTGTTAGATGTGGGACATTAGCACTTCTGCAATCTCTCGGTCCTAGACCCCCTAACACTCCATTCTTTAGGCATCTATATTTTAACCTTGGCCTTCTGCATCAGTGTTTGAAAGCTGGGCAGTATGTTGATGCTAACAAAGACTGCGCAGATAAGCAGCTAGTGAGGAACACGCTGTGAGGGGATGGGAGGTTTCAGAGCAGCTACTGATGCAGAAAAGTGCTGGCTGCACTGTCATCTCTGCTGTTTGTCCACACATCATTTGCATATATCAAAAGTTTAGTAAAGTAGGGATTAGTCTACACATAAATCTGTAAGAAAATTTACAATTTCTATTGCTACAACTCCTAAAGATACAGAGTTGCTGGGCACTGCCCAAAGCTCAAAGATGCAAGTTCAGTTCTGGAACTGTGTATCCATCTATACCTGCCTGATGGGTATGCCCCCTCTGGCAAGCAGTGGTAGATGAATTTCAGGCTCCTGACCTGCTCACATAATTTTTTTCCTAATACCTTATTTCCCTGAACAGCCATTTCTGATGCAGCAATTCCTAGAAACTCAAACTGGGGGAGCAATCACAAACCTGAAGAAGTGCCAACCATAGATAAGCTGGAACCAGGAGTGTTACGCTCCTGCTACCACTTCAGCATTTGGCTGTGTTATTGAGTTGCACCTGAAGTTGTGAGATAGCAGGACATCTCTTTAAGAAAGGCCAGCGGGAACCAGAATGGACCTTGTCTGCAACAGTGAAGAATGCAATGTGGTTTTCCCCGTGCCTGCAGTTACAACTTGCTCAGGACTGGCATGCCATGGTTTTGCTGAGAAACAAACGGATCAGGTGCTCTTTCTAAGGACATTGGGGAATGATGGGTGTGTGCTTCGTGCCACTCCTAAGTCCAGTTGTGACAACAGAATTTCAAGGGAACTTGGTACATGTAAGACACTGGCTCTTCTTTCTTCTAGTACCTGCTGTGGAAACTGTGCTGGTACCTTCAGCACCAAAATATAACACAAACTGCTTGTCCCAGGACTCCACAGAGATGGTCTATATCCAAAAAAAGCAACCAAAGCTCAAAAACCTAACTCAGGAACAGAACTGTCAGAGTATCCATATTCAGCAGGGAAATAGAGAAAGACGTAGAGAAGGTAACAATACTCTATATTTTTGCTAGAAACTTATTTCCCAGCTGTAAGAAGGATGGGTAAGGCGAGCTCATGAATAATTGCTCTTGCTGGTTCCCTTGACTGCCAGACTAATCTTTAGCAACCCACCCTGCAGCAGACTGTAATAACTTCCCCATCTGTGTCAGCAGATTTTAACAGCAAAGCACAAGAAACAGTATTTTCTTTTAAACTCAAAAAATCTCAATAGTCTTTATGCTGCACCAACAAACCACTAAAATTATATGAACTGGCCTTTCTCATTGTGTTTGTAATGCCCCCAAATGTCTTCCCAACCATATGTTACATAGCTCATGAAAACTACCCTGCCATCAGCTTTTCAAGAAAGAAGATCTGACCTTGCAGTTCTGGAGGGTGATGAGCCATTCCTCTGTGCTCTCACAAGAAAATAAAATTTGAAAAAAGCATGTTAGAAACCAAAAAGCTGAGGGAGACTGGGCATGGTGTGTGTGTGTGTTGCAGAATGCTATGGTAAATTATCTGTTCTGCCATGAGACTCTTCAATGGCCACATGTATGCTAGACAGCCTTTTTGCACCACAGCTCCTTTCTCTGGTGGAGAAATAGCAGCACAACCCCCACCTCACAATGAGGGGTTGCAATGAAACAAGAAAACAAACAGTCTTAAGGGTTGTGAGGTGCTGAAATATAAAAATAATTGAGATGATGTATTTATCTCAGATTGATTTTTAGGTTCTGCCTTTCTCTAGACTTCTGCAAGATTCTTTGTTCTGAGATTCCCAACCTTCTTTTTTATGGATACTGCCAGCAAGTACCACATACAGCATCCTGACTTTGCTGCATTATAAGTCCCCTTTGAAAGGCCTCAAATCACTGTTTGGTAAAGCCAGCTATAAGTCTCCAGGAGTAAGCATGTCACCTTCAGGCGTGCTCACCTGTTCATCGCAGGCAATTAAGGACTCTGTCTGGGCTCAGCTGCCAAGCATCCTACTGGGTCTTCACTATGGGGTTTACCCTGCCAGCCTCGGCTCTGCCCTCCCCAGCACAGCTGGGGCAGTGGCAACTGCAGCTCCCAGCCACATGACACACTGAGATGACTTGTAGGCCACAAGTGACACATACCACAGCAGGGCATCCCCTTCTTTACTAAATCCTATAGGCTACTTAAAACATAGAATGGTTATCAACATCGCACACTGGCAAAATAGTTTTTGCAGATCACTGTTGCCATCTCTGCTCTTCTATCAGTGTAGTCATGGGATATATTTTGATTTAAACAAGTACCTTTGTGATATCAAACTCTGATTGCTATCAGCTTATTTGTCCAACATTTAATGCTATGTTATTACGACATGCTCCTTCTTAGTTTGAAATCAAAGGCTTTAACCCAAAGGCTGAATGAGGCACAGCACAATGCAGTGCAAGGTTAAATCTCCTATTTGAACCTGGATGGAGCGCCAGGCTAGCAAGGCTATCCTGCTTTTTTATAACCTTGCTAGCTTACTCAGAGAATAAGAAGTTTCTAGTACACCTTGATTTTCCCAGACTTGTTTGCAAGCTTTTTCTATTAAAAATATTTGGGGGTTGCAGTTTTTCTTGAATTCTGATTAGCCAGCTTAGAGCAACTGAAAAAACTATAAACTATAACCAAGTCTAAGTGCTTTTATTTTTAAAGTGAAATACTGTTTTCAAACTGTAACAATTTCAGAACTATCAAGATGCCGAAAGCATGTGAAAATTAATCCAAATAAAACACATCGTGAAAACCAGAGGATATGAAACATATAAATATTTCCCATTTCTACATTTCTCCCTTTTTCAGTCCATTCTAATCGAAGAAATGCTAAAGAACATTAAAACTTGATAAATCCATGATAATATGACAAGGGCCAAACCTCGTCTTATCTGGCAACTGAGAGGAAGGTGGGAGGAATTCTGAGGGAACAGCCGGAGTGAGAAGTGAAACTGCAAGACTGTGAGATGATGATCAAAGGGAACAAGGACTCCCAGGCACAGTGAGAAAAAGCGTTACCATCCTGGAGAGATGAATGAAGAAAATCTGTAAAAACCAGGGTCTTCTTTGTGCTGCAATTCCCCCAATGCTGTTTAGAAGAGTTGATTTTTAGCTGTTACATTAGCCCAATTCAGATAATTTCATTAGCTTCCTTAAATTCACCTTGTTATCTCAAATAATGTCCCACTCTCTAGAGTGCATTTCAGCATGCACTGGGTGCAAACACACCACCAGATATGACCACATTTCAGGGACTATCCACCCAACTGGATGTCCAAAGGCTTAACAAGCTGATGTTTGAAAAATGTGTCATCTAAGAATCTTGAAAGTCAAATAGGACAGCACTATGTTAGTAAGAAACAAATTAACCAGCTGAGTTTTTCTTTTTATTGCTGTTGTCAACAACAACAGTCTCCACACATCAAATAAAAAACTTTCAGACTCAGAAGACCATTGTGTTTCAAAGCAAAAATTAATGCAGTTCATTTTTCTCTTAGGCAAAAGTTGAACTTTTCTCTATTGCAACGGTAAGGGATTTTTCGAAGCATTTTCTACTGCAAGTTGGAGCATAAAGATCCTTCAGGTCTGGTATAGACAGATATCACAGCAATGGGAAGGAAGCCATGTAAATTAAAAAACAAACAAGCAAACAAGCAAAAACACACACAAAAAACCCCCAAAACCCAAAACAACAGAACAGTCTACTCCTTAATTCTGAAGTCCTATACTGACCATTTTTTCAAGCTGGCACACTTCAGTGCTGACACATTACATTCACTCTCATAATTTTATTCTGGTGCTGAGTGGAGCAGAGAGAATTTCTGAGCACATACAATATTTCAGATGATAGAACAAGATCATGGTGGGGAAGAGGGGAAGCAGTGGTTTTTAGTAAATAATTAGAAGGTATTTTGGAATACTTAATCACTTCCAGCTAGAGCTGAAATTTAAAATACTCTTAAGATTTTATTTTCTGTTCTGCTCCTGACTAAAGTTTGTCACCTGTTTCTGAGTAACGTCTATGGTTTGTGTATAGTAGTTTCTATATAGCAATGATTGTTTTTAATGTTCAAGAAGGAGTTGTACCTCTCAAGTTGGTCAAGAGATGGACACACAGAAAAAAATCAGTGAAGGGAAAGGAAGAACTTATACTGAACTTCAAGACCCTCTCCAGACAGGGCAGTGAGGTGGACTGTTAGGATGACTGTGATCTGAGCACTCTGGATTTGCTCAGAGAATTCGTGCAATGCTTAGGCAGCAACATACAGGCAGGAGTGGAGAAGAAAATCGCTGAGGAAATTAGGAAAGCAATGCAATATGAGGTACTGCAATGGAGAAGAGAAGCTTTAAGGAACTTTGAAGGTAAGAAAAGATGGGGATCCAGTAAGAGATCCTTCCGCATGGGAGTGGCACAACTCAGGCAGTAGGCCAAGAAATTATTTTCGCTTTTATGCTCTGAATAATGCAAGTATCTGTTCTGGAGAAGGGTGGGGGTGAGGGCTAAACATCATTGTGTTATCAAGGTAGGACTAAGTGTAGACCTGAACAATGGGCCAGTGCAGCAAAGAGATGACATTCAGCCAAAGTTCTCCCAGTATCTACTAGCTGGAAGGAAAAAACCTAATTTAAAAATGTACTGTTTCATCCTCAGCAGCAAGGAAGGAGGAAGACAACCACACCCGTTTAAAACCATAAATATGCATAAGACTTAGAACTAGTGATATATATTTTTAATTGAAAGTATTAAAATGGGGAATTTCACTGGAAAGCCTGGAGGAGGAGGAACAGCACGATCATTGCTTGAAATCCCTCCCTATGTGCAAAGCATAGGCAAGACCTTCACAAGTCAAGTGATATACTAGCCTCATGTTGTCCAAGGCTAGACTACTACTCTTGCACCTTATGGATATATGAAAAAAGTATGAGTGAAGCCAAAAAATATGACTTGGTAAGATTTTTTATTATTATTATTTTAGAAAGACAAATCTGAGGTGTATTAAAATTAGAATAAAAAAAAATATGGTTATAACATAACTGCCTTTTCAACAGGTGGGAATTAACAAGTTACAAATATTTTCCTTTTTAGTTCAGACAACTTTTTATAGCAATGAAATCAGCTCTCAAGTGCTTTGAAGCCAAGCGTAACCAAACCACCCACTGACTTATGAGTAACTCTGCAGAAATGGCTACCAAGTGCAACTCTTATAAGGCCACTGGAAAAAACTGCCGACAAACGTGGCCTTTATTTCATACACCCAGCTTAGTAATTACAGAGCAAAATTCAGCTGAAAGGACCCAGCGAAGGCTGGGATTTTCACACTTACTTTAGGAAATATTTGCTCAGTTTCTTTTTGGGGCTTCGTGTGTTTATGACGACGAGGCGGACGTTGGCAGCATGCCGATCCCCACACTCTGGCTTGGTGTTGTGGGCAGAAGAAAGTCAGAAGGATGTGTTTTCTAAATGGGATATTCAACTCATAATGGTGTATTTGCCCCTTGATGTGCCATCCTAAAGTGCATCTTCACCTGGAAAAATGTAACCAACATAACAAGCAAGCCTGTTTTAGAGATTATATTTTCCTTATTCAAGACAATCTCCATGTCTTTGAAAGAAAAAAAGACCTCTGAACAGGACCACATTCTGTTTTTTCCATACTGCACTCTTTTTATCCTACATATTGTCTTTCCATTGGGCTATATTCTGCTGTCATTTACCTTCAGTGGAAGTAGAGAGTAAATGAGCTAGTGTCAGTGAAACAGGTCCAGTTTTACATGGGCATAGCTGAAGTAGCCCTTACACACTCTCTCTCAGCCAAAATAAGTGGAAGTTACTGGCTAAAGGATGTCCTGTCCCTTCCTTCTAGTACTTGTACAGCTACGTAGTAAGCCATATCAGGAAGCCTGCTCAAAACTAACCCAAAGAAAAATTAGGGAGCAGAGTGAGATGATTTCCCTCTAGGTCAGCACCAACATCTGCCTCCCAACATGAGTGGTGTGAGTTCCAGCAGGAGCATAAGCAGAGAAGAGCTGGGAGTAATATCTTCACTTTACACAGTACACATATCAATCCAAAATTATTGTTAACTACAGTCCCAGCCTAGTTCACAATTAAGGTAGGCATATCAGTAGAAAGAACAAAGAAACACTCAAAAAAATGATTTGATTTGTATTGTTTGAGCTCTGTGAACTGACTCACTTCAGTGTCAGACAAGCACTAGCAGGAGACCAAGGACAGGAAGGGGAGGGGAGCAGGACTTGGCAGCAATAGCTATTATATTAGCTTAGCTGTAGCACCAACTCATGCACTTACAGCATCTGCAGTAAGCTGATTGTTAACAATAGCAAAACCTCAAAACTCTTGAAATGATTTTATTTTTTTCCTTACCAGCTAGGAAATTACAGTGGTTCTTTCTGAGATCTTTCATAAGATGCAAGTATACATGAAGATGCAAGATCTGGCTCAGGGACCAAGAACTGAAACACTAGGGCTTGGAATCAGAGATTTAAAATCTTGTTCAGGCCACCTTACCCCTCTTTCAATAGAGAAACGGGGGTGTGGAGCAGACTGTATTAATCTTTGTGCAAAGGCTGTTCTGATGAAACTTGAAACACAGTGATTTTACTCTGGGTTGCTATTACACTTCCATGAGATGTACAGTAGTGCAATTGCATTGGTTCGCTGTTTGTTCCCGTAACTTCTTCCATCTGCCTCAAATCACTGTTGATCAAGTGGCTGCTACCTGCAGCTCTCAGGAGCACCATACAAGCAGCACAGCACTCAAGTTTCAGAATGCCTGCATCTGGCTCTGCTGGAAGCAGTGTAAGCGTAAGGTGTTTGCACATTTTCACTTCCAGGCATGAGCCAGAGGTGCAAAGGTTCTTGACAGAGGCAGCAAAGGAAACCTCAGCAGTGAGGTAGGTTTGATTTGGATCAGCTGATGGCAAGTTCCATGCCAAAGTTTGTATCAACACCTCGAACAATTTATAGACTCTTAGATGAAAGAGTTTATTACAATGATTTGCTGAATAAAACCATGATGAATGCAGTCAGCAGCTTTTCATTATTTAACAAGTTAGGTTGGCAATGATAACCGTGTGAATGCAATACACTGATTTTGTAATGGATCTGATCTAAAATTTCCCCATGAAATTGCGCATTTGGCAGTGGGCAGATTCAGAATGGGTATATCTAGACAGGCCAAGTTCAACTAGAAAAGATCCTGTGCAACGTGATCTAGATTCGAAGTTGGAGCAGGAGCTGGATGAGAAACCTCCAGAGGTCCCTTGCAACCCTATCCTTTCAATGCTTTTAAGTGCACATAGCAGTAGATTTGATCCAGTCACTTTAACAGAGGCACCCTGCTTCACTTGAGGACTTTACCAAGTGCCCATTACCAAGAGCACTTACAAATAGTAACGGCTGAGGTCGTTACCAAAACTGAATGCCTTTCTGGACTACCTGCTTTGGCCAAACACCAGTCACTGCCCTGTCTATGTGACAGCTGGATGAAATGTAACGGACCCTTGAGCAGCAGACAGGGTAAATAATCAGTTAGGCCCTCCTGGCCTCAAGATGTAGTGAATAAAGACAGGATTCGATGCAGAGATGTCAGGGAGAAAACACCCTTTGAAGTTTGGTTAGTGTTCTTCAAACTACAAGATTATCAGTCTTAGCCTGGAGAAGAGTTTGTATGCCTCAAAGACCACCTCCTTTTTCCAGCTGGTCTAATTAAAGAAACCTACAAACAATCTTGTCTGTGTCTTTCTGATCATACAGTACAACACAAGCTGCTAGCAAGAGGGAAAGTGACTACAAACATCCCAGTTACACAGGCAGATTAGGCAGGAGGCCAGCTGAGCAAAGAGAGAAGGCAGCAGACCAGCCTTGCAGACCCAGTGCCAGGGTTAGTTATATATTGCAGTTTGTAAACAACAAAGTGCTTGTAGTTCTTTTCTTGCAGAAACCCCAAGCAGCCTGCAAACAAAAGTTAAAGCAAGGAAGGGAAGTTACTTCCAGCAACCTCCACAAGTGTGTGCATCCCACAGTTCTTTGTTAGATGCACGCTCAGCATTAACTCTGAGATATCCATTACTTTAACTGAGCACAATCGTTTGGACAAAAGTTAAGGAAGTGTCAGTCTCAGAGCAGATACTCATTATAACTCCCCTAGCCCTTGTTAATGTATTAAACATTGGAGCTCTGCTTTAATTTCAGTCCTGTGAAAAAATAAAAAGCAAAATCTTGCCACAATGCATAACTATTATGCTCTAAAAAAAAGAAAATTGCTCAGTGCTTCTAAACCAAGTAACACTTGCATTTCCTGTATGCAGGAAACGAGGAAAAAGACGATGTCCAAAGAGGGAAAGGATCAGGCATTCTAACTAGCCTCCTGACAAAGAAGAGTATGAGTAAGAACTGATTTTTATGCTGCTTGCTGCATGGTCCTGCAAGTCAATGCAGATCTCTAGTTCTTGCTTCAGATCTGTTTCAGGAGAGATTTTGCACCCAGCAGGCAAAGTGTGCCAGCACTGGAGTGAGCAGTGTTATCGGGTGTTAGCTGCAGCACTCTGATACATCCTTGAGAACTAGCACATCATTAGGGATACTTTCACAGTGGAATGTGTGGGTCTTAGGTCCATATGTCAGACAAAACTGAGGATGCTTTTAAGGAGGAATTAAAAAAAACTTAACAACAAATAACTTTTAATAACTGCTCCTTTAAATGCTCCTTTTGCATTTGATTTCTGTGCTATTAGTGAAATTGTTAAAGAACAGTTTTGATAAAGGACTCTGTACGCTCTTCCGTTAAAAAAAAAAAACCAACATCATCTAAACCAAAATAAAAAAAACCCCACCACACAAGATGTAGCTATTTGTTTGAAAAGTGCTCTGGAAGATAAAATCACAGGGAACATACTTTGCAGTGCAATACCAGGTATTACAGATGTAAAGTCTGATTCTCTCCTCTCTGCACCTTGGGCAGTCTTTGCCACCTCCCTGAATTAGCAGTTTACACCTACTGGCACTGATATAAATGACAACACAAGACCAAGGTGATAGAAAACAGGTCTGCAACGTATAGCTTCAGCCAAACACACCTGCAACCATTTCACTATGTATTGCTCTATGTCTAACTCTCTGTACATTACAATAATACCAATAAGCTATATGGAACTACGTACAACATGATGACACATTTTATACACTGGACTTGTAGGAGATTTGGTAATGACTTATATATACACAAAGAGTAAAACACCCCTGTTCACATGTTATCTTCTAAGCACATTTTAAAATAAATTAGGATTGGTTCTTTGGCACAGCTGAAGCAGGATCTGCTCCCCCAGCAGCCACCTTGATGAAGAAAACAGTGAGAGCTCACACTGATGGACTTGGCAGCACAAGGCATCACGGTTCCTGGACAGCATTTCCAATTCCCACAGGCAAGTACCTGTCTCAGTGATGCAGCTTCAAGAGCACACCACAGATGACTACGAAATTAAACATGAAACTCCCTGACCACACTGGCACGTGACCTCAGCCATTACTATTTGTAAACTACATGGCTGAATAACCCCAGATTTTCTAAGAAAGAAGTGATACTGTGGTTCGCTTTTTCATTGTGAGGTTGCTGAAAAGCATGAAGACCTATGGTGCTCGCTAGCCTTCCTCACCTGTGCCGCTAAAAATGAACTGACACAGGTCTCCCATTCTCCCCACCAGTCACCTGAGCTGGCAGGTCTGAGACCACCAATATCATAACCGAGACTCCTCCACTCAGGGAAACATTTGTGGTTAACAACTCTAGACTTTTTTCCTGATTATCGAGTTTCACTCCAGAGATAACTGGGAATACTGAATTTGAAATACATTCCCAAGGGCCTGTTTTACAGAATAGCTGTTCAGGATCTCTCCCTGTATTAGCCCTGTGTAAAGAAGCGTATTCCTTAATATCGCCAAGTGTGTAAAAGGAAGCCCACTGGCAGAAGGGTCACCTGTAATACACCAGCTACTTTGCACTGATTTCCACATGGATTGTTTTCCATCCATAATCCACCTGCCTCATAACCAGCAAGCTAATACAGTGGGGTCCCCCTTGAGTACCTTTACCAAGAGCACATTAAGCTTTTAATGAAAAATAAAAATTAATTTTAAACCAAGGCCCAATCCATGCCCTGTCTCTGATACAGGGGAAAAAACAAACCACCATTCCACTTCAGAACGAACCACTTTAGATGTTCTAAATAAACACTGATTTCTCATTTTTAATCCCCAAACTCCATTCTTATAGATCTGTCCTTTCTGTTTCCTAGAAATTATGCATAATTACCTGATTTTTATCCAGTTTCTCTGGTATCTGCTGCTCCACATCTAACTTCAGTTGCTGCTAAGGTGAGCAGTAACTTTAGAGCAAAGTGAATATCAATACATACAACTTCAGATAACAGAATTTCACCTCAATCTCAGCTTCTGTGTCTAGAGTTAAAACAGGAGCAGGTGGTGTTCAGGAGGCTCTGGTTTGGGAGTTACGGGTGTGAGTGGAAGGTAGCCTGGAAAGGGAAGGAAGTTTGTTTATATAACTGATGACAATTTCTTGCCTATCAGTGGCTGCTTTTCTGCAATTTCTATATCAAAAAGTGAAACAGTATTTGGGTGGGGATGGCAAGACTGGTCCTCAGAAAACACAGTTCCTCAAAAGCTATTCCACATCAAGAGGGGCAGCCTCTCCTCCTGCCCCTGCACTGAGGGGCCAGACCCCAGCGTCCACAGACTGCCTCCTCCTCCTAAGGCAGGTACATTTCAGTGATGCCTGAGAGGAGGAAAAGCCAGGGTTTTTTTCAGGACAAGAGGCACTGGACACATGTAGAGTGATACTGCTCCAGGAAAAGAAGGCTCTCTGAAGCATGAAATGGAGAAGTTTGGGGATTTATTTTGTTGCGATTAGAAGCAGGTGTAGGAAAGAAGAGAGGGGAGCCACAGTTTTCACCTACTAACATTCAAGTACATTATAGTAGCCCCCAGACAGACACACAAAACCCCAGGTTCCAAGCCTTCCTTGGTATTTAAACTTCTGCCTCATCCCTCTGAAGCATAATACTCCTACTCACAATCAGCGGCTCTTCCATGACCCATCCTGGCTTCTTCCTTTTCACCTCTGCTGTGCTGAACACTGCATGCATCTCAGTTTTGTCCCCTCCTCAGTCCTGTGACAGCCTGCACTATATTTCTCCATCCTGACTCCCATCCTTCCTTGTCACCCTTTTTATCCTTTAAAACTCACCTTGGATTTGGCCTCTAGTTTTGAAGTTATGTCTATACTGCAAGGTAGAGCCATCCAATTTATTTTTAGCAGGCAAGCTCAAACACATATAAGCCTGATCTAGGCTGCAAGGAGCAAGCCATAGGCACTGCTGATGCCCCCCAGTTCTTACCTTGCAACCCAGCACATACATGGATTTCTCATCATCCTCTAATGGCTCCTCATCGTCCTCTGTCTCTTCTCTCCTGTCTGCGAGAGCTCTTCAAAGCTCTATCCGGGTTCTCATCTTCTGTATCTTATCCTCAGGGAGCCTCCTCTCTTCACACCGATATAACTATTACCTTGAGGTAAATGGCTCACAAATCTACATCTCAATACCCAACTGATCTCCCTCAGTTTAGCTCTTCACATTTAATAACACTTCTGATCTTGCTGTCCTGGAAGGATGACCATTTGTCTAATACTAAACTTTGCAGTTATTGCTAAACAGCTTGTATTTTTCCTTTTATGTTATTTCCTTTTCTCAGTTGCTGCTAGCAGCAACACCCTTCCCATATCTAAAACCTCAATTTTGAATATGTCTACTTACCAATGCCAGAATAGTTCCTGTCTTTCAGGTCGTCCTCCTCAATAAAACAAATCCAGGCAACATGCTTGTTCACATCTTGGTCAGCCTGACCTACTATAAATCTTTTCCTCTTCAGTTTTTCTCTGCTCCTGTCTTTATGGACCCGTGATGAACTGGATTATATATACAGATCACACTCCCAGGATCTTGTGCACTTACATGTAGTAAAATAATCAGTCCATAGCAGCTTTAACTACATTAAAAATAAAATGCAGCAGCAATAACAAAAATAGTTGTTCTATATCCTCTGTGACTTCCCTTCCCTTACTGTTGAATTTCCAATTCCTGTCCATTATCCCTAAATTCTATGCCAAAAGCTGGGTAAAAGGTCTCACTTGCTGGCTCCTCACAGTGCCCATGCTGAACATGCCCTCAAAGTGACATTAAAAAGGCAGCTTGAACTGGCATTGAAATCTCTCCTTCAGATTTGTGCCTGACACACTCCTGTTCCCAGGTAACAGTTTGCACAAACCTTTTCAGAACCTTGAGATGAAACTGGCCAGTGTGTTCAAAAGTAGGGGCAGAAAGAGGGACAGACAGACAGCAGAATTACAAACGACCCTCATTTTCCTAGAATAAGAGAGAAGAAATTATTTGGTTTCACCTTTACACAATTTACTTACACATTTAGTTCCTTCTGTTTATTTTCACTTAAAATAATTCCAGTGGAAGAGGCAACAACTATTAAACTGTCATCTTTATATTTCAGATCTAACTATTAAGAGGCATGAAATGAAGGGAGGAATGAAACGAATGCTACTGACTCAGGACACGCTGTCATTTCAGAAAGGCAAAGCACACCTGTTTGTTCTCAGCATCTTCACAGCTTTCTTCACATGCCAAACTACAAACCATTTCTTAGGAGCCGCTGATGCTCTGCCAACAATAGTAAATCAAGCGTGCAGAGGGAAGCTTTCTAGCACAGAAGCTGAGCAGCATGAAGCAGCTGGTGCTTATGCCAGGAAACTCTCAGCCTCCAAGCCAACGTGGCTGTGTGCAAGCTGCCCATCGGCAGCCCTTCCTGGAGCACTGCAGCCACCGCTCTCTGCAACAGGACTGTCTGCCACGTTCCGGTCTCCACGAACGTATAGCTTAATGTAGGTATCTTTACCTGAACAAAGACTACACATTACAGTTCTATACTCGAGATAGATTTTGTTGAAACTCCAGCTTTCAACAGTTAAATATATGCAGTTTGCTTAGACATAAACAAAACAGTGTTCGAAGTATAAGGAACAGCTGAACATGGGATCTATTTTCTTGCTATTCAGCTAAATGTCATTCACTTGAAGAGTTTATTACACATAGTGGCAACATCCAAGAAAAAAAAAACCACCCAACAACACCTCTTTGCCTACATTTTAATTGTGTTAATAGCTACAATTTGGGACAAATTTGCAAGAATCACAGTTTATTTGTAAAATATTTTGCATACTGATTTTTTTTCTTTTTTTGCATACTGATTCACAGTTGGACTAGAGGATCACTGTAGGTCCCTTCCAGCTGAACTATTCTATTCTATTTTTTCATCTATTTTAATGCTCGGGAGAAGTATTAAAATGTTAAAACTAAATTCTGAAAAGAAATGACATAGTGCATTAAAGACTCTGGATCTGGTACTCCTTTATTCTAGGGTTGCTCCCTGCAAAAAAACAATAAAAACACTCCTTTCTCAGAGTAACAAGAAGTTGGCCTTCTTGTAAACTAAAGTCAGAGCTAGAGAACAAGAACTGCAGATGAAAATTATTTGAAAGATTTTTTTTTTTAACTTCATGAGGCCAAGGGCCTTCATTTAACCTATAGCTGAAGTACACAGTGGAATTAAATGAAAACTGAAAGAAGACTTGGCTGTCTTTTTATGATGAAAGCAGGGAACTTAAGGAAAGTGCAATGGCACTAACATTTATAAAGGTTTGTGCTGTGAACATAAGCACCTAAGCATGCAAGCAAATCTTAACACAGAGGTTGAATATATCTAACATTGCTGGGCAGGACTACAAAACCAGGAAACATTCTAAGCAATGTCTGTGTAAAACCCACATCAACTGCCTGGATCAGTTACAAATCACAGATACATTTAAATCAGTGCCAGTTTGTGAACAGACACAGCCTTTGATTGAAATTGATTTGCACATAATGGAGAAAACCGAAAGATTTCTGGGCCTGAATCTCCGCAGACTTGCACCCAGGTGGCTACCTGTATACTTGCATTGTATAGGTGTACTGTTGTAGCTATAGAATTGCTCGGTATTATAACTACTTGCAGCTCCTTGTGTGACTAGAAATATATTCCTAAAATGCAGAATACTAGGGGGAAAGAAAGTGAGCATCCAGAAGCCAATCTGCATAGGTGCCATTTTCCCCTCTTGCTCTTCTTTCCCCACCCCACCCTTGGGAACACCACTAAAGCTGCCCCAAGCCGGGTATGACAAAACAAGCCAACTTATTTCAACCAGACCCTCTGAACTGCTGGCTGAAACTTTCTGTTTTCCATAGAGTATAATTCTTCTAAAAATACCTTGACTGCACTTCATCGTCTCTTCTTATCATTCTGCCAATATAATAGCCTGAAACGCTTCAGGTTTTTCAAGCAATTTTCAAGTGGCCTTTTCCCCTTTTCATGCATAAAAGGCTGCCCCTTCATTTCTCCACTTTATTTTTCTCTCACCTATTTGTGAACAATCACTTCTGCTTCAGTCAAGCATATAGAAACAAGCACTGAGCCAAGACATATTTGCCTTGGGTCAGGCAAACAGGGCCCGCGCGGCCCACCCTTAGCCTGGGGCAGGATGAAAGGCCAGCCAGGCCTCCTCACGGTTTGGTGACATCTGAGCTAATCCTCCCTTCGTTTGGGAACAATTACAGAAAGTCACCTGAAAGCGTCTACAAATAAACCTCTTTCCAGAAGCTAAGAGAGGGTGCTTTTTCACTTCCAGCACTTATGACCTGTTTTCTGCTGTCACTTACACTGGTGGGAACCCAGGGTACTTTCGCACAGCGAGGTAGTTCAGGACTTTCTCTGGGTGCACGACTTGGCTTCCTTGCAGCTAACCCAGACTAGACAGTCATTCATGCGTGATGGCTTTTCCTTAAATAAAGAATGAGGCAAATTATAATTGTGCATTTTCACTTTTGCTCTCTTTATAGGGGTAAAATTAATCTTTCTTTCATGGTCCTTTTCGCCAGATCTGCACATTGCATAAAGGTAAATCTAAATCCTCCCAAAGGCCTCAGCTGGTGGCTAAATCCTATAGAAAAGCAATTTCAAGAATAGACAAAACTGCTGTTTATAGAGGCAACATCTACCTAGACAGTAAAGATGGAAATTAACATGGCCTCAAAGGTACTTTCAATGGCAATAGAATAAATCGGTTTTAGCCGCGTATGGCTGTCCAAGGGAGCCTTCCTGCCAGCCTACACAAAAGCACAGAGCTGGCCCTGGCCCCACTGCTCGGCGTAGGATGGCGGCTCATTGGAGCCGTTCACTGCGAACTACTCCTGGGTGCATCAGGGCCATTCGCTGCAAACTAGCTCCAATGCTAAATCCTACCCAGAGCTCAAGTAACTCTTCATATATTTAAGTTCATTTATATAAAGTGCATTTATAACTATCCAAGGCATGTTGTTGCCCTCATGGGGCGAAGCCTGCCATAACCAGCTATTTTCCCATCCTACAGTGAGTTACAATGCTCCCCAGGAAGGGCAGAGATGATACTAGGAGAGAGGAGGGATGGTCAGAAGAGGTAACGGGGTCATTGCACTTTCCCTGATCTGCAGATACTCACTTTCCAACAACTGAGGCAGTGCTTTGCTCTGAAGTGCCCCACTACTGCTGTGGTGGTGGCCGTGCAGGCAGCCAGGGTGGCAGGGGGATCCTCCATGCCAGGTGATGCTGTAGAGGAGATCCTGACACAGGGGACTACAGCTGGGAGGCCATCCAAGTGGCATCTTTAGTTTAACAGAGGAGACCTGCACAACTTCAGGTCTATCAAGACTTCGCTTGTAGAGTCCACACCACATTTTTCTCCAGTCTAACTGGGAGGAGAGAGGCTGGGTCTTAAGCTGGACAAGAGGCTGAAGCCCTCTTGATCAAAAGAAAAGCATTCATCATATCAAATGAGTCAGCTCTTCCTCTCACATTAGAGGGCACCTTCAAGGCCTCAGCCTTACAGTATAAATCCCTTAACTAAAATCTAGCTTGTCACCTGCATCATGTCTGCAGGAAGATTGTGCCACCTTAACAATGACAGCAGCTGCAAGAGACCCAGCTGGAGTTGTCCAAGCAAATAGTTGGGCATTGGCAGGCCCATTCTTCACCACTGGAGCTGAGGACCTCAGACCAGTGTCAGGGCATCGCAGCTCCACCACCACACTGGGATGGGAGCATAACTTTATAGCTTCTCTCTTCAGTCAAAACGGAAAGCAACCAACATTGCATGGGTGAGTGGTAGGGAGGAGAAAAGTCCTCTATACAAACACTATTACAATTGGTGATGTTGTAGCCATCACTTAGATAACAGTGTTGAATACACTAGAAGTCCAGAGATAGGGAAAAAGCTGTTCTGATGGTCAGTTACTGCAGTGTTTGGTTTCAGCTGTTCTGAGAAGAGAAAAAAAGCTGTATCACAGGGGAACATCAAATGGAGTATCACTTGATAATATCTGCCCCATTTTAAGGAGACCTAGAAAAGTATATGAAAATTAAATCAAAAGATGGTTAGAGTTCAACCTCAAAACATTCCGTAGCTTTTTTTTTTTTCTTTCAAGACAAATAACTTTATCTGAAAAAAAAAATTCACTTCTGTTTCCTGTTCCATCACTGGAATCAGCAGGGAGAAAAAACCAAAAGGGAAAATAAAAGGCGAGAAATAAATTAAAAATCTAATCTTTTACTGCAAAATGGCCCTAGCAGACCAGATATACCACCCCTCAGTTTCCTCATTTACACAACTACTTCTTTAACTTTTAGTAACACTGCCAGAATTCAGCAATGGTAACTCCTTCCAAGTTGTTCAAAGGTTAGAAGTCATGTAACACACTTTTTGTATTTATACATAAAACTTTAAGCCACCTTATCAAATATACAGGATAAAGTCCCAATTTTCAACTCTATAAACCCCAAACCAAAAACACAGAACCTCTCGTGTCTTTCAAGCTGTTTCATTGTCTAGGTTATCATTTGGTAAATAGGCTGTAAATTTGTAAAACATATTAAATAGAAAATTCTAGCATGGAACTGTGTACCTAAATTATATAGCAAACACAGCAGCTTATACAGCAAATTATATGCCCCAAACAGGTAAATTCAGGCACAAAATGACCACAAGTATACCTGTGTGCCATAAAAAAAATCTGGATTGAAGATTAGAATATTTAATTTGTCAGGAAGAGACTGAGGCTCACCACATTTTTCATTCCTGTAGAAACAGGATGCTATTTTTGTCCCTTGCAATACAAATGAGCTCAGTGTGCCCAACATGTGAAATACCTTCTGGACAGAACTGACTTTATTAAATTAAAAGATAGATGGATGGAACCATTGAGTTCATAATCATACGACTGCTTTTGACTTCTCTCCAGAGCATGCAGTACTTGGGAAAAGAATGCAAACTGCAAATTAAACCCTCAGTTATCCTCAGCAACCTGACAGTCTGGACCAAGAAATACTGCTAAGTCTGGCAGATTGGGAGAGCGATGTGTGCATTGCACAGAGGTGTGAGGAACGTAGCCCACCCCAGATCATCTCACAGGGCACAGCTGGTGAACTGTACACAAAGAGGGGAAACTAGCAGGTTTGAGGGGAGGAGGTGAGAAGGGGCCTGAAGTAAAAATAGGAGATATTTTTACTTTTCTTCATATCCTGCTGCTGTTTCAGCCAACCAGTTTTCATTGCCAGCTTATTTCAAAAGTGTTTTTTTACCAAAACAGTTTTCAGACAGCAGAATCAATCTCTCCAATGAACGTAATTGGAACTGGGAGTGCTATTGAGTCTCTTCGAGCGTTCTTGCTCACCAACCTTTAAACATTTTTGCATTTTCAGTCTACAGCACCTTCGCACAGGACACCTGGCAGTAATGAGCTGGAAGGGAAGGTGTTCTACCAAGAAGATGGGGTAAACACCAATAAAGCTTCTTCTAAGCATTTGCATCCTTCTTATCTCTGTGTCACTCCTCTTGCACCCATATACCCTCAAACACTCTCCCTGCCTCCAAACCACTTGTGTGTGGAACATTGAAAACTTGGACACTTTCTCCAAGGCTCTTTTCTTTAGCTCTCTTATTTCCCCCTAACAGCAGCGGCAGGTCCCTGAATCTGACACATAACTTCCCTAGTCTGAAAACACTGCTTGAATAAATAACATTTCTCTCTACCTTTCTACAGTCCTTTCCCACCATATGGCACAGGTGGACGTGAGTTCACTCTCAAATTTACGGTAAAATGAAAGGATCATCCCAAGCCCTCTTGGAAAAATACAAGAGTATTAATTCTCCTTCTTCTCAACTGGGAAGTTAAAAAGAACTGAGAAGCCTGACGAGTGTGTTCCAGAAGCTAGGTCCACATTTCAAACCTTGCCAGGCAGCCATATGACTTAAGAATACTGTGGGTAAGGCAAGGAGCAATTCTACCACCATGGGACACAACTACTCTAGCAAAACCACAGTGAAGACACAGGCTGACAGGCCAAAATACTGTTCTACTGGAAGAACGTACTCTTTTCAGGGAACATCTATCAGCAAAAGAATTATTTTGCCTGTCAAAGCATTTGAAGCATGGAGGCAGGTCCTTGACAAGGACTGAGGCAGTGGGTCTCCTGCCAGGCTCTCAGTAACTGCCTCCACTATTCTTCTGTACCAAGCACAGCTTAGACACAGGGAGAAATTACTTTGTATGACATAATTCCAGTCTGAGCAGCACCATTTGAAAGCACAAGTGTTTTGTTTACCTATGATATAAATTGCTTACTTTTTTCAGCTGCCCACGTCTTTGGCTTAGGGAAACCGCAGCTGGTTGCTCTGTACTGGTTCCTACAAAGGCACCGGAAGGCAAACTTTGGGAAGCAATCACTGTAAAGTCAAAGCACAACCATAATCAAAACTTTACTGCTGGCTTGTGAAAGGAATAAAAATTGTTCAATTCTAACAGCTTTCCAACACTTGGGTACTCAGTTTCTAGACTAGCATTTATCGTTATTACTTTTTTTTAATATCTTAATATCATAGTACTCATAGATTTGTGTAAGACAAGATATTTTATACTATAAGAAGGTTGTAAGTGCAGAGTAATCTATGCTCCGAATCTACTGATGGAGATTGAGACACCTCTATAGAAATCAAGGGATCAGGTTTAATCAGCTAATACTCTTTTCCCTTAATTCATAGATCTGGCAGCCTCGATTCAGCAGGCAAGTTTATATTAATGGAATAGCTCCAGTGAACCAAGTAGGTATTTGCAGGATTGTGGTAAAAATTCGGGTACAAAACAACATAAGGATGTAAAATAAATAGGGAAAGGTTAAGAAAGGAGCAAGGTAGCAAAGACTGAACATGCAATCTGAAAATTTCAATGACTTTTAAGAGGGTCAGAATGAGCAAGTGATACATCAATTGTCACAACCAAAAGTCAAGGTATTTCTCATCCTAATCCAAAGATTAGTGTACTTGAATAATCAGTTTAATGCTGTAGTACACTCAGTCATGAAAATCACCTGTTCAAAACATGTTGGGCAAACTAATCAGACTTTCAACATACTCTGGCATACAGGCTTCTTTTTTATTAAAATAATTGAAAGAAGATTACTTTGGATTTTGGCGTTTCACATCTCTATTTGAAATGTACTTCGGTTTTCCTTTTTCTAGACCCTGGGATATTTTTTGTTTAACAAGTGAAAAAAAATATAATGTAATAAACAGAAGAACTGGTCTAAAGGGATAACTGCATTCCTGGGCTTGATTCTCAGGTGACACAAATGAGCGGCATTGATTTTAATGAGTTACACACTCCTACAGCAATTAAAGGTCTGCCTTCTTTTCTTGTTGCCTTCTTGCCATTTTTTGCAATCAGTTTTGCTTTGGGGCTATTCCCTGCACCACCACCATCTCCCCCCCACCCCCCAACCTGCTTAAATATTCAGATATACCCAGGCGTGCAAGAAAACCAACTTTTTGATTGTGTATCCTCCGGCTTTTCTTTGAGTTGCAAATGACAGACCTGCAGAATCAGCATCCAAAAGTCTTCACAGTCCTGTTGGTTCTTTAAGGCCCCACACTTTGTTAGTTCATTCTGTAGTCTTCTAATCTGAGAGAGAAAGAGAAAATAAAAATACTAGATTATTTAATACTCAATAACACCAACAAAACAAATAAAAAGATAGCAAATACCTTGCTAAATGCCAGAAGATGTGTTAGTGCCATACTTAGGAATGAGACTACTCTAAAATATACTAAGCTTCCCTTGAAGATGGGGCAAATTATTTACTCTGCTTTTTTTTTTTTTTTTAATCATCATCTTCCTACTCAGAGGAAAGCAGTTTAGATGCCTCTTTATTCTTAACAGTTCACAGTTCTTCAGGAATTACAGAAAAGGGCTCCCGCATCAGTTAGATGTGCCTTTCCTGAGATCAGCCTGCAAAGTGGAAATCTACCTGGCCACCTGTCAAGAACAATTTTAGAGCCATCTTCCCTCCCTCTCTCCAGTATCTAGGTAAACAGAGATTAAGTATTTGGAACTCAATATCTAAATCCCAGTCTTCTACACTGGATGAAGTTTCCTTCAGTTCTTAGTAGCTTCTAAACTTGGTGCCTGATAAAGGAGAGTTCCAGGTGGTGTTATCTGGAGTGGTAACACAAAATAGCATGAGATAATACTCTGTGGAGAGTGCATCTGCAAGGTGTCCGAGCCAAACGCACATGGAAGAGAATAGGTGTGTGAAACAGCTGAAATGGCAGTAAATGGTAATCAAGGAATTAGATTTATGTCCCCAGACAAAATGGCCTGCACTTCACTGAAACCTTCTCCCACATTGTCTGGTTTGCCTCTGAGGGCATCGCAAACACTGACCGAAATCTAACATATTACTGCTATAGACGTGGCTCTCAAACATAGCCTTACCACTAACAAACTGATTCAGTTCTTTGCAATTATATTACAGTTCTGTGTATCAAGCTGTATACCCCTGTGAACAGAGGGCAAATATCTAAAAGTTCTTCTTCACAGGTATGCAGAATAAGAATTAGTTACTAAATTGAGATATACGCATTTTTTCTCAGAAGCCTGCATTGCTTTCTAGGATTACTGAAACTAGATCTCCCTTGACCCTGCTCAATAAACCCACAATCCCACAACCCAGTGTAGGAGAAGCAGATGATTTAAGATTATGGGATTAGGAAGTTTTTACTAGTTCTAAATCTTTCTTGATCAGTAATGTGTATACACGGTTATTCACCACAAATTATTCAGTAGCGTACTTAAAAATAGCATTTTCACTCCTTTTTCCCAGCAGGGAGGTGTTCACACCATAGCTGGTACTAACAGGCTGTCTTGTTAGGGAAATCAAGGACAGAGCAAGCAAAGGGTCTGAAACATTGGCCTGGGTGGTTGGGTGTTTTTTAAGTCCCTTTGGACTAGAACAGAAAAAAATACCACTTAACCAGACAGTGGCTGCGTCACATACAGGAACTCTTTTGTAGGGAAGTTCCGAGCATGTAAGGTTTCATTCGTCCTCATCTGTCACAGACCACTCACAAGCATCCCACAAAATTTGACATCTTAGGAAAACAGATGCTTAAAAATAGACTGGTATTATCCGAGGTATTTTTTGAATGTCTAACCATGCAAAACCTTGCAGTAAACAAAGCCCCAGATATTTATATTGCATAATTTCCTCAGTTATATAATTAATATATTCTAATAACTCAGATAATTTTCCAAAATAGAAAACAATATGCAAAACAAATGTAGCTTTTGAAGCATAACAGGTAATTACAGGACTGAGGAATAGACTCGAGGTACTTAGCATTGTGAGACAATTTGCAGCATGGCACTTGATGTCCAGGGATGTCCACATAAAAGTAAAATAAAGTTTTGGTCAGTATTTTTTTTTTCCTTCCAGTAGCTGGGAAACAAAGCACAAAACAAATGACAAGTAAACATTCAGCCACAGGAAGCCATTAACAACAGTGGGCACCAATTAGGACCCAGCAGGTATCCTTTACACCGCCTGGTGCTCTAGCTCCTCCTCAAATACTTTGGCATAACACTCACAAACTTAGGCTTAGGAAACAACCGGCTGTTTCATTTACTCAGCAATTTGTAGCCACATATTCCTGCTGATAGGCCCATAAACCTGTTTGTAGTCTTCTTCTGTTTCCCTTCAAGTTTGTGTCATTAGAAACTACAATTACTGTCTGTCCTAAGAGAATACTTTTCAGGAAAGAAAATAAAATTGAGATACTGTGATCCCTTTCCTCTTTGTCTCTCTCTCCTTTTCAACTTCTCTTTTGGAGAAAAATGCACAAACAACGGCTGGGGTCAGGAAAATGGGCTCACAGAGAAAATATTTGAGAATTCTCAGATTTTGCAACAAGAACTTTCTTTTTTCAAAGCACAGCTTTTTTGGTAGAACAGAGTGAAAAGAAAATTGTTCTTAAAATTAAGCCAAGGCCTTAAATAATTAATAAAGAACAACATCAAAATATATTCTACTTAAGCCAAAAACATTGTACAAGATAGATGAAATTTGGGATCCTTATATCAACTAAAAGGTATTTTGTATCTGCTACCCAAAGAACCTCAAAAAATTATCCAAGCCTTTTAAAGTCACTCACAGATTGTGCCTCACATCTTCCTTTAGGAAGTACAGAGTTTTATTGAAATGTGACACAAAATAAGATTCTTACTTTTGCGTCTTGAGATTGTAAAATTCAAAAAGAGCAGGTAGGAATCTCCCAGACCAAGATTTTCCAGTTTGCCATTGTTTTGCCAATATAAAAAAGTACTTTCGCAGCATTATACCACTGCAAAAACCAGAGGAAAGTCAGAACCTAGCCCAGAGAATGTTGTAGCATGTGTCACGATATAACACAATATGGGTGGAACAATCCACTCAGCTCCACTAAACTAACCTTGTCTTATCAACGCCCAGGGTGGAGGTATGCTCATGTGCCATTTCTGCCTCCATCATCACTTCTAGCTACATGAAAGTTAATGAAAACGTCACCAGTTGAAGTCTGACCATTTCTTGATGTTTTTGACATTACAAGATAACAAGGAAAACAGACAATGACTGCTAATTCAGAGCTGCCCATGTGTATCTTTAACTGCCCTTCATTTTAAATAATTCCTGCCCCTTTCCCCACTGTCTTTGCCATTTAAAAAAAAAATTAAAGCAAACATCAGCAGATGATCGAGTTAGTTTCCAATAGCACTTTGTGCTAAATGCCTGCTGGCTGTTGGCAAAGGTGTGCCCAGCTACCCATTCCCTAGCTCTCCCCACCACCTCTGCCGACAGTTCCTATGGAAGCTCCCAACCCCTGCGCCTCCAGCAGCCTGCCTGGGCTGTTCACGTGCAGCCTCTGTGTGCAACAGCCCTCACAACCCCCACTGAAAATCACCTGTGACACGATGGGATGAACTCTGCAACAGAGTTCGCAGGATGCCTCTCGGATGTGTTTCAAATTAAAAACAGCTATATGCCTTAAGCCTTGTGACATTATCTTGGTACTGCTGTACAGGTGTCCAGTACAAGAGGTGTCCATATGATTCCCACATATTGGCAGCCTAGAATTCAGAAAGATAACTCAGGAAGATCCCACCGTCCCTGTGTGCACCCACAGCTCACCTGGCCAGTGCTCTCTTCATGGGAAGCACCTAACAACCACCAAGTACTGCAACAGCACCGACTCACTGCTGCTGTTTTGCAGCTCAGCACTTTAAGGAGACCATGTACCCACCAGGGTAGAGAAATTCAGTACCTGGCTCATTCCTCTTGGGTCAGCGGGGAACCAAGTGCTGAAGGGCCTGCATCAGTTTCCTGGTATGCTGGAGGACAGGAGTTCTGCATAATGGGGGTTAATATACTGAAACTATCCAGGCACAGAGGTTCCTCAGTAATACAGAAAACCACTGCACAATGGAAAGCCTGGGTACAGAAAACCTAACCAGCTTGCCCATTGCCACAGATCTAGACTTACCACAGAACTAAACTGAGCTGGGCTCTGCTGATGTGCCATTCCATGAATACATGTGAGCTCAGACATCTTCCTCTGCAGCTAAAAGGGTACAACTATGGTGGACATTTACCAAATTTTCAGAATAAGATTTATTTATCCCATTTGAGATCAGCCTAGATTGGCCCTTCCCAGGTACCAAACCAGTGGGAATTTCACCCATTACAATGACAGCTGCCCTGTTCCTACACGGGAAAGAAAATGTTGTGCCTGTGTAACTGTATCTGCATATGCATATTTCAGTTTTGCCTTGCTACTTCTCAAAAAGAAATTTGGGACACAATATAATACATTTAAATACTGCTCACTAAAGTGTACACAAATCCATATACAAAACACTGACTAATAAGAAAGGTGTTACTATTAGTACAACTATGTGCATATACATCTATATATAAGCAATCCTTCCAGCACCAAGAAAACATCTTTGAAAACTACAGCTTATACACTGAGATCAAAAGAGAGAGTCTCCCTGGTCTATAGCCACCTACAAATCAGGGGGCTTGGCGAAGCCAGTCATCTAGGCTCCTTCTGTAGTCAAGCAAGAGAGATAAGTGCCTCCAGATTGCCATTTATCCCATTCTAGGATAGGTGAGTAAAGCAGGTGAGATGAATCACCCTGGCATTGCTATCGGCTGTTGGGGGGAGGGAGTGTCTTAGATTACTAGTTTTGGAGAGATACTTAACATTTAGCAGCTCATGTTAAGAGAAATCCTATGCTACAAGATTAGAGAGGAGTATATAGACTCACACGTTTGTGAAAAATTCATGTTATATTTGAGCTCATGAAGAAACTAAAACTTTAAATTCGCCATGGGAAAAAAATCATCATATGGTCTCCATCATTCAAGCTGTAGATCACCGAATCTATTATAGTCACAGGGTTTGGGGTTTTTCATGTGTTTTCCTAAAGAAAAAAGGTTCACACTGTAAAAGGTTCACCAAGTAAAAGAGGTTCACATTCTGAATTTTAAGAAATTATTTGTTGCAAACCTGTTAGGTGATTTCATTTAAATATGACATAGATGTATAAACAAATCTTGAACATTTTGTAGGAGCCTGTTACCAAATAAAGGACAGATCTGTCAGTGCTGGCTGAAGGGGAAAGGTGGGAGCATAGCAGCACCCCAGAGACGAAGCTGTAAGAGCCATCTTAAGGCACAAACCCAGAGAAGGAACTTGTTTAGCTCACTGCTCCCATCCATCTGACACCACAGCGCCAATTAAATACAAGTTTTTCACATCTGTTGTTCTTCGGCAGCGCTAGGTTTCTGTTTAGATTTAGCATAATATTCATGCAAACAGTAAGAACAGCTTTTGTTAGTAGTAACTCTCATGGGTACCTCTTGCACTACTAAAACAGACAGCATTCTTTTTCTCTGTGCTAGCTAAGTATATGCTAGCATTTACCACTTACAAATGTAGGTAAGTCCACACAAACAAAAACCTCAGAACAAAAAACTGCTCAGACCAACTGGACACAGCCTGCAAGGTGCTTTAAAGCACTAATATTTACTTTATATAGGGAACGATATTTAATACTTTGATGAGATTCACTCCTGGCATGCTTGCAAGGCTAGCTGCCAAAGGAATTGAAAAATTCAGGCTTGTGTCAGTAACATACATAATCTTCAGTCACTTGGTGCCCAGTTTCTCCCTGTACAGGAAAAACAATGTGCTACTTCACAAGCCCTGAATAAACTAAACTCAAAAATTGGTTGAGCAAGGGACAGATAGTGCACTTACTGTTTTTCTCTGTTCATTTCCTACTCTCTTCCCCTTTAGGTTTTTCTCATGTCAATTATTCGGAAAATAGCGAGAAAGCATGAAAATGTGATTAAGTGAGCTACTGATTGGAAGTGGCTATAAATTCTAGAAGTCAGAGACTGGTCTCACAAAGCAAGTAAAATGTAGACATGAGATTTGCCTTTCACTGCCTTGCTGTGCTGGTTGGAAAGATTCACAGACACCTACTATTGATATTTAAGTGTTAATAAGTAACTGTCACAGTCACAACTGAAGCACCAGTCTTCATACGTTATTTCATATTTTGTGTTCCTTTAAATATAACTATAAACTTGTCATGCTAATAATCTTACTGAAATCCAAAATGGTTGAGGAGAGGAGCAAAAACTTTAATATCCTTCTTAGTTTACAACCATTTCACCTGCCTTATCCCAGAGTCTGGTGCTGCATTCCAGTAATGCAAGCACTGGGAAAGTGAGAGAGATGTAAAAGGACCGTAAAACAGAAACACCAGGAGACACCATGGAGATCAACAGGTTACACACTGGGGTTTTACAGCCCCAGTTTCCAATGATGTTGCTCACAGACAGTCAAAGCCCGGGCATTTGCAGGCAATGAGCTGAGCAAAGCAGCGTCTGCGCTGTATATGCCTACTTGCTTCCACTCTCCATAACATATTACATATATACAGTCCTATGCAGAGCAACTGCAAGATTTGGGTTCAGAAAAGTAATGAACTAGAAGAGGGGAAATTCTAAAATTACTATCCTTTGCTCCTATAGACTTATTTTTTAGCACAGACTGGCACAACCAGGCCTGCAGTCTGTAGGTTATTTTATTTGCTCAAAATAAATAGCTGCCAAGATTAAAAATGAGTGATTATTTGCTTACATACGAATGCATTACATACCTGAGCTAAAGATTTTAAGTCCTAATACAGTATTACAGACTTCATCAGTACAAATGACTCAACAGGATCAAAAGTTTCACACCCTCTAAGGTGCACTGCAGACACTGGAAAAGCAATGAAATGAGCAGATTCTGGGTGCGCATCTCTGGCCACGTCTACTCCAGCACAGCAGAGCAGAAGCTGAACCTGCAGAACAACGGTGAGTGCTGAGTACCCAACATCCACTTTGGGATTTTTACTTTGGGCTACCTCTGATCTGGATCTATGGACTGGAAAACCTGCTAGAGCTGGCAGGCATGAGGAGAAGCACATTCTTCATCTGTCTGACCTCAGCCCTGCTCCATGATGCAAGCTGCCGAGCGCCAAGAGGGAACAACTGGAGGCTGGCATCAGAGTGCATAACGTGTCTGAACTAATTAGCTCTAAAGAGTTTTGTTACATAAATATTAGTATTTAAAAGTATCTCCAGTATTTCCAGTTTAAAATGGTAGGGATAAAGCTGATTTAAAGTTTGTCAGCAGCCATGGTCACTTATTTAAATGTGCTTGTTTTCATCACCACTGCTGTTTTCCTGCATGGTACCAAAAACACTTCAGGGCCCCCCATGTCCATGCAGACACGCCTGCCAATGAACATGAGTGCAATTAGACTTGTATGGGCCTTTACAGCAAAAGACCTGAGCTGACCTATTAATTTCTACAAATGTGGTCTCCTCCATAGATAGATCTTGGGCAGAAAAAAACCTGTGGTTCTTTTTAATGTTATTTTATTTCCATATTAATCTGATTGGCATTATATCCATGCGTACAACTTATTGTGGAAAATAGTCACTTTAAAGAAGCTTAAGATACTGGAAGAGAACTTGAGTTGGTGTTTCTTTTTAGACTTTGAGGTCCCAGTGACACAGCTGACCAGGCTACAAAAGTTCAACAATTTTGTGTGTGTTAACCCAGGCAGAGGAAGCCTATATTTTCCAGTCACCCATGTATTTATTTGACATTAACATGCAGTGGGAAACAGCGATGTGGAAGCCCTGAGCAATAATGTGCAAGGAACTCCTGTAAAAAGAAGCATTAGCATACTTTTACAAATCTGAATGACAACTTAGTAATTGGATACAGTGACTTTTCCACACAGGCTTCCAGACCCATTGGCACAGGAGTGTGGGAAGAGCTTGCCTGGAGGCTGCTCATGCTGGTTCTGCAGCACAGTTACCAGCAGGCATCAGGCTGCAGGCAATTCAGGGGACACTTTCACTGGTGGCTGCAAGTCAGGAAAATGAAGGGGAAAATTGTTTCTTAAAAAATATCTTGAAGAATGACATATAAAAATAGATTTTTGTAGGTTTGAACAACATAAAGCTATTGGAAAATGTTTATGAAATCTTAAATTAGATTTATTTAAAGGACATAAATAGCTGGTCTGATTTTAAAAGCACACACTTCAGCTTCCATTGCAAAATGAGGTTTTTCTCAGCCCTCAAGCTTTAACAGATTTGCCTCATTCTTTTCAATTATTCCTAACAGTGCATGAGGCATGCTCGAGACTTTGCTAGGCACCAGACAGAACAGCATGTGCAAGGATCTATCCTATCCCCTTCCCCACCTGCAAGTCTCAGCTTGCTTTACACAAATGCCACCCTGAATACGATTCCCATTCTGGCAACAGTTACGCCTTGTGTTCTGCATCCTTCCCCTCTCCACAGTGTGCCATAATTCCTAACAACTCATTCAAATGATTCTGGAGCCCAGGCCAGGCTCTCAGGCGTAGCTTTTCAAACCAGCTTGGATCAAATGCACTTTTCCACAGCCAGTTGCCACTGGACTCCCAATAACATCACAGGGTTAAAAATAGTAATAGCCAAGTGGTAATCTGACTGTTAGTACAGGGGAAAATATTATGAGATGTGTATAAGCTGACAAAAGCCTACTTACCACATTTCCAAACTGAAAATGTGAATGTAAAAGAGTAAGTACTGTACTTGGGAAGAATTTTTTCTTTTCTGCCTGACAAAATTAGCAGGGTGTTTCCCTATCTGCCTGGGAAGAGGACAGTGCTTAACTAGCACCAGACTGCACTCTACGTGACTTTACAACTAGAACAGTCTCTGTCTGAGCACCAAGCTGCGCTGGTTTAGAAAACACTTCAATTAAACACTGAATTTTAAACATTTACAAACCTCTTATTTCAGTTGAACAGTGACTTAGACTGATTCAGCATAAACCAACTGCTTGCTACCATAAGCTAAACAGAAATACAAGTCTTTTCTACTGCATTATCTAAGTCAGTATTAAACCAATCTGAGCCTTAGAAGTAATTTTGTAGTGTATATAAAAGCCCTAAAGTACTCAGAAACAAGTAGGCTACTATTTTTCAGGTAAATAAACCAGAGGTTGTAACACAGTGCAGCCTTTGCCGTCCTTTCTTTATAATGTTTTGATAAAATACAAGTGAACATACTCTCTATTCAACATTTCCTTAACCTTTACCTATAAAGAAAAAAAAGCCCCAGATGGTTCAATACTTTTCAAATTGATTAATATTTTACACAAGTCAAAATTAAGATTCATATGTCAGGATTAAAGCAATTCTCTCTCAACAGTAACTGTGTTGCTCCAAAAATAATTCAATGCATTATTCCCCTGTTAAGTATGGAGAAAAGTGTTTCCTTTAGAAGAGGAAATTCTCTTAAGGAAGTTGTTTTAAGCTAAATAAAAGTTCAGGATGAAGCCAGCAAAAGGTGTGAACGATTTCTCTTTGATTTCCCAGCTTGTGTATTTGGGCTCAGACACAGACTACATTTTATGCACATATTAATAGGATGCTAATAAGCCTACAACTCTACTTTAACAGGGACCTGTAGAGACAACCCGATATGTGGCACCAGATATACTAGCTGTCTTAAGCAGAAGATTTACTTCCCTCCCGTGCAGGCAGAGAGTCAGACTCCATATTTTTAATTAGAAATTCAGACAAAAATGTCTTGCAAAGTTAGACCGTTACTTCTGTTGGAGTGTTTCTCAGTTAAAGCAACCTTCAAAAGATCAATACAGAAGCTGAGCCTTTTAGAGTAACTAGGAGCAGCTTTTGCTCTTCACTGGTAATCTTATATGCAAAATAAGGCCACTCAGTTGCAAACCTGCTTAAATTATTAGGTCATTAAAACAATCCTGGTATCAAAATCATGGAGCACAGAAATTGGCAGCATGTATTTAAATAGCTTGTTGCATCTCATGGAAAACTTTGAGACATCCTATCTAGTTGTAAACTTCAGAGATATTTCAAAGTTTACTCTTTTAGGTTTTTTAAACACCTGCAAAATTTATTAAAGTGATACAAAGAGCAATGAATAGTAGGTAAGACTGTTCTCAACCATATGTATATATCCTAGTTAATAGTTACCCTTAAAAAAACAATTGAGAAATTACATCTAATAGCATCATAAGAATTAATTTAACCACACAGTCAAACAAGTCTTCCATACATCATCTCCCCCAAAATAACTTTGTTTTTCACAATTTCAACTTTCTTTTTCATATTTCTTAAACAACAAAAATAATTAGAACAACTTTACTTTCCTCATCAGCCATTAAAAAAAGTCTTTTGCTTAAAAATCACACACAAAATGAAATAAAAAAAAAACCCAAACCACCAAACCACAGATTATTTCCATTTGAATTTGAAATAAAAATCCTGGAAAATACCGATTGTTCTTAGCCTGTTGACACAGAAACGTCTCCATTGTATTAACTGTTGTTTTAATACAACTTAAAGAAAAACCATAACAAGGAATTTTGTTGCTGTTTAAAAAAATTCTATATGACTTAAGCATTTCACAACATATTTTTTTTTCGATATATATTCATATTTCCAGCCAGATCAATCGGCCAGCATGTATGTGCCCAGCCACTAGTGAAACTGCGTCAAATACCTCCTCTTGTCCTGGGAAGCTTCTCAGCTTTAAACTTAATTCTGTTCGCTCAAGGCTGTACCAACATTTGGTCCATTCGATTTCAGCAGCCAACAAAAAAATGGGTAATTGTCAATCATCAGTTACTCATATTTGTCAGCTTGAAGAAAGTTCCACAACCTTTCTATTTGTAATGCAAAAGCCAATAAATGTGTACAGTTCTGAAATTACAAAGCAGTTTATTAATTTGAATGTTGGCTATTGCGGGATTCCCCTCTCCTTCCCCCCCATTTCTACATGGCGAGTGTCATCTGTTCACTTGACCTTCTTCTCAAGAAGATAAAAAGGGCAGAGGCAAAGTGCCACCCAAAGATGTCTCATGACTGTGTTGCAAATGATCCAAAATACCCTTGTGTCCACGCAACTGACTTCATATGACTTTCAGAAAGAACTCAAGCATATTCCGAAATGAGGCACCCCACTCTACTCCAAAGGTGCTGTTCCTCCCATACATGACTGCAGCCATCATGGCACAACAGTTTACACAAAGTTGTTCTGTTTTAAGTCTCACCTGTTCACACGACCACCACGCTTGAGACAAGTCTCCCACCTTCCTCTTGCTGGAAGTCCAACTTCGAGAAGACACTTATGAAGGTCCAGAGCTTCAGGCATTGGATTGCCTTTCTAGGGGATGGTCACAGTATCTTGAAGGCTGTGCTGTGATGCTTCTGTGACTGGTTACAGTTATGCTGAAAGAATAGCAACAAGTCAACTACTGGTACCTCTTGTAAATCTACTTTGTTTTCCTAGTTGTGTGACCTTAAACAGCCAGGGTGCAGGCTCAAGGAAGGAACATTTAAATCTTCAGAAAATAGGCAAGCCATAAACCAGACCTCAATCAACAATACAGGTTGCATGTTGATATATATACATGTTGGCGTAATACACAAAATACATACAAATGCACTACTGGTTGCATTCTGTACTGTAGGCAGTGAGATATGAAGAGCATGTGTGCCTGCAGCACTTGGCCAGGTGCCCTCCATCACTTTTGGTTCATCCAGACAATGCTCCAAAACCATCTTGCCTTCCTGGTTTAAGCAGAATTTTTTGAAACCAGTACAGTCTTTATTACACTCTGCCTAACAGCATCCTTAACCTCACAAAGCCAGCCTACATCTGCAAGGTCAAGCCAGGTTTCTCCCCATGCCTTGCCAGCTATTTATGTCAAGCTTGATGGGCTCAGTTCAAACTCCAACACATGGCAGCTGTTAAAGAGCACATGGGAGGAACTGAATTCACTTAAGAACAGCTGAATGCTTCGTGGGGAAGGGTCCTAGCTATTTGAACTATTAGGAAATGCACATTATCTGTAGGCAACGCCAACCCTGCAGTCAAAGCTGAAATTATAGCTTTTCTGGGTAAACACAAACTAATTTTGATCTCTGCTGTCGGGGACCCCTATATCAGAGCAGCTGCAGCAATTCCACTATTAGAGAAATTTCTGAAAGCTCCTCTGGGCCACAGTGTGTATCTTACCATCAACCTGAGTCCTGCCTGCTGCCTCTGGCCAGGCTTGACACCTGAGCCAGCAGACAATCACCTTCCTCCATCAGCCCGCTCAGGACTTATCAGCAGTGCAGGAGATCTCTCAGCATAAACAACACAGAGAGCCGGCCCCAAGTTAGTAACAAAACATTGCCTTTGGGAAGATGAGACACTCATTTACCCTGAGGTGAACCTGCCAAAGTCAGCAAGGAAAATAACCTTGGCAAATTCACTTCACAGCACTTCAGGCCAACTCAAGTTTGCAAACTGTCCTGATGCAAAACCACACCTTTTTCACCAGTGAAGACAAACTTTAGCATCTGACAAGATGAACCTTAAAGGGTCTGGGAGGAGTACTGGCAACTGGATTGTTCTTCCCAGGACAAAAGTGAACAAACAAAAAAAGAAAAAAGAAAAAAAAGAAAGCCCCAAGTTAGAACAGCTTAGCTTATTCGATCCAGAGCTATCTAGGTTCACAGTAACAAACTTGCTTCTACTTACATTATGAAAGTGCATTTTTCTCTCATCCGACGAGTGGATAATTGAAAACCACCAAAGTCACTTTTTCTGTGAAAACAGTCCATATTTTAGAAGATAGGTATCATCAGGGTATAAAAAGATATTTTATGCAATGTCTAGATTTTAAAACCTCAAGAAGAGAAGAGGAAGCACTTTTCGTTATTTAGAAATTAAAGCACCTTCTGTTTGGACATCACCTTCTTTCTCTGATTTTTCTTCAATTTTATTTTTCAAAGAAGTTCCAATCTAACATTCAAACAGAAAACCAGATCCCAACCTTTCAATCTATTAATTTGTCTTACAGTGTCCCATAGATGTTAACCGTGCTTTACTGACCACTGTAAGGTTTGCTTCTGAGCTGACACACTTTGTCTATCTTGCCCTACATTGACTACCATTCCTTTGATTTCTCAGTTCTCCCTGTGTCAGGACTGAAGACACGAACAGCAACAGACATCCTGTGAACCGGGAAGGAAAGCCAAAGCGTAAGAAAGATGAGAAATGCTGCTGGTCTTCATGGTCTTGAAATGAAAGATGTGAAATTATCAGAACAGGAAACTGAAAATAGACATTCACAGCTTCAGTACAAATAACCTCAATTACTAGGTTTATATTTCTGGCATTATATATATATAATATGTATTTTATATATATCATATATAAAATGCATTTTATATATATATAAATATATCACATCATTAAGAACATGGCAAGACCAAAAACAACAGGAAAAGTAATTAGCAGAGTCTGAATTAGGAATGTGCCACATAAAGATCTCTATTTGACACAGCATTTGAAATACATGCTTAACTTGCCTGTAGGTACCAAACACTGCCCAGAGCAGGGATGCTGTCCCTTCCTGAGCTGAGGCCAGAATGGTTGCTCAGCTCTAGAATGGATGCACAGACAAGTACTTCCACTTCCGGCAGCAAACACTCTGTTGACCTCTCTGTTATTTTAAAGGGTAAGTATCACATATCTGTTTTTGTTTACTTAATTACTTTTCTTCAGAGTCCTCTGATTGTGTGGTGGGTTGACCCTGGCTGGACACCAGGTGCCCACCAGAGCCGCTCCATCCCTGCCCTCCTCAGCTGGGCAGGGGAGAGAGAATGTCACGGCAGGTTCCTGGGCTGAGATCAGGGCGGGGGGAGATCGCTCAGCAGTTACCCTCACGGGTACACAGACTCGACCTGG